>CM063260.1:14641451-14656391 GCA_032158295.1 Pycnopodia helianthoides
GCAACATGGAAATCACTACCTTCATACAATGTCAGCAATTATACATTTTTTAACATCAAATTTCTATGTTCAAATAACATATGTTATTATGTTATCAAATTAACTATGTTCAAAACAACATGTTGATTAGTTTGTAAACTATGTGTGAGTGAAACTGAGGTCTTTTTTACACTCAAGCAAACATGAATTTAAACATGCAGCGTATTCCATTATCTCGTTCGCATCCATCTTTAACGGAAAAGCGACGCCAGTGCTGTATACGCTTTCAGCGCAACAACAGCGATTATGATTACAGACTTTCTCCAGAGCATTCGCACAAACGTACAGTCTTTTGTAAAGGCGTTTGTAACCACATTTTGAAGGCTATCGACTAATGCACTTGTATATTTCTCATTCTATCGTATTAGTTTTAAACAACCCCTACGGGATTAATAGGTCTTACAATGATCGGGGTGGTGAGGAGGGCAGAGGTGTGCAGGCGAGTTTATGGCGCCTTAAAACCAGATTGCTCCGGGCAGGTGGAGCTCGTTAGAAACGGGAGGTAGTCCACCTAGGGGACAGAAACGCTGACTTCAAACTCGGGTTGGTGGGGCTCGTAGCCTTGGTTGGCAGCCCACCTAGAGAAGGAAAACTCCAATTTTAAACCCCCCTCAATTTCATCCACCATAATTAGCTGGCACCATCAAAAAAGCCAAATACACTTGCCGTCTCCGGCAATGTTAATAAAATGTGGATTTATTTATTCGTGCAAGCCGTTCAAACTTGCTATAAATAGAAATGCATTGTCTGCCCAAGCAGCCATTGTACACGCAGTTCGCACAGCACGTCACATTCACACAGTGCAAAATCTTATTTCTGGAGTGAATAAGTGTAGGCTTATACAGTACACACGACATAACCTTGATGTTCACGTGGATTGAGGAGTGCTGTATATGCCACTACTAGCTGTTGCGCTTAAACACTTTGGTAAAACAGTTAGTTAAAATGGACATTAGAAAGTTTGGCAAGAAATCCAAACAACCTCCATCCCATGATAGGCACAGATCTGATTCTGAATCTAGCGATGAGAATCCTGAGCCAAACACAAACACCCCAGGATTGAAGTTAATATTGCTGTAAACGTCCCAGATTATCAATTTGAGGTTTCGAGTTCCGATGATCAACAAAATAACACAACATCAGTATGTTTATTGGGCGAACCAGCTACCGTTGAAGAGCAATCCTTACCCACCAGTAGTGTGAGTAGTACCGGGACGCGATATTAGTTTTTCCAGCTCAGTTGCGGCAGTACCAACAGAGGGCGCTGTTACCGAGGGATTTCGTCATGAAAGAAATATGAATAATGCATGTTTTAGTTAACTTTTCTACGGCCGTGCGCTAGAGCTAGCTGTGTGTGTGTACGTCCGTTGTGTGTCGATGGGATACTAGTTGTAGGCCTACAGTATAGCTAGCTAAGGTCTATCGCTCCTAGGACATTTCTAAATTTCTTGTCGCAACGTTGGTGGCTGATCAGGAGTTTGGGATCGCGAAACTAAAACATGGACCTGTGCGTGAACCAACCGAGCAGTGATGCTCGCACACTGCAGGTAAAGTTTTTAGAGTTAGACCTATATTTGTTATGAACCAGTAAAATTTGTACAACGAAAAACCTTGCAAGCACAAAGCTCTTTACATGTACATATACATGTACATGTACATGTACACTCACAGCAGTACAATTTGTGTCACAAAAAACCTTACTAACACATTGCGCTCTTCACACTCACAGTCCTATGTGTAATAAATCTTTTTGCTAAAATCAAAGTTAGGCCCTAACTGTAGTTGTTAATAAAAAAGCCTTTTTGAGATATCACGAACACTATAGCATAGGAGTACACTGTTTTCTTTGGGTGTATACAGACAGATTTACCCAAACCAACCAGTGCATTTTTATTTATAATGTGTCCACCATATCTCAAAATGGCTTATTTTATGCAGGGCCAGGGGTCAGGGATGCACTCGCAATTGTTGCATGTCGCATAGCTACGTTGAGACTGAATTCTGGTTCTTTTTTGTGAGAGTGAAACTCTCCCATCCCCCAAAAGATAAAATAGAAAAAAAAGAAAACTTAGAGCCAAATTACCATGATTACTGAAATCTTTCTCGCCAGGCAATATTTGGTTTCTGTCTTGAGCAGCAAACTAACGTAAACAAATATACTGACCTGAACTAAACGCTTTGTATTGTGGCATTTATGCAAAAATACATTGCATGCGCAAACAAATCAGACAAATAAACAAACACCCCAACACCCCATCAAACAAAAAAAATAGAATTAAAAGAAAACAAACAGCCACTCAAAAAAGCATGCAAAACTAACCATTCAAAGTGTGATTATTGTGTTTACCATGATTACCCTACAATTAGGCCGTGTGACAGTACCTGTAGGCTATTATTAAATTGTCATTAACAAATAGTAATCAGACCTAAATTATAAAAATTGTTGTTTCTTATTATATATTATTACAGTTCCAAAGAATTCTCAGTTGCGCTTCCCACATAACAAAGTGTACCTCAATGGGACCTACACAATAATGTAGTACTAGGCATATGCCTAAATTGGACCATGTGGATAGGCCTAGTAGCTGATAGTTTACATACTTCTGGTCCATTATTGTCCATGTATAAATACAAACTACATTTTCCAATTGTAATTGATGTCCTTAGGCAATTCTACCTGATGGTTATGAGCACACTGTTTGCAAGTTCACTGTGAAAGAACATGGATCCTACAGCACTCTCTTCAGACTGAAACTTAAAACTGAGGCTGAGGCACAACACTGGCTAAACTCCTTCCAAGAAGTGTCAAAAACAACCTTCAGGGTCCAACGGGGAAAGAAATGTGAGTTACATCAACTAAAGAATGTTTTCAAGGCCTACCTGAGATGTCAGCATAATACTCTGCCAAGAAGTAGCACAGCTGACCAAAGAGCCAGTTCTAAAAACACCAACTGCCCAGCAAGTATGACGATCACTGTCAAGCGGGTAATCACCAACAGGAAAAGCAGGTGAGTCTTGTTTGGATGTTGCTTAGCATCATCAAATTTCGAATACAGTACCAATTTAAATGTCTCAGTTGCAGATTGCATTTTTGGTCTTAGTCCTCTCTACCTCTGAATCAGTAACTTTAGGACATTTTGTTCATTTTGCATTAAGTTGATGCAGAGAACAACTTTTGGTTTTCGAACCCTCATTATAGATTCATGATTGAAGATGGTCGGAGCGAGGATTATGTGTTTGAATTGAAACCTTTTCTGACTTGATGATTTTGATGAATAAGTACAGAATTCATGTACATGTAGGTAATGTAATTGTATTTTACATTGTATTTAAAAGCAAAATGTAGGTATTAATAATAAAAAAAAATTTTTTTTATCCTATCAGTAGAAAAGCTTATTGATTATGAAGTTCATGCCTGAACCAGTCTCCCTCAAAAATATTTCGGTCCGAATTGATGTCAAAGTCAAGAAAATAGAAGTTCAAACCCCAGTTTCAAAATTAAGTACAATGCGTAATGTGTACGCCTTTTCAATTTTTTCTCCTTTTTGTTCTTTTTTTTCATGTAAACAATAAATCACCTTTAAGAATACAAATACTTTGCAAAAAGTATGAAATTTGTGCAAAGTGTCTGCAGTATCCCCCCCCCCCTCCCCACCACCACCACCCAATTAAGTTTATCGTTGAGGAAACTCTCACGCCGAGAAATGGACTAATCTGCTAGGATGGTGAGAATAATCTTTAAATAGGATCAAGCATAATATAATTTTTGACACTCTTTCATCTTTGGGTTTATTTTTCAGATCCAGTGATATTCATGCAAACACCTTTGCCGATGATAGTACAGCTGGAGTACAATCACAACCACCCAGTCCACTGTGCTGATGCTTTGAAACACAGGGATGTCACAGCCTCAGTACTGTTTTTAATAGCTTCCTTTTTAATGGAGACAATTTTCAAATGTTATTATTGGCTAATCTGAATTCTGAAGATATTAAAGGTAAATAGGATTGGTTTTCATCAAAGAATATCAGTCCGAAATGGCATTTAGAGAACCAGATTTTAATTTTGGTTGTAACAACTGAAATTAAAAATAATGGATAAAATTTGCATGATTTTTCACTTTTTGTCCTGACTCATGCAACAGATTGAGTCCCCCCCCCCTCCAACAGCCCAAGTTTTCACAGATTTGTTTCTTCGTGGTGTACATTGAAGACTTCACATTATTATAATAATTTGTTTTTGGGGGGGGGGGGTGGGGGTGGTAGGAAGAGGAGAGCAAATTGAAGGACAAAGAACTTATATTTGTTGGAAAGCTTCAAACAGTCAATGGGTATCCACAAAATGTGTTTTTTTGGGGGGTCATGGTATTATGATGACTCTTTTCTTTAAATTGTGTCCCTTTTTTCACATGGCATCATTTGTTGTTGTGGGGGTGGGGCAAACGATATGGAGAATTGAGTGAGAGAGGAAAAGCTGTGAAAACTGGGAGAAAGAAATGGAAATTTATTGGTGGCAAATTCCACCCATACCGTCCGCAGTGCTTTCTGCTCCAACCCCCCCCCCCCCCCAGCACCACTAACCAGTCATTTTACTTTGATTCAAAATGTAATTCTTTCCTATTGGGAAAACAAATATGCAACAAAGCTTTCTAGAAATGATCTTTAAAATATATATTTATACATAGACTCAACTGTCACTGTGCAAAATGTCCAATGACTAAAATTACTTTCCCACATTTTTCATTTATTATTATTTTTTTTTTTTATAATCAAACATAAAACAGGTTTGTTGCTGCAGTAGACATTTTACACAAGTTATAGAATGGTGTCATATAGAGTGAAAGAAAAACAAACAAGGTACAGTTTGTATTTCCCTCTTGAATAATTATTTACAAGAAAAACATTTGCTGGAAGGGTAACTTTATTAACAAAGTAGAATGGCTTCTACTCAGAAAAGTATATGTAGAATGACCATTGCTCTATGGAAATGACCGACTGTTCAAAGACATCAACTGTGGAGGGTTACAGGTCAGTGGTGGGGTCCTTACATATTGGGGGTCCTTCAGGGCAAATGTCAAGTCAAGTCTAAATTAAGTTCATAACGGCGATTTCGTAAAGCACTGAATGTTTAATTCAGTTGAATAATGATAACAAACAGTAGCAGAATGCCAAAGCATGGTCAGAGTGTATATTGTGTTCTGGTAGTGGATTTACTGTTTCTGACCATGTTTGACACAGCCCTGGTATTGGATGGTCGTACATCTGTTCACTATCCGCTCCGACTTGCAGATCAGTTATATTCGTTCTTTTATTTTTGTTTTGTAGTTATTGATTCAAAACTTTTGATTTCATTAAAAATGACAAACTTTGTGACCCCAAGGTCAAATGACATTGGTAGTACAATACTTTATATACAATCAAATATCCTTAAAATATGCTGGGCAGCGGTAATTTTGTAGAACACTTAGCATTCAAATAGCCATTCAGAGGTTGAGCTGCAACAAATACCGTTTTGTTTGTTTGTGGATTGAGAATAATGCAACTGTTTCTGTCTTAAGACCATAACCTATCATTACATTGTTATCAATCGATGGTTTTTAAAATAAACGTTGTTGATCTTATTAAACAGAATTTGAATTGAACTCAATTTTACTTTCTATAATATGTACCATTGATTAAGCCAAAAATCATTTCAGATTCAAGGGAATAGGTCTTTCGCACACAGTCCTAGCTTATGGTGCAAAACGAGACACCCACTAAGTTTTCAAGACCCCACACTGAACACAAGATTTTCGATAGTGATGACTGATGGAAACAGCTAAGTTGTGCCATGGTTGTACATGTACATGTACAGTATCTCGATTTGCCCACATGCTTGCACACTGCATTGTACATGTATATACATGCTCATGTAGGCACAGTACTGTCGATGCGGGCAGGCATTATGCAGCTTTTATTATTTTTAACCTATGACATGCATTATTCATATCTCTTTCATGACGAAATTCCTCGTAACAGCGCCCTCTGTTGGTTCTGCCGCAACTGAGGCGGGAAAAAAAATATCGCTACCGGCGAACCAAATAGAAGTAGGTCTTCTGAAAACACTTTTTGATACTTTGAGATTAACAGCCGTTCAAAACATTGCTCAAAGGGGTCATCGGGAAGGAGAGACATCTCAAAAGAAAGGAATATAGATTTTTTGTTTGCCCCCCTAAATTTAAGTTAGCCCCCCGTCTTGCCCCTAGATTAACAGGTCTGGTGCCGCCGCTGTTTGTCTCTTGTTTAAAGCTGTTATTTTTGAGAATCGTGCGCCGTACTCAATTACTCTTGTTAAAAAGAAAAGAAAAAACAACGATGCGAAGATTTAATTATGTCTACTCTAGATCCACTCAAAAGATTTTGTTACTATGATTACACTCCAAAACGTATTGACTGACTATTTAATCAGATTACCCTAATGTTAAAACCATCATCGTTAAACTATTCCGGCGTAGATGACATTAATCCAAATCGCTTTTACTTATTTAATTTTACACTTTTTTAAAATTAATTAGAAGTTAGGTAAACAGAATTCCGTGTCTATCGTGGCTAAATCCTTCAACTATTTTGCATCAGTAGTCTCTAAATTTCTTTCAAATTGGTTTAAAGAACTTTCAAAATTTAAAGTGGGTGAATATTTATAGGGATGTTATTTTAACAAAAAATGAGAAACTATTTTCCCCCGTTTTAAGTTAAAACAAATTGATATTTATTGCAACTGGGGGTATTTTAAAGGAACATTACAGAATTGTTTTTGCTAACAAAACAGTTGCTGGCAGTGTAAGCACTTTATGTAATCCACCATATACATCAACTGACAAACCTGTACAAGTTTGAGGTCGATCGGCCATCGGGGTCTCGAGAAAATATTGAAAAACCGATTACACATTTGCATGAAATCATATAGATAACAACAAATGAATAAAACGCTCACTGAGCGATAAACTCCAATCGGAAAATTAGTTCATTCATTTCTCATCAAATATAGCATTTCAGACAAAAATATTTCAAGGGATGTTCTCTACTGTCATCATAATTAGACCGTGTAAGTTTTATGTAAATCTGTGATCAAAAAGATATTTTACACGTTCTTTTTCTACCAATTCTGTAATGTTCCTTTAAGAAAGAACAATTATGTAACCTTTTAAATATTTCTTTTCAACGAAAGTAATTTCTCTTACTACACAAAGAGGTTAATAAAAGTTACACTAAAAAATTAAACACGAACATAACTCTGTTATTTACAAAGTGTGTGTTATGTAAAACTAAATTCTTATAGTTTCAATCACTTTTCATATTAAGACTAAAAGTAATGTGGTGTCATATTATTAACGGTAGCATAAGTTAAACTGTCACAATAACTTTAAAAATATCATTATAGTGAACATAAATTGGGTCCGCCCGCCAACATCTTCATAATAATAACATTGTTATTAATAAGAGATGGTTTAGTGTCTTGTCGGAGCCCGCCCGCAATTGATTTTGAACCCAATTGAAATAATTATTCATTAACTATTTTCAAAATTCACCACAGAGTGCACATAATCACTGGCAGCCCAAATCCTCTGTGACGCCCTTAAACAAAATTGTGATACATCAAAAACATTGAATATAATACAGTCGATCATTTTAAGTAGTCTTGCATCAACCATTTTCAATTGCGAATCTGGTTATGATTCTAAACAGCTGTCGGTTTATAACCCCCAACGTTGACGTCGACGCGGGAAGGGTTGCGTTGTGAAGTAAGCCATGGTACATCCCATTCCAAACTCCACCATTCTAAGATAAAAACACACGATGCAAATTAGTCCACATTGTGTATATATATTTGCTGGTTTGTACTCCATGAAAAGCAAAACAGATCATTTTAAAACAAGCGAATTGGTTATCAACGGGTCACACGCAGCTTTTGTCCACTGCTGCCACTTTGGCATTCTGATTGCATGTAGACCCTTACAATGAAACATGTAAATTTCACATCGCGCGTGCGCACTAACAATACCAAGCAGAAATTCACAAAGCACAACAACTTGCTATAAAAAGCACAGAAGAATCTTGCTTAGCAGAAAATGGTAACCAGCCAAAATGTAGTATCATTTACATTGTTACGACTGGTGCCCCTATCATAAGAACTTTTCTTAACAGTAATTTCTGCTTTACCTTTATGATTATGTTGAGAGAACATCGCGCCTTTTTGTATGGGCACACATATTCGTACGTCTGAACAGTACACAACTCGATGGCGTTTGCCAACCCTAAGGTAATGTGCGCATGCATGAATGTAAGTGGTTTCTCATAGGGTGCTCATAGCAACGACCTAGCAACAGTCACAGCCACTAATTTCGGACAAGGTCGAGCACACGAGGCTTATAACCAAACAGACGTATGAAGCTCAACCACGAACGACAACCTAGCATTGACCAAGGCGTTGGAGATTAATTTGGTCTTCATTTATTTATTTGTTTTCTTTGCGCCGCACAACGGCCAGTCTTTGATTGGCGACGTTCATTTTGTTTAACGTCAATATCACAACACGAATTCATGTCCGCAACACGAATTACTGGAGAAGAGATATCTGTATCACACGAACATCTGGATCAAAACGAACGTCTTGACGCTTTTTGGCTCTAGACCCCCGCCCACATTTTATTTTCTGTCAGCGATTTGAATATTCATGAAATGAAACGCACGCGCACAACGGTAAGCAGCTGTGACCAGACTGTTCCCCTGTCCTTCCCTTGTGTAATGATGTTCAAGAAGTCCTCGGGATTAACCCAATTTTTGTGGGCTCTTTCAAGCTGCTCAAGCAGAGAGTGCCTTCAGTTGTACGATAACCATCACAAGAGGCTTCTCCTTCACAGTGTCACCTTGATCGGGGTTTCCGTACAGTCCATTCAAAAAGTCTATAAACAAATAATAGGCTGCTTGAAAATAACACTTTTTGCCAAAATCCTGTTGGTAAATTTACAACTAAATCGTGACCTTCCTCGAGCGGTGGTTTGATAGACAGTGGCTTATCATGATTATGGTGGAAAAGGTTTTCCCATGCAATTTTGTATACAATCTTTGAAAATTTCAGGATTAATCTTTAAACACTTAAGAATAAAAGTCCACTTGATGCCAATTTTTCCCATCCCCGGGAAAATATTTTTGTAGGACTTTTTCCGAGCACAAATACAGACGAGAAAACGACACAATTTGTGATTTTTCAGTTTTGCGCCCAAATGACGATCCTTGCTTTATTAGGAATCGTCCAATTATCGCCGTATAATAGGATTCTGTATTGGGCAAGTTTCGCAAATGGACTTCCACAATGTCAACACATGCAAAGGTATCCGAAAGTCAGCCAAACATTGACTGCGTACACACACGCTGACGACGTCGTGAACTTCATGGATACAGCAGATTTCACCATCGAAAATCCCTTCAGTCCGCTGTTATTTGTCAAAATAAACTCTTCTAGTGAAACTAAGACTTATCATGTGACGCGCTCTAAACCAATCAAAAGGCAGAATATTTGTAAGGGGTTGTTATAATATTGCTATGCGCCCGCTCTGTGTATGCGTACATACGTGTATGCTGCGTGTACTTAACCGAATCAACGCTTGATGTGTGCGCCTGTGTTGAAGCCATGAGGGGTGCACCCCACCAAATAATCTCCCATAGCACACAGTGCAAAATGCTAAATATTCAAAAATACACGAAAAATACTTAAAAGTCTCACAGCTTTTAACTTTTAAAGGGAAAATTATTGATTGACTCTTGAACTTTTATTCTCTGCTCAATTTTATATGGGGAGTCCCTGGGCCCGTCGAGTTATTCTCCCTCCAAGTAAAAACAAACCCCTTCACAGGTCTAATTTTCAAAACGTCCGAGCATCATCTTGAAAAATGTCCCTACACCTCTCAGCAAATAGGACCATTTTTTTCCAGGGCCTATGTCATCCAAAATACCTCAAGCTGGAAGTCAACAACCCCCAGGTCACAATTGGGCAACATTTTTACACTGTAAACACTTTCTGGGGGCTCTCAAATCTGTCTAATATAGAATATTTTGAGGGCCTACAAAATATTAATGAGCTCGACGCTCTGTTTTCTCCTATTTGGTGGGGTGCACCCTATAGTCATTACTACAATGCGCGCGAAAGACAAGACCACATTGGCCAGTGGCGGGAAGTCATGTTTACTCATTCTTATGCATATGCATGCAAATCCAGCTGCGGCTCCGGCTACGGCATACTGCACTTCGCGCCGTGGATTCTGATTGATGTGATCATCCAGTGTTCTGTTTAATCATAGAGAAATGAATTCAACAATTTTACAGGATGCAGTCACACATGATACATGTGAAATAGAGTTTTAAGCTAATAACCTTATTCTAGTAAGCTTATTTTTTAGATTACTTAGCTTTTGTGTGCTTAAGCAGTCATAAAATTTTGGCATAAGGGCACTTTAGGGCCGGCACCCCGCAATATAAAAAAACATGGAGCAAGTGCAATAAATTTACTGTACCTCCAAGATAAAACAACCAATAACGATAGCTTATTGAGGCTATGTTTTGTATAAATCCACCTACAATGATTCAATCCCTGTTTGTTGCAAAATGGAGGGGGGGGGATGGCCAGTCCCGTACGCCGTTAAAAAAAAGTTAGGGTTACCAGCTGAGAAACAGGGAACCAGTGGCAGCTACCATAGACCGTGCATGGTTGTCGTTAGCCTTGCTCGAGCGGTCGCAGTTTTAAACCCAGAGGCTACCAAGGACGCACGATGGTTGTGGTTCGTGGTTTAGCTTCATACGTCTGATTGGTTAAAAAATTAAATCCTCCGCACACGGGGAAACTCCCAAAATGTCGGAACCAAGACTATAAGGGCGATGACGTCAGGTGAATTGTGTGAAGGGGTAATTTAATAAGTATACTGTTATATCAAAGACATGCTTTATAATTGTTGATTCCAAATACAAATTGATGTTAATTTTTTCAGTACCATTTGGTTGTAACATGCATGATTGTTCAATCCATGTGCTAAAACCCGGTTCAAAAATTAAAACATATGTACCTTGAGCACGATTGGTAAATGTACCAGCCCCATGGTGGAGGCTGTTCATCAGACCAGCAACCATTAATCCAAGTATGCCATACAATCCTAGACATGCTGATGCCAACCCTAATAATGCCGTGAAGGATGCAATGCGAAACACCTGTTAAAAATAATACAATATTAACATTCAACAACCTGTCACCACATATGTTTTTAAATACTCTCAGTTGAATTCCACGAGCCATTTCTAAAGCACTGGCAGTGATGAGGGCCACATTTATTTCCTCACCTTTTTTTCCTAAAAGCTACCCATGTAGGGGTGGACACCACAAACTTCCCCACTCCCATCCGCTATTGTCAATAACGTGAAGCATCATAAATTGCAAAGTGTCCAGTAAATTTGTTGTTTGAGGAGTACAACTAAAAAAGACTGTTATTCAAAAATATCAATGTTGTTGTGGCGACAACCGATTGTCTCAATAAACATGTTTGTCTTAAATACCATCATCTTACTTTCATGCGTGGTTCTTATTTGTTCTTAGTTCATATCCAACGAAATCAACTAAACTTTTTTATTCAAAACGAACAAAACCGTTGAGTAAACTTGAAAATGTTTGTTTCCCATTTTCTCGAAGAAATGACCACCTAAATTTAAAAAGTTTTTACCAACTAGTTTTTCTTGATATGTTAATTGGAATAGAATGTCTCTTCTGAACTGGTGTGTCCACCTTGTGTGTTAAAGGCTCTTTTCGAAGCAGGCTTGGGCGCCCGGATTAGGGTCCGTCAGGTAGTTTTGAAAATGTGTGCTTCTAGTACAAAGCTCCAAACATTCAGAGGGACGGCACCAATAAGGGAAAAATCCAAGCTCAAGCCGTGGTTTTGAAAAGGGGCAAAATTAAATTTGTATACCTTTTTGAGTGACCTGTGGTCTTTTCGGACTTGACATCTTGCCTCCACGTTTGATGCGTTGCTTTTGTTTATTTCCATTCTGTCTTGCATCAGATGACACCGAAAGGTTCTTTTTCATTACAGTATTGTCAATATTGCCATCTTTGTTTGTATCCAGTGAAGTGGTAGATCTCATGGAAGAGACGATTCTTGTAGTATTAGATATATTGTGTTCATCATCCCTTCTATTTTGGTTTGATCGACAGCGCATTGCTCATCTTTGTCATTCTCCGTCTTTAAGTTGCTCAGTTCTTCCGAAGCTGTCATTTTACTTTCAAGTGACGTCATGGTGTCTTCGAGTTGAATCTTCTCCTGGTTAATTGATTCGGCTTTAGATTCAGTACTGACGTCATCAATGACGGGTAAGGAAGTTTTCAAATCAGTACCTATTGCGACGGGTGAAGTATTCGGAGGCATTTTTTGACTTGACTGGTTTCGACTAATCGAAAAAATGTTCTTGTTATCAAGGAGCTGTTTTGTCGCTTCATGCTCATTGCAAATATAGCAGACAATCGTTTTGGGAAACAGTGCGACTTTTTCGAACCACCATTTGTTGTGGTTGAACCGTCGCGCATTGATATGTCTTGAAGCTCTTTTCTGTTCTTTTTAGCAACACTCAATATTTTCCAAGCACTGTAAATGTAAGTCAAACTTAACATAACACCCCACACACATAGAAACCGTGGCACAAAATTCCCAAGACCAGAACACTTTTATAGAACACGAAGACAAAGCAAGCAAGAAGAATCAGAATGAAATGAGTGGCTATAATAGCTGACAAGAAACAAGCACTTCGCAGTTTAGCCGATTTGCTTATGCGCATCTTTGAAATAGATAACAGAACCCAGTTTACCAGAGCAAAGGCTGACGTCATGCACGGATAAGGCATGTTAAAAAGTATGACAGCAACCAGAAGTGGACCGCTGATATTTCAGATATGGATCAAAGAATAACATGATTGCGTTACTTGATCCGAGCACAAACACCAGCATATTATAATGCACGTAAATACTGGCTGAACAGCCTTCCTTGATCGTATCCCACCTTGACTTTCGATTATTCAACACACGCAAAATGGTGGCATATAACGCGTAAATACTTAGCATCAGAAAAAGCGCGCCAAAAAAAATACCGGTGAATTGGCCACCAGATGCCCCACACGTTTTTCATCAAAAGAAGATGCATCGGAAACTATAGCTATCTCCGTGTTTGTAATGATGTCAGTTTTGATGTAGATGTGACACCATTATAATCATACTGCGTCAATGCTTCATCTGTTCTTTGGTTCTGCAAGTGCCATGATGATGAAATGGGTCAAAACCTGTAACAGAAGAGAACAAAAAGACATCGAAAGGTGATTAATTTTGCCGTCTATAATGTAAATGTCTATAACGGGGGCTAATGTTTACCTATACGTAATGTTTGGAACGAAGTTGGCGTGGATAAGGTAACAATAACTAGACCAAATTTGACTTTTTTGAGGGTACGAGGGTAGAGCATGGATTCGTACGTCTTTGGGTAAAGGAAGGGGCAAGACCAATGCCCAGCGCTCACTGGCCCCTTTTGGAAACTAAAAATTTCATCGACTTTTCAGACAAACCGTAGGCTTAGAGTCAAACCCACGCTGTATTGAATTCTATAGGTCGATTTTGGGATCCTCTTCAAATGGGGGCCCCCGGGGGGGGGTGAACGTTTTTTTGGGGGGGGGGGGGGGGGGGGCTCAAAAAACGAAAACGGCGGCGAGGTCCAGGGCCGCGTTAGGGCCCCGGGGTGGGGGTCAAGCTTTGGCGTTTTGGGGGGGGTAAAAAATCAAACCCAGTATGCCAAAAAACAGAGAAATAACGCATTTTAATTCATATTAAATTTTTAAAAATTGTACGGAAATTTTTATTAACACAACGGCTCAAATGAAATTTCTCCCACAATCAACTAGACCATGGACGAACCTTGAAAAAGGGGGCTGCAGTAAACCAACGTCCTCCAAAAAATCCTTTATTTTTCGACAGTGGGGGACACATAATAATCGTTTATAACAATTAAATTTTAAAATTTTGATTAAAAGTTTTTAAATTGGGGATGAATTTTAAAATTGTGTGAGTTGGTCTTTGTGCTTATTATATAGGGAATTATGGAACGTCATTGAAAATTTTGGGGGAAAAGTTGATGTCAATGAAACGGGAAAAGTATAAAGCTCGTCGCTTTGAAGATACATTAGGTGCAGAAAAACATTCATTTTTCATGTACAATACGGCTGAACCACACACAAAACATCGTCGCTTTTGTATACAATGTAGACATTAAGTGCGTAAAGCATGTAATTAAAATAACACGGGCCGCCTCGGGCTCCTGGGGGTGAGTAAATGGCCGAGCGGTTTTTGGGGGGTACAGTGACCTGAGGGTTTAACTTTACAGACGGGACACCCCCTAAAGTAAAACATACGTAACGAGCCCTTTTTTTAAATCCCTTGCTTGCAACTTGGGAGCTATACAAGAGTTTTTAAATGTTATCTGGTGAATGCACACAAAAATGCCTTATACATGACGTTACAAAACTTGGGGGGGCATTATTTTGATGTGCCCCCACCCTCAAAAATGGGGGGCGTGTCCCCCTGTCCCCCCGGATTGACGCCCAGAACCCACCTAAAAACCGTATTATTTTATACATCCAAAACAGCTTCCAAAAGAAAAACGGGGAAACACCCCGACAAAGGGAATCAGCGTTGCAAAGGACATTTTTTTAATTTTCTGTTTATATTAGTTAGCTTTGTGCAAAGTCCAGAAATATGAAAATATGAAGAAAATCTATTCTTTTTGGCCGTAAAGGCCACCCTCGGTCTTTGAATTTCTCTTAAACGGTGCGTTTCAAAAGGGGAAAA
>CM063260.1:14656491-14667488 GCA_032158295.1 Pycnopodia helianthoides
TTTTTTTTGTCTTAAAAAAAAAAAAAAAAATGCTCGCCATATCCTGGGGCCATCTTTGATTAAGTGTTTCCAGCCTGTGTTTAAATAAATCACTTCAGTAGACGGCCGAGCCATGATTTTCATGACACAATTAGCATTTTTTTGATAATTACTTCTCTTATGAATAAAGTAGAAAGCCTTTTTTTTCTTGACTTCCTCCATTATACAATTGAGAAACATAATGGAGAATTTGAGTGGCCTAGCTTATCTGGTTTACCGTCTACATCCAATTAAACTGGCACTGGTCCAAGGTCCACAGGGATTTTCCCCATTGACTTGTGTTGAAAAAATGCCTTAGCATACATGTACATGCTGGGTAATTGAAAATGCCAGGCAGGCTTGTCCTTCAACACATAACGTTACAGACTTGATGGTGCCAGCTGGCGGGCTTCACCAAAGTTTCCAAAGGGGTATTTACTATTGTGGTCAGGGGTGGGGTGCTTTTTTTGACTTTGTGAATGGAGCGTGAATTGATTTTTTTTTTCTCTCTCTTTTTTTCTTAGTGATACTAATAGGCATCTAGTAGAATCGTTTAGGGCGCTGGGGGGAATGGGGGAATTGTTTTACAATCTCTAGACCATCTCAAAGGTGTTGGGGATGCTCAGAGTTCATTATGCAGCAATAATTTTCCGTGTGTGTAGTGTATTAGTGTGTGTTATAGTGTGCCATGATTTTCATGGCTCGCCTAATGCATAGCGTTTAGTGTACGTGATAATAAACTGCAGAGTTTTAATGGCATATTTGTAATATTCTAATTTCCAATTTTTCAGGACAAAACAGACTGTAGAATTTTCAACCAGGCTTCAAAACCTTGCGGTAATATGTTTTTTTGAATAATGTAATTTTGCCAATTATTCAAGAAGACGGTATCTGGAAAACAATACCAAAGTTAAGGAACAAATATTTTTGACCCCAAATCGGTAAAACAAAACTAAAAACAAACACCAACAAACATAATCTTTTGAACCGAATTTTCTGAAATCTGCTTGCGTCATCAATTGATTAATTAAACAATAAATTAGCTTTTAATAGTGAATGGCATACTTGATATAGTTGTGTGTGTATTTCAAAGCCTCTTATCGAGATCTGCATCCAAGATGAAAGGGAACCCACAAAATTTATGCTATGTATTAAATTACAATATTGAACCTCTGCCCTTTCAAATATATATTTGATGACGTCGTCAATTTACACACCGCCCTCGTGTGACAAATATTGTTTCATAAATTCGTAGCTCTCGTAATGGAAATAAACATAAAATCTTGCACTATTACTTCAGGTTCAAAGTTGAATTTTGATATTGAATAAATCCAACTCATGAACTAGACAATATAAAATTTGTTAGTAAGAAAAACACATTTTTTTCATCATGACGTCATCGGGTGTCAAGTTACAGTAATTCAAAGCTTAGTACTCAAAAAATCATATCTCCTGCACCGCACGTCATAAAGTTGTATTGTTTGTTTTGTCTTGTACTTACAGCACTTGTGACATTTTGTTCATACGGAAGACCCAACTCTGACCTTTACTTCCGGTCCAAACAGAAAGCTCAAAAGTTCAAATAATCATATCTCCTGAACCATATGTCATAAAGTCGTAATGTTTGTGCTGTCTTGTAGCAAACAACACTTGTGACAATTTATTTAGACGCATGACCCCATTTTCACTTTTCCTTCTGGTCCAAACAGGAATTTCAAATATTAAAAATCATATTTCCTGAACCACATGTCATAAAGTCTTAATCTTTGTTCTGCTTGCTAGCTTAATACACAATATGACATTTTATTTGAAGCATGACCCCAATTTGACCTTCCCTTTCGGTATAAACATGAAGTTCTAACTATACGAAACTCTAGTCTCTGTTCAAGGTTCTCTTTGTCAGTCTTTAAAACAGCCGTCCATGCAAACCTAGCTAACAATCAATTAACGTCAGGCTTTTAATCGTGTTTTTTTAATTTTTTTATTTACTTCTGCTAAAGTGTGTAGCTTGTTAGGCACCCTACAAAACAGTAATAGCACCAAATTCAACTAAATGCAACAGCTCAGGCGTTTACACAGAACTAACCACATTATAATAGCCGAACACCTCAGTGTTTGTTTGTACAAACACTTAAGCTCTATTTTTTTTTTTTTTTTTTTTTTGAGGTGTTCGTGCAACAGCGCGAACAACTCATTTTTTTGTTCGTGTTTTTTTTTTTTTTTTTTTTTAGTTTTTATTCTTCTTCTCAGAGTTTTTTGTCTGCAAGCAATGCATAGTTGTAGCCACAAAATTCATATTTGGGCATATGATAGATCTAGACATGGGCAATCTTTGAAAAGTTAACACCAAAATCGTATGACCTTTACTTCCGGGTCGTTACCCTGGGTCGAAGTTTGCCTTTGTTTTTTTTCTTGAAAAACATCACTTTCGGGCTTATTTACGGCATAACTCAAGATTAAAATTGAGTTGAACATTGAAACTCATCAGACATTTGAACCTCAATATCAAGACGACACAAACTTGATGATGTTATGATGACGTCATCAGGTTTTGAATTACAATAAATCAAAGTTTAATATTTGTAAAAAATCATAACTCGTAAACCGCATGTTGGATTTTTACAATCGACACATCATCAGACAGATCGTTGAAAGTTTAACAAACCTTACACAAAGCTTGACCCCATTTGACCTTTACTTCCGGTTCAAATCGGAAGTTGAAAATTTCAATAATTAGTATCTCAAAAACTACCAATTATTTTAGTATATTTTTTGTATCAAGGTGTGGAATGTTAAGCCTGCTCAAACTTTTGCACTCAGATGACAATATTTTGACCTTTACATGAGGTCGAAAAAGGCGCACGTTTAAGTTGACCCACCGTGACAAGGCACGATAGTGAAACTGAAAGAACACAGGTAGACATACGAACGTGCGCCTACACATCGCATGCATTGAAGGCTATGCGTACCGTGGCGTTTTCTGCTCGACTGATCACAGGGGGGCAAAGTCCATTTTGGCATAGGCTATGCATAGAGCAAGGCTGTATGGGCTGTTAGTCTAATCCAAGTGTGAGCATTTTTGTCAGATAACAAAAGACACACTTCCAAAGATCACATAACCTTCAAACTTCGCACATAGTTAGCTCTTCAATTGTAAAAGACACCGTTTTCTTGACGTCATAATGACGTAATCAGGTGTTCAATTAAATTTTAAAAAATTAATATATTTGAAAAATTAATAACTTATGAACCGTGCATCGGAATTTTACAATCTATACATCATCGGAGAGGTCTTCGAAAAAATAAACAAACGCTACACAGAGTGTGGACTCAATTGACCTTGTCTTTCGGTTGAAAGTGGAAGTTAAGTAGTAACCTTAGCATTTATTTCCTGTGTAACAAATGTACTTTCCGTGAAAATTCAAAAGCTATCAACAATCTTTCCATCGATTTAATTAAACACTGACCCAATTTATAGCCGAACACCTCTGTGTTTGTTCGTACAAACACTAAATTCTAGTTTTTAGTTTTTCTTCTTCTCAGTGGGCTTTGTCAACAAAAAACGCATAGTTGCGAAGCCTTAATCAACTTGAAACTTTACATGTAGGTAGATTGCAACTAGCAGATAATACAGAAGTTTTTGCGTCATGATGATGTCATTGGGTGTCAAATTACAAGCAATTTAAGTTCAAAAAGTGACGTCACGCCAATGCCTGTATGTCTCTGAATATTGTAGCTACAATATTCACATTTAGGCATATGATAGACCAAGACATGGGCAACATTTGAAAAGTTAACCTCAAAATCGTATGACCTTTACTTACGGTCGTTACCCTGGGTCAAAGTTTGCCTTTGGTTTTTTTTCTTGAAAAACATCATTTTCGGGCTTGTCTACGGCATAACTCAAGATTGAAATTGAATGTAACAATGAAACTCATCAGACATTTGAACCTCAATATCAAGACAACACAAACTTGATGATGTTATGATGACGTCATCAGGTTTTGAATTACAATAAATCAAAGTTTAATATTTGTAAAAAATCATAACTCGTAAACCGCATGTTGGATTTTTACAATCGACACATCATCGGACAGGTCGTTGTAAGTTCAACAAACCCTACACAAAACTCGACCCCATTTGACCTTTACTTCCGGTTCAAATCGGAAGTTGAAAAATTCAACAATTCGTATTTCAAAAACTACCAATTATTTTAGTTTATTTTTTGTATCAAGGTGTGGAACGTTAGGCCTGCTCAAACTTTTGCACTCAGATGACAATAGTTTGACCTTTACATGAGGTCGAAAAAGGCGCACGTTTAAGTTGACCCACCGTGACAACGCACGATAGTGAAACTGAAAGAACACAGGTAGACATACGAACGTGCGCCTTCACATCGCATGCATTGAAGGCTATGCGTACCGTGGCGTGTTCTGCTCGACTGATCACAGGGGGGCAAAGTCCATTTTGGCATAGGCTATGCATAGAGCAAGGCTGTATTGGCTGTTAGTCTAATCCAAGTGTGAGCATTTTTGTCAGATAACAAAAGACACGCTTCCAAAGATCACACAACCTTCAAACTTCGCACATAGTTAGCTCGTCAATTGTAGAAGACACCGCTTTCTTGACGTCATAATGACGTAATCAGGTGTTCAATTAAATTTTAAAAAAAATATGTTTGAAAAATTAATAACTTATGAACCGTGCTTCGGAATTTTACAACCTATACATCATCGGAGAGGTCTTCGAAAAATAAACAAACGCTACACAGAGTGTGGACTCAATTGACCTTGTCTTTCGGTTGAGAGCGGAAGTTAAGTAGTAACCTTAGCATTTATTTCCCGTGTAACAAATGTACTTTCCGTGAAAATTCAAAAGCTATCAAAAATCTTTTTCATCGATTTAATTAAACACTGACCCATTTGATAGCCGAACACTTCGGTGTTTGTTCGTACAAACACTAAATTATAGTTTTCCTTCAATTGTGTTTAGAAGATTGTTAAAAATAAATGACAAACAAATCAAACAAACAAATTGACAACCCTAGAGGGGGTGTGCTCAAGCCCGCTGCCCCCCCCCCCCCTCCCTGGATGCGCCACTGATATTTAGTTTTCCCACGAGCCCGTTTGGAATACGAAATAATGCAATGCTGCTGTGACCCATATGCCATCGACGCACTACATTGTTCAGTTTTCCACGAGCGCAAGTGGGATAGCGAATTTATCTTCAAGCAAACTTGGCAGCGAAAGCGTTTGTAGTGAGGATGTATATGCATAGTGTGCATGCAGCAGGAAATAAAAGCACACAATACAGCTGTGCAATATATATTTTTTGTTTTCCTTTTTTATTTTTCACCCTCTCCACCGGAATCAAGTGAAAAAAAGGAAAACGAAAAAAAAACATCATTTTAGAAATAAAACTTATTTAGTAACAAGTTCATTTTCCGTTTTTCGCTGGCGATTGTATACCTGAACTAGCTATAGGCGATTGAAGATGGAAATATGAGTACTTAAGAAATCTAGAGAGTAAACCAATAAAAAACTAGAGCGCAAGTGTTTGTCCAAACAAACACGAGGTGTTCGGCTATCAATGGGGTCAGTGTTGTAGTCAACGCGAGACCTATTGCATATAGTGGAATGTTGTGTCATTACTGTTTCGTGGCGTGCCTAACAACCTACACACTTTAGCAAAAATCTAAAAAAGCACATGATTAAAAGCCTGACTTTGATTGTTAGCGAGGTTTGCATGGACGACTGTCTTAAAGACTGACAAAGCTATTGCCAAAATCAGGTTACGAGACTCTTGAACAGAGACTAGATTTTTGTATAGTTAGAACTTCCTGTTTGGACTGGAAGGAAAGGTCAAAGTGGGGTCATGCTTCAGGAATAAAATGTCAAACGTGTAATAAGCTAGCAAGCAACCCAACTATATCAAGTATGCCATTCACTATTAAAAGCTAATTTATTGCTTCATGAAAACTTACTCTTTATTGATTCATTATAAATCACAAATTCACACAAGCTATGTTGTTCAATTTGACATTATTAAGTAAAATATAATTATTGGAAATGTTCAAAGGATTTCAAATAAATTTGGATTCTCATTGAGTATCGCGATCGATGGATGAAAAATGATTGTTCATAATACACTTGATGATGATAACCTTCAAATAAGTCAAGCATTGTGTAAGCTTTCAGTTGAAATTTATAAATGGCTTGCTTGATTTTTAGATATTGCTACTTGAGAAAAAATTGACTGGAGAAAAATTAAACCGTAGAAGACACTTGTTTGGAATGCAAGACAAAGGCACATCATGAAGATGCAAGTCTAAGCCTCTTGTGAAGTTTTTTAGACTGAAGTTAGACTGGAAAATCTGAGTCAAATACTATTTCTACCTCCATGGTGCATCATACAGTGACTTGGCAGGGAAATAAGGAATGGAACATAACAGCAAGTGTCACAATTTTCACTGTAGACCATTCCGGTACTGGATGTGCTGCATTCTGATGAAGAAAAAACAATGAACAGAGTATGACTTCATGAATAATCTTCAGACATTTTTTCATAACCTACCAAGTCTCAAAAAAAAAAAATCATATAACACAATAAAAATCATAGCACAATATTTTAAATGCATGAACAAATTTACAATAACTTATGTTTAGAATGTTTCAAAAATATGTAAACTTCATTGAATAAAAAAGTCTCACAGCATTAGTTACGCAAAGTCATGTTATCCATACCAACAAAAAATGCAATGAATTACGAGGAAAATGGGCTCAACCAGAAGTATTATTTCAATTCCTTTGGACATGTTTTACCTTGCATATTTTTTGTCATTTTGAACCTTCAAATAAACTACCGTAAATTTACCTCTCAAGAAAAGACCATCCATAATCATTGTTTTGGCCAGGTATAACCATAGAGTAAGGAATACTCTATGGTATAACCATAGTTGACAACTGACAGGAGCAGTGAAGACTAAAGATGGCTCATGTTGACAGCTGCAACTCCTTTCTGTGTACCAGTCCTGACCCAGTCATCAGCCTCTCATCCCGCCATCAGACTCTGTTCCATATGTTCCTTGAACACTGTACTAACTGGTAAAATAAACAAAATTCAAGACTTAAAACATTTCAAGATTATAATTTAATAAGTGGAAGGTGCCCATACTGCTTTGGAATTGAACAACTTATAAATCTTACTTTTTGGGGAAACTTCATTGAAAGGTTGTAACTTATCTATGGCATAATAATATTAATTATATAGTTGATGGAACACATTCATCAAATCTTACCATTGCTGACACTATTGACAGAGCCAACAATCATACCAATCCCACATTGCCCAATTCTTCCTCCTCCATGATCATTAAACGACCCTTAGTTTTACAAACGTCACTACTTGACACATTCATTTTGAAAAGAGATTATGTTGAAACGAAGCTTACCGTTGTATTCATCGTGTTGCGCCGATAAACACTGCCGTGAGTGCCGGTGTGAAACGCCATTGACAAGCCGATGTCGCGTCCGTTCTTTTTGGTGTATGATCAAAACATAACCAATGTTAATCCTTGTCTGCTTGCATTTTCTCGCATAATAAAAGTGATACGAATCACTGAAGCAGGTGGACATCTCAGTGACACTAGGTCTTCAATTCCATAATCACCATCAAGCTGCCAGAAGGGCGAAAAGGGAAACGATTTGACGCCAAACGTAGCACATGTTGAGAGAAACTCAGTTCCGCTGCGCTGCGCCGCCATTGTTAAAAGTACGATGAACTGTGACATGTCCAAACGTGCACATAAATCAAGCATAGCCTTCAGTGTACTGGATTTAACACATGTACAGCGTTTGTGTACCTGTGTTCTTGCACTATCGTGCGTCGTCAATGCGGGTCAACTTAAACGTGCGCATTTTTCGACCTCATGTAAAGGTCAAAATATTGTCACCTGAGTGCAAACGTTTGAGCAGGCTTAACGTTTTACACCTTGATACAAAACATAAACTAAACAAGTTGGTAGTTTTTGAGATATGAATTTTTGAAAGTTTCAACTTCCGATTTGAACCGGAAGTTAAGGTCAAATGGGGTCAAGTTTTGTGCAAGGTTTGTTGAACTTTCAACGACCTGTCCGATGATGTGTCGATTGTAAACATCGAACATGGAGTTCACGAGTTATGATTTTTTACAAATATTAAACTTTGATTTATTGTTATTCAAAACCCGATGACGTCGTCGTGACATCATCAAGTTTGTGTTGTCTTGATATTGAGGTTCAAATGTCTGATGAGTTTCAATGTTCAATTCAATTTCAATCTTGAGTTATGCCGTAAATAAGCCCGAAAGTGATGTTTTTCAAGAAAAAAAAAAGGCAAACTTTGACCCAGGGTAACGACCCGGAAGTAAAGGTCATACGATTTTGATGTTAACTTTTCAAAGATTGCCCATGTCTAGATCTATCATATGCCCAAATTTAATTACTGTAGCTAAAATATTCAGAGATATACAGGCATTGGCATGACGTCACTTTTTTAACCATAAATTTTGCTTGTAATTTGACACCTGATTACGTCATCATGACGGCATAACTTTTAGAATCATCTACAAGTTATTGTCTACCTACATGTAAAGTTTCAAGTTCATAAAAGTTTAACAACTATGCATTTGCTTGCGGACAAACGAAGCTGAGAAGAAGAATAAAAACTAAGAAAAAAAAAAAAAGAAAAAAAACGAACAAAATCAATGAGTTGTTCGCGCTGTTGCACGAACACCTCAATTTAATAGTATAGTTGATCAAAAAGTGAGGGGAAAATTGGCCAGGAATTACATCATATTGCACCACAGAGCATCTAGAATGAAAAGTTTCCCAGGGCCCTTAAGCGGGCCCCGGATTCCAAGCCGTAATGGCTTCGCGCTATGAGTACTTAAGAAATATTATTAGCGAGTAAACCAATAAAAATGAATTGTATAACTGGCGCAAAAAGTGAGGGAAAAAGGACCAGGAGTTACGTCACATTGCACCAAAGAGCCATTTCCCGGGGCCCTTAAGCTGGCCCCAGCCCCTACGCCGTATTGGCTTCGCGCTTGCATTGACTCCTAACACTGCTTCTCAAATGGGCCTGACCAATGTATTTGAGCTTCCTACGGCCTGTTATATTAAATATCACACTGTTGTTGCTATGGATAGAATAATCAGGATCTACATGTAGGATTCAAGTTTGCTTGAAGATAATACTCAAAATCGCAAACAAAGTTACCTTATGCATTCTTCACTGCGTTTCTTAAAATTTAACGACTCTCACAGACTTGGCATTTTGTTCCTTTTAAATAAATTTCACCTGGATGTGAGTCCGCTGAACTGGGTGCGGGTAGAAAGCATGAAACTGTTACGTACCCTGAACAGTCACTGCTGATGAAAAACGACTCTTAAGGAATTCTCAGCACTGTTGCACTTCACTCTTGTCCCAAATTAAACTGTATTCCTGGAATATTCACCTTAGCCTACGAATACAGTTTGTCAATTTGTTTGTTTGATTTTTTGGTCATTTATTTTTAACAATCTTCTAAAAAAAATGAAGGAAAAAAAAAGAGCGCCCCCCCCCCCAATAAAAAAAATAATAATAACCAAATCCTGGGTACTCTACAGCTGATAATTTAAAGTATGATTCTGGTTAGACCACATCAGCCCTCAATATGAGAAATTCCTCAACTAAGATTAATTTTTAGTAACAATTGAAACAGAACAGTAAGCTGTGTTAGTGGATTTCTAATGTAAAATCTATAAATTGTCTAATTTATAACCTACCAATTTATTTTTGACAAAATAATTGAATTGAGCATGCAATTCTCATTATTTCAATACCAAATTTGCATATATTCGATGAAAATTGACATGGTTTTGACATATTTGTACCAAAAGGGTGGTGTTTTACTCAAAAAATGTTCATTTTTGTGGTTTCTGCCCTGACCACATGGTAGGTCGGATCGGGCTAAAAATTGGTGTGCATTCATTGCTTATTAGGACCTACAAGCACAGCAATTTTTATCAAAATCAGAAGACATGAGGTAAACAAGTGCGTTGGTCTGACATGGAATGACCCATATAAAGATCGCTGTGTCCAAAAACTACATATCGAAGGAATAACTGATGGACGTGTGCCTAACCAGAGCAGGTCTTTGACAAGAATGTGATGATCAATTTGATCAAAGGCCTTAGCGAAGTCTGTTACTACTAAGCTACTATGACTCCCTGGAGTATGAGCATGAGAGCATAAGTTATGGATCAATTTGACTATATAGGTAAGGAGCTGTTGAAACCCTACTCCTTTTAGCAAACTGGTTCGGATCCAAATTGTTGCCAATATCTGTAGTAAACCATTGCACAAAAAATGTTTGGATATTGATGAAAATCGGTCTGTCAACGACACTGGACGAAGATTTTTCCAAGATATAGCTTTGGTCCGCTGTTCCGGAACCAAGCATTCTTGGTAGGACGAATTAAGAATGTTGGTCAATGTTTTACTTATAAATTTCAAAGCAAATTAATGAAAAAGCGATGCAGGAATTTCATATTGCCCCCGCCTTGTTGTATTTGTTTTGGTTCAGTTGGTTACAAACTTGAACAGAAGGACACGGTTGAGGAGATGGTAAATATACAGTAAGTTTTGTTAAATCTAGATGACTTAATTCCTCAGCAACTGAAGTAAAATACCAATTCAAACTGTAAACTAAGGCCAGATTCTCATTAATATCCACACCAGGAGGGGAGCAATTGAAGGTCCAGAAGAAACACCATATGTCATAAGTTTGATGGTACGATACGACGAAGCGGTATTTTGTTGTTGTAACCTCTGAACACGGCCAAGATATTAAACAATTTTAGCAAAAAAAAACGAGTCTCATAATCTTGTTTCTTAAAGTTTTCCATCTCATGTTACCTTGAGCAAATAAAACTTGTCTACGTATAATCAAAGCCTTAG
>CM063260.1:14667588-14832867 GCA_032158295.1 Pycnopodia helianthoides
TTAATTTTTTTTAACTATTCAAAAATGCGTGATTCGGGCGCAGTTCCAACCTGACTAAGCCGACCAATAGAAATAGAAATAAACCCAAATTACTTGTCTTAGTTTTAAGAGTTACACTGTACTTTTTAGTTTGTTTATGGAAAACTGGCTCCGGGGTGTATATATATAACTGTACAATTCTAAGTAAAGGTGAGTTTTACGCATTGGCTACCGCAGTTGATGAGTTTGTCTCGCCGGGATGGGACAGTTTGCTAGGGACAAGGCCGTCAGCGCTGAGGTTAGTGACTTGTCAGGCTGAATTTGCTGGGCGGTACCTGGTTATCCGCTGAGAGGAAGCCGCGATGTTCACGGGGCATTCGGCCAAATGACCGACGTAATTCTCACGGAGATGCCAGACCGTAGGAAAGCCTACAACGTTGCACAAAGCAGTATTTTGATACTTAATTTGGTTAAAATAATATTTTGCAGGTATTCCTGTCTGGCCAACCAGACGGGTTTTTGCTGATGATTTTATGTTGTTCATGATGTTACACCACGCGTCTAAGGAAGAGATGAAATACAGATTGGCGCAAGGGTCCGGTCTTGGGACATTCCTACGCAATTGAACTAACAATGGGTGGTAATTTTAAGAGGCCCCGTGAAATGTCAATTCGCCTTGATTTTTTTACTGTAATCAAAACCAATTTGTATTTTATAATTGGTGTGTTTGTTTGGTTTGTAAAAATTTGCAATGATAAAGTGTTTTGTTATTTTTAGAGTTAAGTCCGTGCCATTGCCTCCCTGTCCGTGTGTTTAGAGTTGACCCATCGTTATCAGTCTTAACGAAGTAGCGCTAGGGTATGATCTGTGACAAAGCCCCCCCCCCCCCCACACACACACACACCCCACACCCACCCCACCCCCCGGACCCAGAATCAGGGTCGATTCTGACACTATTTTTTTAAAGTGTGTTCACAACAAAAACAAATGACAGCACATTCGACAGAAGACAAATAAAACATACACATGTTATTAATTTTGTTTGTTGCTGGCTGAAAAATATATTGACTATTTTTTGTTTAAACATTTCACGTGTATTACCCTTAGAAGGCTAATGTTGAAGCATCACCACTCTACCAAAGACAATTAACGACGCGGCGACCACTTGGTGTCACTTGGAACCACTCAGACCACGGAGCTGACTGGAAAATTTATTCGCGACAACTTCCCAGTTGTTCATGAATATTTGTCCCTTTGAGCGCACCAAAGTCAGTTATGCTCTTGATTACAAAACATACCCTTTTAATACGTTCGATGACTATGGGCTGGTGACTTGCCAAATTTCGAGTTAGGCGTCACGTTCAACACGAATCAACTCAAAGTTCTCTGTGAACTTCCAAGTTGATGGGGTTTATTTAATTTATACTAGGTTACATTCCAATTAAAATTAATTAAGGCGGTGATTTTAGATTGAGCAACGAAGACTCTACTACGGTGGGATTTGAACCTGCAACCTCCGGATTTACGTACTGGCCCTCTACGAACTGAGTTATCTTGTCACAATGAGTGAAGGAACTGACCACCAGGCGCCCGTTGCCCTTATTTTCGCACACAATAAATTAAAGCAATTTATCAATTTTAAACTAGGTGAAAACAAATAAATAATAATAATAAAGATAAAAAAACAAAATAATAAAAAATCCCAGACCACACAAGGGAGCCTCTGATGTCATTGTTTGCCAGGGACCTAAAAACAGGCCTCAGACTAGACTTGCTCAAGGCGGTCGCAGTTTTCACTCCGAAAGAAGACGCCGTAAAACACACCCATTGCCTATACATAACACTGTGCGTAATGTGTGTCACTCTTATTACTACTGTGCGCAGGTCATCCGCACTCGTATTACTGTCTGCATGTGGAGGCCGTCAGGCCGACAGCCTTGTACGGTCTGTAACTTCCGGGTTTAATTTTTTTCTTCTCTTTCCACCGTCCACTATTGGACGTAAACGGGGGGGGGGGGGGGCTCGGATATGCTGGTATGCAGATCATGAATGTTCAAATATTTCATCGGACCTATTGCAGACAACGCAGGATGGGAAATAAATGAATGGCGTCCAATCGCGAGCTTCCCTCATTATGACCTTTGTACCGTGTGTTATGCTTGCTGAGCGTTCTTCGATGTGAGTAGTTACCAGCAAAATGGTGTTCGTGTGTATGTTATGGTTCCGTTCAATTCGGTTCCGTTATGGTATGTTATTATCACAGCAAGTGGACCGATAATCTGCGTGGGTTTTGCCATTTTACATATTCAATTTGTAGACGAGAACTTTTGTCTTCGTTTTCATCCGATTGTTTGGAATTTTATTGTGATATGGCAGTGTATAAATGGACAAGTACTAAAAATATAAGTAGCATATAAATATATATGGCCTTGCCCTTGCATGAACATATTCCTGCAGCCTTAAATACTGCACCCGACAAATTGGGTATGGATGACTTTCGCCCCTTAGCATTTTGTGTGAATTTGGGAATACTTTGGTAATATCTAAATCTAAAATGTTGCGTATTCTCCTCAAAATGTAAGCTCTGAGGTTAGACAATTTGGGCAGGAATGACATTAAATGAGGTTGAAATAAGCAAATTGTTGCATATTGTACACCATTTTCCTTCAGGAAGACGCTTTTAACGGCGTACGGGACTGGCCATCTCCCACCTCCAATTTGCAACAACAGTGTTTGAATCATTGTTGGTGGATTTATACAAAAAATAGACCTCAATAAGCTATCGTTGTTTTATCTTGGAAGTACAGTTTATTGCACTTGCTCCATGTTTTTGTTGTATTGCGGGCCGCCAGCGCCGGCCCAAAAGCTGCCTTTATGCCAATTTTTGTTAGACTGCTTAATCACCAAAGCTAGGTATTATAAACTAGAAATAAGCTTACTAGAATAAGGTTATCCGCAAAAACTCTATTTCACATGTATCATGTGTGACTGCATCCTGTAATTTTTTGAATTCCTTTCTCTATAATTAAACAGAACACTGGATGATCACATCAGTCAGCTAATCCACGGCGCGCCAGTGCAATATGCAGTAGCCGGAGCCGCAGCTGGATCTTGCATGCATATGCATAAGAATGAGTAAACACGACTTCCGCCACTGACCAACGGAGTCTTGTCTTTCGCGCTCATTATAGTAATGACCTCATTGCTTTAACACAGACACATCGATGCGTTGATTCGGTTAGTATAGGCAGCATGCACGTACGCACACACAGAGCGGACGCATAGCAATACTGCACTGCATGCAGTGTGCAGTGGCACGCTAGCTCTGGCGGCCGTTGTGCGGCGCAAAGAAAATTAAAAAGAAATAAACGAAGAACAAATTAATCTCCAACGCCTTGGTCAAGGCTATCCTCATGCACGTACAGCTTGGCTAGAATGGTGTTTCTACACAAACGGCAAGTGAGTTATTAACCGACCAACCCTCCCCCAACAAATAAAACTAAATAAATAATTAAATAACAAATCTCTAAAATCATTTCGTAAAAAAAGAAAGTAGTAAAACCAGTAATAATTCAAGGCAAATTTAGTACTTCTTCTACAAGGTAAAATAATGCTAGAATCGGTGTTTCTACACAAACGTCAAGCTAGCCGAGCGACGTCTCCCCTAAACATGATAATAAAAGCGAATCAAGCAAATATTCTACTGGGTAAAACGCCTTTGAAATGGCCGAGATTGCATCAGACAGCATCTAATGTGAAAGGGGGAGTGGAGAACGGGAGCTCAAGAGTGGGACCCGGTACCCCTACGTCTTAAAGACGTCGTGTTCGCTCGTTCATCTCTCAAAATGCCTACACTATACATGCAATTACATACTGGTTAAAATGGTGTTTCTACACGACCAACAAGCTAGCCTAGCGACCTCCCCATAAACATGATAATAAAAACACATATAGCAAAACATTGTACCGGGTAAATAATTTGCAAATTGCCCCTGAAATGTACCGCAACGACTGTACCGTCAAGGTTGTTTAGAATTGTTCGCCATTGTTCGTCTGCTTTTTCAATTGTGCCAATTTCGTCTTTAAAATCTTGCAAGATGACAAGAAATCGCCTCCAAACTAAGAGGAATTACCATGGTGAATTGTTGCACTCTTTGTGTGATGGGGACCAATGTGTTTTGTACATCCTCAAGGGCAAATGGATGGTGGCCCTGAAGGGAAATCGCATATCGCAAACGTGTGCGCAATGTAGCGGTAGTCATTGTTGTGAGGCAAGCAATGCGAGGTGGTATTCCGCGTGGCGAGACTTGGCCTGGTTCCTGGGTACAACGTATAGTATTGCGTGGGCCTGAATACTTTCCTGCTGCGTGCCACGTCCCCTCTAAGTCACTAACAAATTGTCTACAACTATGACATCACCCCCAAAGGTATGCGACATGGTATGCAATAAAATTCACGAAATCGCAAATATATTTGCACACGTGTGCGCACATATTCGCGAATTGTTTCACGACATTGCATACGTGTGCGCACACATTCGCAATACATTTCGCAACATCGCATACGTGTGTGCACACGTTTGCGATGTGCGGTGTCCCTTCAGGCCCACCATACAAATGGCTCATTCGGGTGTACAAAATACCATAGGCCCAATATAACAGTGCGCAACACTCGTACAAAGTTCAATGTTCATATAACTTTCAACCCAAATATAAATAATAATTCATAGAAAATAGTAGCAGGGTCAAGTCAAACATCGCGATCTTGCAAGTTCGGGTTCACTTAATACTCCTTACCCCAAACATTTTTGAATTCGTGGACAGAGTACACAATATTTTGTTGACGAACAGACTGTCCAGCACCGTCCGATGTCAATGATTGAACAAGGCGCTGAACTGATTTCTCTGCGATGAAGTTTAAATTTAGCCTTATCCAAAATCCATTACACTAAACCACCTACAGACATGGTGCAAGAACAAATAAACCGTAAGAGGCAACACTAGTATAGCACAGTTTTGATGCAAAAGGCAACTCCGAGCTCATGGATCTGTACAATCACAGTACAGCCACTGTGCACTAAGATAACAGAGCTATGTGGAGGGGTGAGGCTCAGCTACTGCCGCATGAGAACTTCAGCTGTATAGAGTGAAACACCATTTGGGACAAAACTGCAACCGCCATGTAACAAACTACGTAAAATGCACTGCATGCAATCAAAAAACAGAGCCTGGGCCCGGCATTATAACGACAAACACTTACCTTGGTGTGTATTCTTGTAGCCCAAGCCTTCTCGGTTCTTCTTTTCCGATAAGATGCAGAGTTGTTATGAACACTGCTGCTGCTACATCTCATTTTAAATACTGTTGTTTTTCCATTGAAGTAACCAGCAATCTACTTTTGGTTTTGATTGACAATCGATGAGCAGCCAATCATACATACGTGTTGAAGTCACTGATTGAAGGAAGTGACTTACTCTATCACTGGTTTGGATGATGATGTATACGAATGAAGGTCAATTGTGGCAAACTCTCTAGTGTAATAGTTCATAGACATAATGTTTACATTTATATCCGCCTTACTAAGTTATCCTGCAGCATTGCTTCCTGAAGTACCAGGCCAGTTTCCTTCCATTTCCGCCCGTATGACGTCATTCAGGAGTTAAAGTGCAAGTTTTTTTCTACTAAAAATACTGCGTGCATGAAACGAGGACTCTAAAGAGATCGCAAAAAATATAATACCTCAAGACGGACAGCAGGGGGCGTTAAATTGATTTTGTTTTGAATTTCTGAAACCATGGGCGGAAGTGAAGGCGCGTCAACATTTGTTGTACACGTTTAGGCTTAGCACTTCAGAGAAATGTGTTGGCATTGTTGTTGACTTTCTATCCTCAGCGAATGTCATTTTTAAGAATCTTCAACAACAGCAGCGACGCGGGGGAGGGGGGGGGGTGGCAACTGGAGATTGGGGGACACTGGCAATTTGTGGGTGGCACGTCCCCTCTGGCCAGCGCTCCCCCCCCCCCCCGTGCGGCCATCGGTCAGTAGGCTACTGACCGGTTGTATTAGCTTGTAAATAATTTGTGTGGAGGACCCAATCACTTTCAAATGGCACAGAACCTTTATATATAAACCCTTTTAAGTAATTAAAACTAACGCTAACTAAAACATAAAAAAAACATGTTCAACGTCCCCGCTCGTTTCCTTTTTAGAACACTCCTCCCTTTTTTTTTTACACGAAAAAAAAGGATACATTTTTAACGACCCATGACGAAAAAATAATTTACGAAATAAACAAGATCGTATTTTATACTTTAGAACACCCCCAAAAAACAACAACCAAAAAGCTGGCAACCATCTTAAAAAATAGCTAAACCCTAAACATGTTAACATTTGTATGGCCTAGTTTAAGCACGAATTATTTTTTAGATGAGCCCACATTTGTCTCTGTTTAGATTGTATACCACTTTACTTCCCCTGCCTCTGCAACTCATGGAATTAACACCTCTTTGTGTTTACCAAAGGTGGCCATAATCCCATAATTTGTTTTGAATGGTATTTCCTACCAGTCCAGTAGGCACAGTCTTACTCATTTGGCACCTAGGCAGAACTTCTACACTTCACTCTACACCATCCTACTCAATCATCAAATAAACAACCAGAGCAGTGCTCTGAGCCCTGTATAAATCTATAGAGAAGCCATCTGAAAACCATGGTTCAATTCACTCAGCAGTGACCATTAGCCCCAAGGACAAATAAGCGCTGTACAATTCCTATGGGAATTCCGGGAGAGCTGGTCATTTAAGGATTGTTTTGTGTGTGAAAAAGACCCCGGATGGTAACAAGACATTTACCATGCTATTTGGCTAGGTGAAGATGGGGAATGTGAATTTTTTTATATTAAAAAAAAAAATAATAATAAATAAAACAATGGCGGAGTACTGATTAATTACTTAAAAACGGACAGTGGACTACATTTCGAAGGCATCACGCAGGGTAAAGTTACATTGACCGACTATTCTCACAGTCGCAACTCCTTCCTCTCACAAACTATCTTAAAAGCAATAACTAAACTTTCCAGAGCACTCGTATGGTTTGACGCAGCGAGATATTGAGTGATCCCGAACTGGTCAAGGGTACGATGCCCTCAACAAACAATGTATGTACATAAATATTAGTCACCGTTCAAATTTGAATGACGAGAAGTTTAAGAGCTTTTTCAACCAACATTAAAGGAACATTACAGAATTGGTAATTGTAAAATATACTTTTGATCACAGATTTACATAAAACTTACACGGTCTAATGATGATGATAGTAGAAAACATCCCTTGAAATATTTCTGTCTGAAATTCCTTTTTTTCATGAGAAATGAATAAACTAATTTTCCGATTGGAGTTTATCGCTCAGTGAGCGTTTTATTCATTTGTTGAATCTATATGATTTCATGCAAATGTGTAATCGGTTTTTTACTATTTTCTCGTGACCCAGATGGCCGATCGATCTCAAACTTCTACAGGTTTGTCAGTTTATGTATATGGTGGATTACATAAAGTGCTTACACTGCCAGCAACTGTTTTGTTAACAAAACCAATTATGTAATGTTCCTTTAAAAGCATTAATAACGATCGTCATCGCAGACAATATCTGTCGATGATGTTTGACACTTTATTTTGTGTTTGTATATGTGAATCTTTACACGTATCAACATAAAGTGATGTCAGAAGTAATTTAAATATGTGATTATTGCCCAGTGGAAATGATCCGGAACTGGTCAACATGCAACAAGTAATGATTGCTATTAATCATCCTTTTATAAGAGAAATATGGTCAATTGTAGGGCTAATTTTGAATCGAGTTATTGTAAACTTGTACAGTTAAGTTGTATGTGTAATGTAGCAAGCCTCGAGTTGACTATTTGCCCTTCACACAGCAGTGTTGTAGGTCTCTAGACCGGTCTCGGTCTCCCCCTCGCACCTCCAGGTCTCGGTCTCGGTCTCGGACTCCCAGGTCTCGATTACAACACTGGTCTCTAACGTCATCCAAGGTTTATCATTATTGTGCAACTTCATGAATTTCGATGGAAAATACAGATTAGCTTCATTCAACACACTATAGGGAGTACATTTTTTGCAGAATTCACATCGGCAATTTCAACTGAGTGAAACAGTGACAATATTTACGGACAGCAGACTGTTTCAAAGGTCTGACGTAATTGATTATAGTTTGGGGTTGAACAGAGACAAATTGACTAGAGCGGGATTTGAACCAACGACCTCCGGATTAACGTACCGGCGCTCTACCAACTGAACAATCTAGCCCTATATTGGCGGTCTCCCTATTTTGTCAATATCTTTGTATGGAGCCGAGAGATGGACTCTGACAGCCAATCAAGAAATAGCACGAGACGGCGTCTATACAAGAATGCTACGGATGGCCCTTGATGTACACTGGGAAGACCATATGCCCAACTCCCAGCTCTACGATTCCCTACCAATAGTATCTATCAAGATCAGGGAACGAAGGATGAGGCTGGCTGGCCACTGTGTCCGTCATCCAGAGCTAGCTGTGAGTCCCACTAGTTCTTTTGGGAACACATCGATGGAAACACGAGCAAGGGCAGGAGGAGACTAACTTTCGTGAATCAGCTGAAGAGGGACGCAACACAACAAGAAACAACTGAGCTTAGGACGCTGATGCTAGACCGGGATGCGTGGAAGACGACCATCAGAGTTTCCCGAGAAGGCGTCGGCTGAAGACAACCTCTCGCTCAACTACTAAAGTTTACCACTTGAACTCAAAGATTCAAAGTTAGTTTTAATACTTTCATAAATCCCCTTTAGTCTGGGAGAGATTTCGGACAGGACACAACAAACACTCAAGACTGGTGAAAGCTGCAATACTTCTTCGATTGTGTACAACTCGTTGGAAGGGCGTTTTAAGAGGCTTCGTCTTTGACCAAGTGCAGTGAAGAGCTGAAGATATTTCCAGAAGGGACATTTGCGAAATAAATTTACAGTTCTATATTGTAGGGTTTTCTTCCCCACAAAGTTTGTCCTCGTTATTGTTTTGTATATTTCCGGACCTTTGCAGGAATGAATTCGCCCCGTGATAGATCAAATACATCGGTAGATATATTGCTTTTACCTCGGGCATCCCTGTTGACGTCTTCGCCCTTGTTCTGTTGTTATTTAGTATGCATCTGTTTATAAATGTACATTATTTTGTGCAACATAATATTTGTAAATTTGGTAAACCAAATCAATATTTGAAGTGGTTGACAGTTTCATCGTGAAGTAACTTTGTTTCATTGTTCTTTAAATCAGTTTCATCTTGTTTGATTTTTGTTTTGTTTTACGGATTTTAACATGTACTATTCCTTCAAGACCATTGTTCACATGATAAAAATTAACATGTGGGTAGATGTGTGTCTTATCAAGACCTTCGGAAAAAACTGAGAAAGGCTCACAGATCATCTTTATTGCAGGAGGAAAGATGGTTCCAAATCAGAGGTCAGCCTACAATGGAAGGTTTATGACCTTGATTTTGGCTTGCACATGGAACATTCAAGTGAGTGAAGTCAAGTGTGGACCATGCAGACCGTGATAAGGTGGGGGTCAACGGATTTGCCTGAAATTTTGGTGGTAGGTGGGTAATGGGTAGCCTTGAGGCTGTGTACAATATTTGGCAGATCCGACCTCCCTAACAGAAAAAAAGCCTAAAAATGTGTTTTTTAGTGGTAAAATGGCGTTTTTGATGATTTGGGGCTGCAAAAGTTTAAACGCTTGCTGCTGAACGGTGGAATACAGTAGAGCAATGAAATTTTAAGGGTTTTTAGCTTGTATCCTGAACTAAACCAGGAAGTAAAAATTGTGGGAAAAAAACCTCTTACGTGGCAACGGTAACTCTTCATTTAAGGGTACCCCTAAATTTGCGTCACATCTTTGAGTCGCTGTACAGTCATTAGTGCAGGTCTGTGAGCAATGACACTCGGGTGAAAGAGAGTTCTTAATATGGTCCTTAGGTAGCATCAATAAAATATTTGTCAGCAGTTTTTTGTTGTTGAAATGGCAGGAGCCTGTTTTTGCCTAATAATGGCGATTTAGCATTGCATCGGTCAAAACTAGTACCTGTTGTGATTTGCGATTGCCTTGTTTTCAACGGTAGTTTCGATGCATTGGACATGAAGCAAACCTCTCATTACTCTACATGAAACAATTATGTTGGTCCTTGAATTCTTTATTAAGTGTTATGGTGAACATGACCAATTTCTTCAGGATTCAGTCAATGACCTAACATCTAAACGTTTTGTTTAGTTTGTCATACTCAAATCCTGATGCATATTTTAGTTGTGACCCCCCTCCTCCAAGCCTTTCACCCTTTCTGATTTGTATGATCACATGAGTAGCTACCAGTGCAAGTTATTTGGTCCTTGTCAGGCATTTGCTGTGTTGCAAAGGCAAGATCCTCTTCAGAATCAGGTGATTATAAAACAAAATAAACACACCAAGAGTTTATTATAGTTTAGGTAATAACACAATAAGTGTCAATGGTTTTATTTATTGACATATTCATATGTGCAACGGTTCAATTTATTTTAGTTTTTACCTTCACACTACCGGTGTGTGGTATTCACTGACTATACAGTCAAGATAGAGTGGTACAAGAAGTACAACATAGATAATACACCAACGGCATCAAAGTTGGAAGCATTACTGGTCATTGATGGATTTTTTGGGTGTGAAAATCAACCCTGATGGTAACGAGACAACTGGAATGCTAATTGGCTAGGTGTAGTTTAGGAAATTCAAAATTTGAGATTAACAAAAATTAAAAATGGCAGAGTACTGACTGTTTAATCAAAAACGGACACTTGATAAGCGTCCGATGGCATCATGCAATTAAATGCCTCAAAGATCACACTGGTTCTGTATAGAATCCACGAGAACCTGTCTTTCAACCAACTCTACGGCATCATTGTTCACATCAGTCCAGCTCTTTGATGGCAGTGTCCCAGATTTGTGTAAGAGATCAAGAAATGATAAATAGTTGGCTATCTGTTGGGTAGTCAACCAGTCATCTCTGTGAAACTGACTTTTCAATCGACGGGACACAGTTTCTGTGTTTTCCTTCTTTCCTGTATTGGCGCCAATCATGAACTGGGCAAGCAAAAAATCCTTCACTTGCTGCGAAAACCTCCTCCTTGCCTTGGAAAACTTGTGAGCCCAGCCAGAATGGATTGCCTGGGACATGGTTGCCGAAGCTGCTCCCGAATTGACAGTCTCAACCGGGGGTGGCGGGGGGGGGGGGGGGTGGGGTTGGTGGGCAAATTAAAAAAACAAAAAACAGTCCGCTTCCCCCCCCCCCCAAAAAAAAATAATAATCCGCCCCCCCAAAAAAAACAAAAAAAAAACAAAACAAACTTCACCCCCAAAAATTCGCCCCCCCCAAAAAAAAAAAAAAAAAAAAAAAAAAAAAAAACATAAATCCTGGTTACGGGCCTGACAGTATGGAGTGGATGACAGCATTTCCTTGTTGATGTCCAACTCAGCTCTAACTTGTACCGATGCGCCGGGCATATTGTCTTATCACTGTAACTAGTGTAAGCATCAACGTCGAAAAACCTACATCGCAGGAGGATCAACTTCGACTCGACATTCACGTCATATGCAGCAACTTTCCACTTAGTTCTGCAAATAGCTCCGTATGTTTTTTGTGCATTGATGAAGGTGCGGGGTATTGCTCTTGCGCAGATAAGAGGGATATACACCACACTCAATGGCTTTGCAATGCTCAAAATTACAAAAATCACACTGCAGCGATACAGCCGCCGTATCCGATATCCATGGCTGACATATTGACATCGCCCACGACCGGGGGGTGGGGTGCGATGCGATGTGTGGCGCCCTCTTGTGGTACTTCGCGCTAACTGGGTTGGCGGTATTACTGGACGTTCCACTTCCATTATCACGGTCGGTATTATTGCCAGAAAAACTATCCCATCCACCTCAATACACAAAACTTGCAAAAACTTATGTTTCATCTTTGTTGACATTTTTTTTTTAATGTTATAACAATTTATTCCAGACTTGAATTAAGGGCAAGATATTTTACTCAGAACTGTATGTAGGTTTGATACTTACTATGAACTTTTCCATCTTTGTTGATCCTTGGCAATTAAAATCAAGAAGAGCTGACAATATTTTTATTTTTTATTATTGTAGTTGGATATCTGAACTATATTTCCACCAAGTTTGTTGACTCTCAGCCCTGCACTAATTAAGTTATGGGTAACTGCGTAGATGGCTTATTTCCTTAGTAGAACTGTTTTCCTAAAGCCTATATATCTGCAATGAAGATTTTCACACAAGTCTTTTTTATTTGATCGTGTAGAAGACGATGAGCTCTTTCTTTTGATGTATAAGTTGACAGAAATTGATACAGTTTAAGAGAATTAACGGGGCTATAATTATACACCAGAAACACTACAAATGAACTCCCGGAAATGTCCATTTTGCGCTAAAAATAGTTGGTGCCCCGTACTCGGCCATTGTGCGGTTTTTGAGCGAGCTGCTTCACCAGGTGTTATAGTCCCTGGTGTGGATCAAATAGCCAAGATTCGAGTTTAAATCGCCGACCCCCACCCCCACCTTGTCGATTTTTCAAGATTTTGCATGGTCTTCTCGTAAACGAACACTTAAAAATATGTGGCAGTAGAGTTGTTCAAGCATGTATTTCCAAAAAAAACAAAAAAACAACACAAGTTTAAAATGTTTGTTTTCCTTAAAATCGGTAGCCAATGAAGCTTCGTAAGTGATGGAGTATTTATTTTTTCAAAGTTGTGGAACAAACCAAACGAGCTGCACAATTGTTTGTAATCTTTAAACTCAGTCCAATAAATATGACGTAGTACCAAATACAAGAAGATTGACAAATTCAACACGAGAGATTGATATCCGTTTTTGACTGGTCTGCGAATATAATTGCAGGTCTTCAATTTCAAGCCCTTTTTTAGTACAAGGCAAAACATAAAAATAATCACTTGCCTTGCCATGGTTTTACATTGATTGTAAAATCTTTCGTACATGAAGAGGACGGTGACTGTTTGTTTTTTTTAGGTCAAGGGAAATGTCCCAACTTGACACCACCACCAGTGAAGAAACGAGCACCAGCTGCAGCGGAATCAAAGGAGGTCCGTTACCATGATGTTGGAACCCATTGGCCAGTAAAAACTGACAAGTAGAATTGTTGCCATGACTCCATATGCAAAAAGAAAACCCATTTCCGTTGTGGTAAATGCACCGTCCCAGTCTGTCCATTGTGCATAGAGCATTTCCATGCCTAGAACACTAAACACGCCCAGCTAGTTGGACAACTCTTCATCAGAAACTCAAATAAGAGCCCGGAGAGAAAAGGGAGGGAGGTGGGAGGCACTCGAATCTCTGGAATAAACACCTTAGCTCATTTCATTGGTAAAGCAGTGCTATAATGGCCAATATTACACCAACAGCTAAAAAAAAAAAAAAAAAAAAAAATGAAGTGGTCGGGGGAGGGATGGGAGGGGGGGGGGGGCAGAGGAAAAATCGAATTTGTTGATTATAAACTCACATTTTATAATATGGTATAATTGTGCTATTCTAGCCATTACTACACATGCAGCTCTTTGTCAGAGAGAAGGGGTTGGGGAGCGAAGGGGTGGGGGAGATGGGAGGCAGAATCAAATTGCTTGAAAAGAAAAACACTTCAGCACTTTTATAATGGCATAAATGTGCTAATTGGTTCTTAAGACAATCACCACCAGCGCGAACCAATTGTAGTGAATTGGGGTAGGGTATGGGAGGGTGAAGGGAGGGGAGGGGAAAGGAGAGGGGTTGGGCAAGGGGGGGGGAGAACCTAATTTATATAAAAAACAAAACACTGCTGCACGTTTATAGGTATAACTGTGCTAATTGTTTTGTTATTATATGTATACTACACCAGCATCAAGAAACATTTTGTAACTGACCAGGGTGGGGATGATGGTGAGGGTGAAGGGAAACGGAAGAAGAGATTGGGTGCGGGGGAGAAGAATAATTTGAGGGAGGCAGAATTTGTTTTTAAATAAACATTGCACCACATTTATAATGGTATAATGGCATATTAACGGATTAACGGATTTAGTTTTCTTTCTGTTTTCATATGATTTGTTCCACCCAATTTGAACCGAAATCCACTAGATTTTTGTTTGTGTAAGCACTTGGAAAATAATTTGCGCATAAGAGGGTTTTAACATTATAGTGGTGGACTTGCACCTTGGTCCTTCAAGTTATATGTTTTGCATATTTAGAGTTGCATCATTGCATCTGATGGGGTAGTTGTATCTGTATCTGATGAAGATGCATATATCTCTGTATCTGATGTAGAAGTTGTTGCTACAAAAGCTCACGCAGTTTTCATGGCAATAGTTTGACCACTGTCTTACTTGTAAGTATAGTTGAGACTGAGCATGTTAGTATCATTTTCTTCCTTACATTAGTTGCTTTCAAAAAATCAAATAATGTTTGTTGGTTATACGTTTTCCGAATGGCAACGAGATCAATGCCCAGTCACCATTTAGCGTCAAATGATTTATCCTGTAAAATGAAACACATCAGCCAGCCAACACGAATGACAGTAAACTCTGGCATATGCCTGCACTCATAGTACATCATTATTTGCAGAATATATTTGTATTTATTTTTGTTTATGAGATTAACGTTTATTATAGGATAAACTACATTCTACAGTAACTATCAATTATTATTCTCTTTTGATTAATATCGGTTTAAATTTTGATAGTTATAAATGCAAGTCAGAATGGTACCTCCTGCACAATCTATGACGTAAAAACTATTACGAGGTAACGTAACATCAAATTCAGTTTTATGATGCACTTCTTTCTAATAACTTGAGTTCTCGTGATAGTGGAGAAAAACAATAACAAGTGTTTATAACGCCACGCTAAAATGGTGTAAAATAGTATGTATATTGTATACTATTTTGAAGAGACAAAATTAACATCAAACATCTCCAAAAATGGAATTTGTACGTTTCAAAGAGGAATTTTTTTGGCCGGTCAAAGGGCAAATTTAATGCCGTTTTGATTGAATGTGATCATCAAAAGTCACGAATGAACTGAACATTGTCCGTATAAAAATGACAAACCATTTATTTGACATTTACAGAATCGAACGTAAAAAAAAGTATACATATAAAAAATTTTCAAATTAAGTAAAATATTAGAGACTTGCAAAGCTTTTCAATGTTCGTTCATAAGGATTACATCTATTGGGAAGTGGGGATCACAAAACTGACTAGCGAACTTAATTTACACTATAACACCCCATACAAAGATTCTACCTTTTGATTTGTTCAGTTACACGCAACAAACAACGTACTATACCATTAACAACCAACGTAGTATCCCATATCAACCAATGTACTTCACCCATAGCAACAGCCGCTTCTTGGTACCTAAACGTCTAGGCTAAATATATCCATCTTAGAACCTGGTGAACGTCTAGGCACAACATATGTATGGGGTGTTGTAAAACAAATATTGACTGATTTTACTCGTGCTTTTGTTAAAACTACGACTCCCTCGTTGATCCCCGGAGTGGGTTTTTACGCATTGCCTCCCGGGGAACTAACATGCCTGTGATTACCTTGGAAGTCGTAGCTATAGCCATAGCACTCGAAGCAGTCAATATCTGTTTCATAATTACAGTCACCGGAGTAAATCCCGGAAAGGGAACGGTAAACGAACTGCAAATTCCCTCAATAAAGTGACCTGAGGGTGACTTAAAGATGCAGCCCCGTTTAATCTGCGTTTGGGAAAATGGCTCAACAGTTGCTAATTTCTCAACAAAGAATATACAAGTAGTTACAAAAGGAAGTATTTAGTTAAAGTGCGGCTCCATGATGCTCTGGAAATATTTGGCTTTTACATTTTTCCAATAGATGGAGTCCACAAGAAATATAAAAAACTATTATGAGACCCTTACCTCACACTTAAACAGGGTAAAAATGTGTTTTTCTCGAAACACTCCCAGCCTTAATCTGAAAACCCGAGGTCAAACCAACCCCGCGACGAAGGACTCATGACGTCACCGGCGGCTAGTTAGTTTGGACCTGCCTATATGAATGTACTGAGCTAACGCAAATACAACGCCAAACTTCACCAATTGCAATCAATACGGCCGTAAATGTGACTTTTTAAAGGACAATCCAACAGGCATTGATCAGCAAGACAATTTACAACGGATTTATGATTTGGGGATTTTCGTTCTTTGAGAGGCGAGGCGATTCCGCAGCTCGGCTTGATTTTTAGTGCATCGCTCTACACGTCAAGCATTCAACCCTAACATAACACACACACGGCAAGAATTCACTCGACAAGTGCCGCGAAACATGAGCAACGCAGACCGCATTATCACGGGGAGGCCCCTACACAACGCTTTCTTTCTTGACGTTTCTGCGCATGCTCGGGAATACGGTTATTCCTATGACATTTCAATAATCATCGCTGGTGCACACGTTCAAACCGTAAGCATGTACAGCACTGGTCCGCTCGCTCATGGTCTGCGGGGCTTACATGTGTAGTTCATTGGAAATTTTTGGTTCGTTTATAGCGAAAAACTACCCAACGTTTAGGCTTCATTTTACAATGACACAGTATGATACCCTGGATGGATAGAAAGAGTATATAACTGTATGATGTAAGTTTTTGTTCTTCTTGTTTTTGTTTTGCTTTCCAAGCAAAGAGACATTTATGTGTATGTTTATAATGCTAACCGTGAGTTTTTAGCCGCCGGTGACGTCAAGGGGTCACATACATATCATTATCATATATAAGTAGTTTTTGACTCTCGGCTGAAAATGCCGCGCGGAGAGGTGCATTTTTGACTTGAACTCTTTATTACTAAATGCAATATTTAAGTTTAAAATGGTAACTAAACGGTATCTACGATGTCTATTCGGCCATAAACCCTGTCAGCACGGGGGTGGGGGGGGGGGAGGCACATCGTAAAACCCATAATTGTTTGCCCGTAACTTTGAAACGCTATATTCAATCACCACACAACCTTCTAATGTTTCTCATTAAGGTCCTATGGTAAAAACAATACATATTTAGATAAATAAAAACTAAAATAAATAAAGGGTCTACTGTTACCGTTCGTTTGACCTTGGGTTACGCGTTTTAAATCTTGTTTAGTTTATTGTTTGTATTTTCAAAACATTCGTCCACTCCCCCCCCCCCCTTATATAAAATCTGGGAGAAAGAATAGCCAGCCTAAACGGTGGCCATATTTTATTATGTTTGCTCAGCCTGTTATTAGGCAGTCTTATTATTTATAAAATATACTAATATATATTTATTTGTATGTTTATTGTTTCTTTGATTTATGAAATATATTGTACGTACGAATTTCCAATTTTCATGCAAAACAAAAAAGGAAAACCAAGGCCATTGAAACGTCAAACACGCCTTCTCATTGTAAATGTAATTTTCCCCCACAGTGGGATAAACTAACAGTTACTGCGCCCCACACGTGACCTAAAAAAAAACAATGATCCAAAAAAAGCCTGTGATGTCGTTGGGTTAGTTTTGCTAAAATTATAATTTTTTTCTGACACAAACAGTAGTAGTTGTAATATTATAATATCGGTTAGAACGATTTAATACAAACACGTTTGATTATTCAATTCATGCTTAAAAACAACCTCGTTTGCCGATAAGCAAATGACTTATATTTAAAACATATTTTACATATTTATAAGTTACATCACACATTAAGGTATAGGTTTAGTATTGTTGTATTAAAGCGTTGTATAAGATATTTAACAATTCGTTTTTGTTTGTATCTCTGTTTCATTTAGATTTCGTACAACAGGAATCCAGTAAAAGATGTGTAATGGTGTAAGCTACTATATACTTGACCGTATACAGCTAAGTTAACTTGATCTCCATAGTGCAGGGGAATAACCGCACTGCTACTCACTTGATGATAATCTGCAGCGTCTACAACCCCTCTAACAATGACGTTACCATTCTTCATCAGCCGAACATTTAGGTAAGATACACTTGAGTGTTTCATGACTGTGAACATCAAGACGTATATCCCAGGCACAGTACACGCAAACGTGCCATTAGCCAAGTTGAAGTCTGTCCCTTCCTCTGAAAACAATAACTCTTCAAAGGGCAGAGGATCATAGGAGGATGGAGGGCTGAAGCCGGTATTCCTCACTGCAGTGAAGGCGGACCGTCGCGTATTACATTCACCTGCTTCACCAGTCTGTCCAGCTGGTCCAGATTCACCTCTCTCCCCCTTCAAACCATTCATCCCAGGCAGACCTTGAGGTCCTTGTTTTCCTGGTTGACCGACTCCTTGCTCTCCCTTCAGTCCACGATCCCCTTTAGCACCTGAGTCACCTATCAGTCCGTCTGACCCCATGTCTCCTTTAGCCCCGGGTTCACCTACCTCACCAGGAGAGCCTGCATCACCTCTGGGACCTGCAAGCCCATGCTGGCCATGGTTTCCATTTGATCCAGGAAGTCCAGGTATACCGGCTGGGCCCTGGCAGCAGGAGTTACACGTCACTTCCGGATCAAGTGAAACTGCAACTGTAGCCACCATGAACTGAACTTGCATAATAGCCACAACAAGGGTTACTGTTATGGTAATCTTCATCTGGAATGTAAAATGAATAAGAAAAACAAACGATTAAAACAGTTCCTACCGGTCTTATTTATAACGCTTTGGTTATGCGTAGAAATGGAACTTAACATAAGGTGAAATTGCGAGCGCTTATGTCAGTCCCGGCAAACCTGGATTGTCGATGTCTAATCTGTTGTTTTTTGTCTTATAATATTAGCTTGTCCCACTTTTTTTTTTTTGTGTGTTTAAATATTTGTATTAAATTATAATCATATGATAAAATTAATTAATAGTGGAGGGGGGGGGAATGAGGTAGACATTTTGCCCCCGTCGTATTCTTTAAAGCCTTTGATTGGAATTAATCTGTTTTATCAAGATGACGCGAACAGATATCAGAAAATGCGCCTCTAGAGTTTCGTTTTTGTTTATTTTATTTTTTGTTGACATGAATTTCGTCAAAAAAATATGTTTACATAACTTTGGTATTATTCTAAAATTCTTGTCCAGAGAGAATATCCCATTGATCAGATCTGGAGATACTTTGAACCCCCAATTACATGCTGGAAACACTACATAACAGATGGCCGCAAGATATGGCCAGCATGTTTATATAACTACAATGCACTTAAAACTATCACGAGAAACATAAAAAACAAAAAAAGCCAGCTCACAATTTTGAAAAAAAACCACACACCAGAAAAGCAAACAAACCAACAAAGTGTCAAATACGTTTTACCCAAGGTTACACAAACGGTTGTCATGGTAACACTATACATTTTTACATTATGACTCCTTATAATGTTAGGAAAAGTCATACAGTTTAGTGTTGATCGGATGCAGCGTTAACAAGTTACAGGCAAAAATAATGGTATAGAGTTCCAGGTGGGGTTAATAAGATACTATTTAATGTAAGGTGTTTTAAATTGGCAGGGTTCGGCAAATGTCATGCAGTATCAGTGACGTCACTAATTATTTTGAATTATTCATGGTCATTTTGGAATTGAAAAAAACGCAAGAGGACAACATTTCTGTGAATTGCACATATACCTAACACGATTGCCTCCCAAACTCCGTGTCAATGCGAGAATGAAGTCACCGTCGATCACAGACGGCGTAAGGACGGGTACACCCATGAAACACAATATGACGACACTAGACGGATGAAACTGGATGACAACAATTCTCTAGTGAATTACTTGATATCGGTCTTTCACCTTTATTGTTTAAACTTGAACCTTCCCCGACTATCTCATAGCTTTATAAAATGTATTTCACTGTGTTTCCAAAAGCACAAAAGTCTTTTTGAAATTAACTTTTCTGTTTTTTGAGGACTTTAACATTTCAAAGTTTAGGAAAACAATAAAGTATAGTGCCATTGTGTTTGATTTTGGAGGATGAGATGTAAACAAATCTATGTGATGGTTAAGGATTTTTTCTTAAAAACACCAAATAGGTTATGTTGTTGTTAACATATTAATTGATTGTCTTGAGTGTATTATGTTCAATGTTGAAGACATACCACGTACATTGTAATTGTTTACGTAATTCTGAGCATACGCTCATTGTCGCGAACAATTCCCGTACCCGGTTCATACTTCCTGCGAATGCGAATCCAAAGCAAATATTGACGTCACAAATTCGCAACTAATAATTCGCAGCAGTTGAGCTGAGCTCAACTCTTGCGAATTATTCGCAGTGAAAACAGAGTTGTGACGTCAATATTCGCTTCGCATTCGCAAGTATGAACCAGGCTTAAGTCTGCTGCCACCTATCATCCGCTCACATCTCCCATTGTAAGTTTCCAATTATTATTATAAAATTCTTTTTTGAAGAAATACCTTTTTTCCTTCTTACAATTGTGATGATAATGTCCTTGGTATCTATTTTGATACACTCTAAAAACTTGCGAGTCAGAAATGACCTAGGGCCGGGTCCGGTAGGGCCTGACCCATTAATCGTCAGTATAACCCAGAACCAGCGTCAAAATGACCCAGATAGGGGTCAAACCGATGCAGAATCGGAGTTACATTTTCCAGGGTCATTCCTACCTGGAAATGGTTCAGACTGTCACAATATAGTGTAAATCCAAATATTGTGTTGACCCTTAATGAAAGCCTGATTGTGTTGGTATGTAGATCATTAAGTTGGTTCAGCTGAAAAATGTGAAGCATTCCGCTTTAATTTTTTAACTATTCAAAGATGCGTGATTCGGGCGCAGCTCCAACCTGACTAAGCCGACCAATAGTTAACCTAGAAATAAACCCAAATTACTTGTAATAGTTTTAAGAGTTACACTATACTTTTTAGTTTGTTTATGGAAAACTGGCTCCGGGGTGTATATATATATATATAAATATATATATATATATATATATATATATATATATATATATATAATATATTATATATATAAAATATATATATATATATATATATATATATATATATATATATATATATATATATATATAATATATATATATATATATATATATATATATATATATAATATATATATATATATATATATATATATATATATATATATATATATATATATATATATATATATATATATATATATAACTGTACAATTCTAAGTAAAGGTGAGTTTTACGCATTGGCTACCGCAGTTGATGAGTGTGTCTCGCCGGGATGGGACAGTTTGCTAGGGACAAGGCCGTCAGCGCTGAGGTTAGTGACTTGGGGCTTGTCAGGCTGAGTTTGCTGGGCGGTACCTGGTTATCCGCTGTGAGGAAGCCGCGATGTTCACGGGGCATTCGGCCAAATGACCGACGTAATTCTCACGGAGATGCCAGACCGTAGGAAAGCCTACAACTTTGCACGAAGCAGTATTTTGATACTTAATTATGTTAAAATAATATTTTGCAGGTATTCCTGTCTGGCCAACCAGACGGGTTTTTGTTGATGATTTTATGTTGTTCATGATGTTACACCACGCGTCTAAGGAAGAGATGAAATACAGATTGGCGCAAGGGTCCGGTCTTGGGACATTCCGACGCAATTGAACTAACAATGGGTGGTAATTTTAAGAGGCCCCGTGAAATGTCAATTCGCCTTGATTTTTTACTGTAATCAAAACCAATTTGTATTTTATAATTGGTGTGTTTATTTGGTTTGTAAAAAGTGTTTGTTGATAAAGTGTTTTGTTATTTTTAGAGTTAAGTCCGTGCCATTGCCTCCCTGCCCGTGTGTGTATAGTTGACCCATCGTTATCAGTCCTAACGAAGTAGCGCTAGGGTATGATCTGTGACAAAGCCCCCCCCCCCACACACAACACACACACACCCACCCCACCCCCCGGACCCAGAATCAGGGTCGATTCTGACACTATTTTTTTAAAGTGTGTTCACAACAAAAACAAATGACAGCACATTCGACAGAAGACAAATAAAACATACACATGTTATTAATGTTGTTTGTTGCTGGCTGAAAAATATATTGACTATTTTTTTGTTTAAACATTTCACGTGTATTACCCTTAGAAGGCTAATGTTGAGGCATCACCACTCTACCAAAAACAGTTAATGACGCGGCGACCACTTGGTGTCACTTGGAACCACTCAGACCACGGAGCTGACTGGAAAATTTATTTGCGACAACTTCCCAGTTTTTCATGAATATTTGTCCCTTCGAGCGCACCAAAGTCAGTTATGCTCTTGATTACAAAACATACCCTTTTAATACGTTCGATGACTATGGGCTGGTGACTTGCCAAATTTCGAGTTTGGCGTCACGTTCAACACGAATCAACTCAAAGTTCTCTGTGAACTTCCAAGTTGATGGGGTTTATTTAATTTATACTAGGTTACATTTCAATTAAAATTAATTAAGACGGTGATTTTAGATTGTGCAACGAAGACTCTACTACGGTGGGATTTGAACCTGCAACCTCCGGATTTACGTACTGGCCCTCTACGAACTGAGTTATCTTGCCACAATGACTGAAGGAACTGACCACCAGGCGCCCGTTGCCCTTAGTTTCGCACACAAGAAATTAAAGCAATTTATCAATTTCAAACTAGGTGAAAAAAAATAATAATAATAATAATAAAGAACAAAAAATAAAAATAATAAAATCCCCAAACAATACAAGGGGGCGTCTGATGTCATAGTTTGCCAGGGACCTAAAAACAGGCCTCAGACTAGCCTTGCTCAAGGCGGTCGCAGTTTTCACTCCAAAAAAGGACGCCGTAAAACACACCCATTGCCTATACATAGCACTGTGCGTAATGTGTGTCACTCCTATTACTACTGTGCGCAGGTCATCCGCACTCGTATTACTGTCCGCATGTGGAGGCCGTCATGCTGACAGCCTTGTAGGGTCTGTAACCTCTGGGTTAAATTTTGTTCTTCTCTTTTCACCGTCCACTATTGGACGTAAACAGGGGGAGGGGGGCTCGGATATGCTGGTATGCAGATCATGAATGTTCAAATATTTCATCGGACCTATTGCAGACAACGCAGGATGGGAAATAAATGAATGACGTCCAATCACGAGCTTCCCTCATTATGACCTTTGTACCGTGTGTTATGCTTGCTGAGCGTCCTGCGATGTGAGTAGTTACCAGCAAAATGGCGTTCGTTTGTATGTTATGGTTCCGTTCAATTCGGTTCCGTTATGGTATGTTATTATCACAGCGAGTGGACCGATAATCTGCGTGGGTTTTGCCATTTTATATATTCAATTTGTAGACGAGAACTTTTGTCTTCGTTTTCATCCGATTGTTTGGAATTGTTTTGTGATATGACAGTGTATAAATGGACAAGTATTAATAATATAAGTAGCATATAAATAGATATGGCCTTGCCCTTACATGAACATATTCCTGCAACCTTAAATACTGCAGCCGACAAATTGGGTTTGGATGACTTTCGCCCTCAGCATTTTGTGTGAATTTGGGAATACTTTGGTAATATCTAAATCTAAAATGTTGCGTATTCTCCTCAAAATGTAAGCTCTGAGGTTTGGGCAGGAATGACATTAAATGAGGTTGAAAGAAGCAAATTGTTGCATATTGTACACCATTTTCCTTCAGGAAGACGCTTTTAACGGCGTACGGGACTGGCCATCTCCCACCTCCAATTGGCAACAACAGTGTTTGAATCATTGTTGGTGGATTTATACAAAAAATAGACCTCAATAAGCTAGCGTTGTTGGTTGTTTTATCTTTGAAGTACAGTTTATTGCACTTGCTCCATGTTTTTTGTTGTATTGCGGGCCGCCAGCGCCAGCCCAAAAGCTGCCTTTATGCCAAATGTTGTTTTGCTTAATCACCAAAGCTAAGTAAACTAGAAATAAGCTTACTAGAATAAGGTTATCCGCTAAAACTCTATTTCACATGTATCATGTGTGACTGCATTCTGTAAATTTTTGAATTCCTTTCTCTATGATTAAACAGAACACTGGATGATCACATCAGTCAGCTAATCCTCGGCGCGCCCGTGCAATATGCAGTAGCCGGAGCCGCAGCTGGATCTTGCATGCATATGCATTAGAATGATTAAACATGACTTCCGCCACTGACCAATGGGGTCTTGTCTTTCGTGCGCATTATAGTAATGACCTCATGGCTTCAACACAGACACATAGAGGCGTTGATTCGGTTAGTACAGGCAGCATGCACGTACGCACACACAGAGCGGACGCATAGCAATACTGCACTGCATGCAGTGTGCAGTGGCACGCTAGCTCTGGCGGCCGTTGTGCGGCGCAAAGAAAATTAAAAAAAATAAACGAAGAACAAATTAATCTCCAACGCCTTGGTCAAGGCTGTCCTCAGACCCGATGCCGTAAAGGATTCCAGGTTCTCTTGTTCGTGTCTAGCTGTACGCTAAACATGCACTTACAGCTTGGCTAGAATGGTGTTTCTACACAAACGGCAAGTGAGTTATTATCCGACCAACCCTCCCCCAACAAATAAAACTAAATAAATAATTAAATAAAAAATCTCTAAAATCAATTCGTAAAAAAAGAAAGTAGTAAAACCAGTAATAATTCAAGGCAAATTTAGTACTTCTTCTACAAGGTAAAATAATGCTAGAATCGGTGTTTCTACACAAACGTCAAGCTAGCCGAGCGACGTCTCCCCTAAACATGATAATAAAAGCAAATAAAAGCAAATATTCTACTGGGTAAAGTAAAGCGTAAAACGCCTTTGAAATGGCCGAGATTGCATCAGACAGCATCTAATGTGAAAGGGGGAGTGGAGAACGGGAGCTCAAGAGTGGGACCCGGTACCCCTACGTCTTAAAGACGTCGTGTTCGCTCGTTCATCTCTCAAAATGCCTACACTATACATGCAATTACATACTGGTTAAAATGGTGTTTCTACACGACCAACAAGCTAGCCTAGCGACCTCCCCTTAAACATGATAATAAAAGCACATATAGCAAAACATTGTACTGGGTAAATAATTTGCAAATCGCCCCTGAAATGTACCGCAACGAGTGTACCCTCAAGGTTGTTTAGAATTGTTCGCCATTGTTCGTCTGCTTTTTCAATTGTGCCAATTTCGTCGTTAAAATCTTGCAAGATGACAAGAAATCGCCTCCAAACTAAGAGGAATTACCTTGGTGAATTGTTGCACTCTTTGTGTGATGGGGACCAATGTGTTTTGTACATCCTCAAGGGCAAATGGATGGTGGCCCTGAAGGGAAATCGCATATCGCAAACGTGTGCGCATACGTATGCAATGTCGTGAAGCAATTCGCAAATATGTGCGCACACGTATGCGATGTCGTAAAACAATTCGCGAATATGTGCGCATACGTATGCATACCTTTGTCGCATACCTTTCAATAAAATTCCTAATGAATTGGGGAGTTGTAGCAGCTAGTCTGAAATCTAGACGTACGGATGGATATAAATATGGTCTGACTAGTTTGCCTTCGCGCGCACGCTGTTCCTCAATGTAGCGGTAGTCATTGTTGTGAGGCAAGCAATGCGAGGTGGTATTCCGCGTGGCGAGACTTGGCCTGGTTCCTGGGTACAATGTATAGTATTGCGTGGGCCTGAATACTTTCCTGCTGCGTGCCACGTCCCCTCTAAGTCACAACAAATTGTCTACAACTATGACATCACCCCCAATGGTATGCGACATGGTATGCAATAAAATTCACGAAATCGCAAATATATTTGCACACGTGTGCGCACATAATCGCGAATTGTTTCACGACATTGCATACGTGTGCGCACACATTCGCAATACATTTTGCAACATCGCATACGTGTGCGCACACGTTTGCGATGTTCGATGTCCCTTCAGGCCCACCATACAAATGGCTCATTCGGGTGTACAAAACACCATAGGCCCAATATTACAGCGCGCAACACTCGTATAAAGTTCATTGTTCATATAACTTTCAACCCAAAGGCAAAAGTAAAACATAGCAAATAGTAGCAGGGTCAAGTCAAACAACGCGATCTTGCTAATTCGGGTTTACTTCCTCCTTACCCCAAACATTTTTGAATTCGTGGACAAAGTACACACATTTTTTGTTGACGAACAGACTGTCCAGCACCGTCCGATGTCAATGATTGAACAAGACGCTGTACTGATTTCTATGCGATGAAGTTCCTAGCTTAAGATTAGCCTTATCCAAAATCCATTACACTAAACCACCTACAGACATGGTGCAAGAACAAATAAACCGTAAGAGGCAACACTATTATAGCGCGGTTTTGATGCGAAACGGAACTCCGAGCTCATGGATCTGTACAATCACAGTATCGCCACATTGCACTAAGATAACGGAGCTATGTGGAGAGGTGAGGCTCAGCCTACTGTCACATGACAACTTCAGCTGTATGTAGTGAAACACCATTTGGGGCAAAACTGCAACCGCCATGTAACAAACTACGTAAAATGCACTGCATGCAATCAAAAACCAGAGCCTGGGCCCGGCATTATAACGACAAACACTTACCTTGGTGTGTATTCTTGTAGTCCAAGCCTTCTCGGTTCTTCTTTTCCGATAAGATGCAGAGTTGTTATGAACACTGCTGCTGCTACATCTCATTTTAAATACTGTTGTATTTCCATTAAAGTCACCAGCAATCTACTTTGGGTTTTGATTGACAGTCGATGAGCAGCCAATCACACATACGTGTTAAAGTCACTGATTGAAGGAAGTGACTTACTCTATCACTGTTTGGATGATGCTGTATGTTACGAATGAAGGTCAATTGTGGTAAACTCTCTAGTATATTTCATGGACATCAAGTGTTTACCTGTATATCCGCCTTACTACGTTACTCTGCCACATTGCTTCCTGAAGTACCAGGCCAGTTTCCTTCCATTTCCTCCTGTATGACGTCATTTCAGAAGTTAAAGCGAAAGTTTTTTTTTTTTTTTTTTTTTTTTCCTAAAAATACTGCGTGCATGAAACGAGCATTCTAAAGGATCGCAAACATATAATACCTCAAGACGGACAGCAGGGGGCGTTAAATTGATTTTTTTTTTTTTTCTGAAACCATGGGCGGAAGTGAAGGCGCGTCAACATTTGTTGTACACGTTTAGGCATAGCACTTCAGAGAAATGTGTTGGCATTGACGTTGACTTTCTATCCCCAGCGAATGTCATTTTTAAGAATATTCAACAAAGCAGCGACGCGGGGGAGGGGGCGGGCACCTGGGGATTGAGCCTGGGGGCACTGGCAATTTGTGGGTGGCACGTGCCCCTTGGCCAGTCCCTCCGCCCCCCCCCCCGTGCGGCCATGGTCAGTAGGCTACTACGGGTTGTATTAGCCTATAAATAATTTTTGTGGAGGACCAAATCACTTTCAAATGGCCCAGAACCTTTATATATAGACCCTTTTGAGTAATTAAAACTAAGGCTAACTAAAACATAAAAAACATGTTCAACGTTCCCGCTCGTTTCCTTTTTAGAACACGCCTTTTTTTTTTCTTTTTTTTACACGAAAAAAATTGATACAACTTTAACGATCCATGACGAAACAAATAATGTATGAAATAAGCAAGATTGTGTTTGATACTTTAGAACACCAAACAAAACAACAACCAAAAAGCTGGCAACCATCTTGAAAAATAGCTAAACGCTAAACATGTTTAAATTTTTTTTGGCCTAGTTTAAGCACGAATTATTTTTTAGATGAGCCCACATTTGTCTCTGTTTAGATTGTTACTACTTTACTTCCCCTGCCTCTGCAACTCATGGAATTAACACCTCTTTGTGTTTACCAAAGGTGGCCATAATCCCATAATTTGTTTTGAATGGTATTTCCTACCAGTCCAGTAGGCACGGTCTTACTCATTTGGCACCTAGGCAAAACTTCTACATTTCGTTTGTCTAACCCTGATCAAATAAATATAGAGATTATATTATGCAAGATCGTACTAATCCCTGCAACACCATCCTACTCAATCATCAAATAAACAACCAGAGCAGTGCTCTGAGCCCTGTATAAATCTATAGAGAAGCCATCTGAAAACCATGGTTCAATTCACTCAGCAGTGGCCATTAGCCCCAAGGACAAATAAGTGCTGTACAATTCCTATGGGAATTCCGGGAGAGCTGGTCATTGAGGGATTGTTTTGTGTGTGAAAAGGACCCCGGATGGTAACAAGACATTCACCATGCTATTTGGCTAGGTGTAGATGGGGAATTTGGAATTTTTTAGATTAAAAAAAAAAAAAAAAAAAATGCGGAATACTTATTAATTACTTAAAAACGGACAATGGACTACAGTCCGATGGCATCACGCAGGGTAAAGTAACATTGACCGAATATTCTTACAGTCGGAACTCCTTCCTCTCACAAACAAAACAAACAAACATTACTGCAAAAATGTGTTAAAGTATTGTATCTTAAACGCAATAACTAAACATTCCACAGCACTCGTATGATTTGACGCAGCGAGATATTGAGTGATCCCGAACTGGTCAAGGGTACGATGCCCTCAACAAACAATGTATGTACAGAAATATTAGTCACCGTTCAAATTTGAATGACGAGAAGTTTAAGAGCATTTTTCAACCAACATTAAAAGCATTCATAACGATCGTCATCGCAGACATTATCATTCACACAAGACATGTTATACTGGTTGGCATGTTTTTGTTTTTGTTTTTTGTGGTTTTTTTTGGTCAGTTTACAGCACAGCAATATACAGCTATATCATTGCCAGTCCCTTCCACTGTTATTCAAGAACGTATTGCCTGGTTTTCCCTTCGGGGTTCAGCACCATCTACTATGGACCGCTGTTTTTTTGGTATACATTATATCCCAGTGCTGCAGCGGGGGAGAGTCGGGGCCCGCTTGGCTGACTGGGAATCTCTAACGGCAGCTATGTCAGCGAATGCACCCCATCCAGCTCATGTGTACATTTTGGCACCAAAGATCTAATGGCTATTGATGTGTTTTCAATACGCAAGAGTATTGCAATTTTAATGGGGGATATTCGTTGTTCTGATACTATTTTAGTTTGTTCGGATATTTTGCCGCGCCGGTCGCAAAAGAGCTTGGAACAACAGCGCCATGAAATCAAAAGATGTGCCCGGACATACAGTCAGCGGTGGGGTTGCCGCGTGCTGCACCACCTGCAGTTTGCATGGTCAGATTTATCTGTGAACAAGTTTGATGAGGTGCCCTCTCTCCTGCAGCTGGCAATATTGTGTTATGTAATAGTTTGGTCTACTGTGTCGATGGTCACCTAGTTTTTGTTTTTTGTTTTTTGTTTTTTGTTTGCATGATTGTCTTTTTTTCTAGAGGCGCGCTTTGCGCGTTTTGCATGTTTTGCATGTTTTGAAGAAAAATTGCAGTAACTTAGTACATTTCTAACACAAAGACATGTAGCTGGGGTTTATTAGCGGCAGGTTGAGCTTTTGCAGGTATTTATAACTTTAAGAGCAATCGATTTGGACAAATTATTTAACACCGGTGCCATTCGGTTTCGCTGGGCTAGTTTACCTGTCCTTCGTTCTCTCCAAATTGGGGGAATTTCCAATATAAGTTGTAAACTTTAGTGCAATTTGTATTTTTTGTTACAGCTCCATGGATTTAAAATAATAGTGCCCTTCGGTAACATTAGGGCTAATTTAATTGTCCCCACGTACGTTCCAACTTGGGGAATAATAATTATAGGCTTTCGACAATTTCCATGTCGTAGGATTACACCTACATTTGTTTACAATTGTAAATTAACAGTATTGGAAACATTTCTATTTAATTGGAATTGCAAGTTTCCAGTTTGTACGTCTGAAATTCTTCAAAACAGTTAAATTATGCTCATATTTTCTGTTTGTTTCATGTTAAAAACCATGCTTTTTACTCAAATATCTCACAGTCAAAAAGTCAAACAGAAAATGATAATTTCCTTTAAAAGGGCGCATTTTTTCTCATAAATAACAGTGTCTAATAAAATTGACCATACAAATACTAGAAACAGTGAGTCCAAAATACTGATCACACAACTCGTTGGCTTCAAGTGTTAACACAAATGTTTTATTTTGTGTCCCGACAAAAAGGAAATCATCTAGATAGTGCATAATATGTTGAGAAGCAGACACTTTGCGAGCACTACATTCAAGAAAGGTACTAAAACGCTCAAATGTGGCACAAGAAATGGAATGCGCCCCATAGGCATACATTTGTCAAAATAATAAAGGCCATCAATGGTAAAACCAAGCAAATCGAAATCATCAGGGTGAACAGGAAGCAAACGAAATGCTGATTTTATGTCAGCTTTAGCCATGAGGGCACCGGGGCCTAAACTGGTGACCATAGCGACTGCATCATCAAAGCTTGCATAATGGACTGAAGCTGCACCCGGGTCAATGTGATCGTTAACAGAATTACCCAACGGTGAGGACAAGTTATGAATTAAGCGAAATTCACCCGGTGCTTGCTTCGGTACTAAACCAACAGGGGAACAACGCAAATTGGGTAGTGGGGGTGTTGAAAAAGGGCTAGCCACCCGACCCAGATAAAGTTCGCGGCCATTTTGTTTACGCACAATTGGCAAATTGCCACGAACAGAAACCAAATTACGAGCCGTAGAAGCAGCCCTGGGACCTGAATAACCAAGCCTAAAGCCAACGGAAAAACCCTGAAAAAGAACTTGAGCATCATGCCTATTGGGATACGACCGCACAAATGGACGCATCTTACTAAGCAGAATTGGGGTTAGGGCTAACTGCTGGCACGCGGGCGCGAGAACCTCGGCAATTACTGGCTGGGTGACCGGCGGAGCAGCAGATTGCGCATTGTGGGTGAAACGACAGGCTGGACGAAAGCACTGGCCACGGTTGAAATCGTGACAGGTACTATATCCAGAATCCCGTTGTGTTGCCCGGCGGGGTCCGAAGCTACTGGGACTTTGGTCTTGCTGCCGATATGAGCCTCTACTCCCGAAGGAACGAAAAGTTTGAGGCTGCCCCGGCGCACCGACCAACGTGAGCCACAGCTCCGCATCAATGGTAGCCCATGAGCGAGATGGCACACGAGCTTGCCTTAACCTGAAATTAACGTCGTAATCACGCCAGCCAAAGCCATTACGACGAAATGCCGCTGACCGAACAATATCAGCGTACTTCAAAAGATGCCGCGCTTGACCAGGATGACGCTGCAGAAATATGGACGCAAAAATTAAAAACGCCGACGTCCATTGCTCAATGGACGTAATACGTTGGGTCTGATTATGCGGCCGCAGTTGCCAAGCTGGTGACTCGTGCGTCCCTACCATAAACACGCAGTCATTTTCAGAATGACGAGCAGGCCGCAAAAAGGACCCGAATTCTACAAACTCGCCTTTTCAATTTTTTTCCTGCAACGCTCGGGGCACCGCGGCCCCAAGTTCGTCACAGACGCTTAGCAATGGCGCACTTTCAAGCCCAGCAAGCGACGCGCTAACTGTACCAACCACAACTGGCGCTTGAAAATGAGATGGACATGGCAAAGGCATGCTTACAATAGACTCACCGATTGTGGGAGGCGATACAACTGCTCCATGATAAACGTCTGTCGCTGCCGTAGGCGGGGCCGTAGTCGTCGACGGAAACACCCCCATCCGTCCTAGCATGCCACCCTGCTGGTGCCGTAGACGGAGCCGTAGTCATGGGCGGCGGAGGAACCCCATCCGTCACAGCATGCCGCCCTGCTGGTCCCGTAAGGCCTGCGCTAAACGTCGCACTTTTGCCGAACCGAACTCAAATGTTTTCAGTTCGATTCAACACAGCAAGAGCGCGACGTTTGTCACCGTGTCGTGCCGCTACCGTGTAGCACGGCAGGGCTTGCTGTGCTACACGGCAGTGCCGAACTTAAATAAAAGGTTTGCGCTAAACGTCGCTCTTTTGTCGAATTTAATTCCTAATTTTACAACTGTTTGAGTTCGACACGACAAACGTGCGACGTTTAGCGAAGGCCTAACACACCAGCAAGAAAACCGAATCAGAGAGGTATAAATCGGCAGCGGAGCAAGGAAAAATGCTGAATAGCGAGAAAACCAAAACGAACAATTCGAAAATTGATGACTGATAAATAATCAACTCTACTCAAAGGCTGCTCAGACAAAAGTGATCGACCCAGCACAGAATGCGAAACACCGTCCAAGGGGTCATTTGGACGAACGGCGAGGCAATAAAACAAATGCCCGGGCCAGACCGATGACAGATTGAGCACACAGATCCCCCGACAAGCCCGCCTACTGTCTACTAGTGGCAATACAACATTTGAAGCACACAATTTTGGCCTCAAATTGATTATAAAGTCTTGTTATTGTGATTTACAAAAACATCTTTCACAAAATCAAAACCTTTCTGGTAAAAGTCCCGTTTTAAACACCTTGAACCATGTTGGCTTTTGCTTAATGATGTATAGTTTAACATACAGGTTGGTTAAGTAAGGGACACCAATTTGTGTCCCCTACCATGTTGGCCTTTGAATTACCTGTAAGTGGTCAATAAAAAGTTGAGTCATGTAAAGACATTGCTTCACTTTCTCAAATACATATATTAACTGCTCAAAAATACGAATAGTTGTCCAGATATGTTTATTTTGTGTTTTTCTCAAAGAAGTTTATCAACATCTCAAAACGACTTGAGATAGGAACTTAATACGAAGAACTTAGTTTGTTTTTTACATGAATAAAACAACTCGTATAACTTGATCTATTATTTAAGGAGAGAAAAATCAAATTCACCCATTTCCAATTATGCGGAAATGTTTCCAATACTGTTAAATTTGTATGGCAAGGTGTGTTACATGTTGTGCATCTCTGGCCTCTAGTGGTTTTATGGGCGTGCTTGCTCAAAAATAATGTTTCGTGTTTAAATGAGTTATTAACTGTAATGCATTGTGTTGCTGTTTAGCTGGTTTGCCCTGTGTTTGGTACCCGGCTTATTGCCGGGCAAATTTTCTCTATAATTGCATTTTTGCAATGTGGTGTTACATCGTTAAATTAAATGCAGTGTCAAGCTGTGGCGGAAAAGGGCATTTGTTTTGTTTATTCCCACCTTTTATTATTTGTCTGAGAAAAATTCATTTTATAATTTTAATGATAACATGTTTTATACTCAGCACTTATATTCATGCTTTGGGTGACTGGTGCATGCATGTTCAGTGTGTGTGTTTGTGCAAAATGGGCAGTTCGGTTGGTGGCGCTATTTATAAAGAGTTTGTGGGTCCTTTATATCGGCTGGCAGCCAATCACCAGGGCGCAAGGTCCAGACGATAGACTGGAGATTGAAGTGGAATCTTCTTGAATTTTTAGACCAATCAGGTTGCGGGAATGCAAGGCGCAAATGCAAGTCAGTGTGCATCGCTTTTGTCTCAGCTTTTGTTTGAGACACTTTGTCAGGTGTAAATATTATTTTTTTCAAGATTGAAGCTAGGGCGTTCGGACATTTACACAGGGGTAGGGTGTTTTTATTTGGAAGGAGAATAATTCGACGGGCCTTTGGACTCCCAAAATCAAAATGAGCAGAGGATAACATTTAAAAAGACATTGGTTAATTGTCCCTTTACTGTAATAAAGCTGTGAGACATAATTATACGCAATTTGTTGGTATTTTTTTTTTAATACTGAGCATTTTTCACTGTATGCTAAGGGAGTTTTTTTGTGTGAGGTACACTGTACCCCTAATTTGAAGTATGTTTGACCGCTGGGGGCGTGTCTGAACCAAATTTACGTAATATAAACAAGTTGAATGAACTCGGTTTCTTTCATTGCTGTTGTTACAATTGTTGTTTATTTGACCATTATAACAATACAACAATATACATTCAGTCAAAGTAAGATAAACTGAACTTGTAATTAATAAATGTTGCCATTGAAAGTGCCCTCTTGTGGTTTTCAATTCTTGGAAATAATAGAAAATAGGTAAAAGAGTACACATTATATATAGCAACTATAGAGTAAAAATAGTACACAACTAAAAATATAAAGTTTGTACACAAAATACGTATAGAGAGTCTTAGACAATCCTAATCGGCCTCTACAAGTAGGATCAGTTCAAACTCAAATTCTTAGACTAATAATAGGAGTGTTGCTTTGTCAAATGGTGCGGGTGAGCAAACCCTGGTACCATTGTGCTATACACAATTATTCAAACTACATGAAAGCTTGAGCAGAATCATGTGACAATTCACATGAGGAATGAGGAATTCACATTTAAAGGTAGGGTCATACTTTGGTGATCACCCAATTTGGTTTCATTGTAATTTCTATCCGAAAGCTTACTAGCTAGTTATAAAGATGGTAATCGTAGCCAGACTGTGAAATTTATTTTTTTCTGAAATGTTCCGTTGATTAAAAATCAATGAAAACATTTAAATCTGTGAAACGATTCATGCATGAATCGTTTCTCAGATTTCTGAGGGTTTTCTCAGCAAATAGGCACTGATTCATGTACATGTAATTTTTGTTGTATATTTTTGTAAATAATTGTGCTGATAAATATACATTACGATGACGAAAATCAAACGATGACCGTACCTCTACGCAGAAACATTATTCTTCATTTAAATAATATAGGCCATGGTGTAAAAGCCATTTTACTAACCATGTTAATCTATTTCGTATTCCTTACAGAAATTCCTAAATATTTTGTTCGGTGCTGCTGACAGCGAATAAAAATAACTTATTGCAAGGCTTGGATGACATCTGAAAACACCTTTTATTTGTGCACCTTTTGTTTTTGTTTGCATCTACAGCTTTGGCAGTCTTAGAAGGAAATCTACCTCTCAACATGTCCGTTGTCAAAACTAGCTTTCAGTGCGTCCAGGTACCAAAGTACTTGTTATAAACCCGAAATAATGGCTCAGTTTTTTAAGCTTTATGTTACATAGTTTAAATACAAAAATGTATACGATTATTACTATTATTACTTTTTTTTTATTAAGAGTTCACGTGTGTTTTTTTTTTATTATTCTTTTAAAGGTCAAGTTCATATGCAATCCTGTGAAAAAAAATAGCTATTCTCAAAAACAAAAACATGCTCAAAAGAAAATTGTGGCTGTGCAAAGTTAATACTAAAATTGATGTGGGAAATCTTCAAACCGTATAATTTCCTATCAGGCCTACATAGTTGTAGTTGTAGTTGTAGCTGTAGCTGTTGCTGCTGCTGCTGCTGCTGCTGCTGCTGCTGCTGCTGTTGCTGTTGTTGTTGTTGTTGTTGTTGTTGTTGTTGTAACTGACTAAGGCTGTCGACCTTAATAAACTGTCAAATTGGGCACGTTGACACTTACTCCCGAGGTTGAAACAGGATTACCCCCTTTACAGTCCTTTAATGATGTATGCAAGGCTATCACCCACTAGGAGTCTGACTGGTCAAACAGAATGCAGCACGAAGCAGTTATGGTTAAGAGTTACCATTAGTTGAAACAAAATCATGTAAAGAAAATGAAGACAACTTTTTTTCAACATCGCTCTCTGTAATCGGCTAAAAATTTAAGATTGCGACTACATCTGCGCGTGCTTGTACTTCCTTAAAAATAACCTCTCCTAGAGACACTCTAGGTGGCGCAAAGTCATCGAGGACGTCCAACGTTCGTGTCAACGGAACAGTTTACAGCCACAGAGGAAGAGTGATGCCAGGGATAGGTGGTGCATTGTATTGTAAACTTATCTTATTTTCTTTCACCCATGTAAATCAATCAATTATTTAATTTAAGTAAAATAATTGGTTGTCTGAAGAAACAAATTGTTTTAATACTTGGTAAGAAATTTAGGTACTAGAAAAATACATCACATTCACTTAGTATGATGCCAAGTTATCGAACAATATTTTCAATTTGTTCAATATGTCGGAATTAGAATATTATATTCCGGAAGAATTAAGTAATAGTGTTTGAAAATGTCATTGGCCAAGCAATTTGCAGTGAACAAAAAGACACCAAAGCTGAAATGCAATTTTCTGAAATTAATAGCAACAAAAATTTACACTGAAATATCAACGCGTCAGTTGAAACTCAATCTCCAAAACCTACATGAGTTAGATTTCAGAATAAGAATAATCTTTTACAAAGCCAATGGAATGCAGGAAGTCTGAAATGCGATTTGAAATGTTTTACCAAGTAAATTGATTTAACCCTTTCAAGTCTGGGCTTTTTGGGATCTCTTTTGCGTCACTGAATGTATTATATTCAATGTTTTTTTTTTTATTGAATATCGTCAAGATTTACGAATGGACAGAATTTGTTTCTGTACAAACTTTTATATACCATTATTTTTTTGACATAGGATTGTGACATCAAACGTTTGTTGTTTGTGTTTTTTTCTGAAAAAAAAAATGTACTTAAGGGTTTTCAAACACAGGGGCTTTTAAAAGCGTTTTACACCGAAGTTAAAGATTTATGTCCCTATCCCCATAAGACTGAATTTAACATCGCAGACCTTAAATCTGTAAGCAAACAACATTTACATTAATGTACAGTCATTGGCGTCTACTCCGGATGGAGGGACGATAAATGAATACCCCACCCTCATTTAATTAAGGGAATATGGGTGACTCAAACATACACCCTTAGTTCCTTAGTGTTGTGAACATTACCCTACATTTACTTTGTCATCAACATTTGTACATAATTACGAGGAGAAAGTATGTATTTAAGTCCTATAAGGACCGGGGGTGTGGGACGACACATCGTACACCCAACATTTGTTTGCCAGTAGCTTTTAAAAGCTGTATCTAATCACCACGGAACTTTCTGACATTTCTCGAAAGTTATCCAGGAACAATTATTGTCAACAAGGGTAAACTGTCACCATGGCGCCGTTTGTTTAACCTCGGATTGTTTTGTTTTGTTTTCAAGAAATGACTCACCTTTTTTACAAATTCACAATGTGTGCATTCAAAATGGCCGACATAATCGGCGGCCATCTTGGATTATGTTTGTCCAACCTTTGTTTGTTTGTTTGTTTGTTTGTTTGTTTGTTTGTTTGTTTGATTAATTCGGTGGAATGTTATTCACATGCTAACTTTTTAGGCAAACAAACATGTCGTACATTCGTCGCCAATGCTTCATCATTGCACCCTAGACCCCGAGAGCTGTCAAGCGTATCGTATTTTATGTTGACAAACTCATTATAGTCTTTGCTCCCCAACTGGAAAAAAAAAATAAAAAGATTAAAAGCACCTGAAAGGTTACACCGTAAACAAAAAATACATTGCCAAATTACCGATAAGGTCAAAATAAGTAAGTTTGCAAACAAATGCAGTCATTATTGCTGTGTTTGTTTAAAGTGATTTAATCAAACAACTTATTTTCTTCTTCAATTCATAAAAACGGCCTCTTTTGCTAATAAGCTAATGACTAATACTTCAAATACAATTTTTGTAAAATACATCAAACATTAAGGTATCGGTTAAGTTTTGTGGTACTAAAGCGTTGTCTAAGATCTTTTAAAAATCGTTTCCGTTTGTATTTATGTTTCGTTTAGATTTCGTACAACAGGAATCCAGTAAAAGACGTGTAATGGGCAGAGTTACTAAATACTTGACCGTCTACAGCTAAGTGAACTTGATCCCCATAGTGCAGGGGAATAACCGCACTGCTACTCACTTGATGATAATCTGCAGCGCGTACAATCCCTGTAACAATGGTGTTACCGTTCTTCCTCAGCTGAACATATAGGTAAGGCTCACTTGATAGTTTCATGACTGAGAACATAAAGACGTATATCCCCCGCACAGTACACGTAAACGCGCCATTAGCCAAGTTGAAGTCTGTCCCTTCCTCTGAGAACAATAACTCTTCAAAGGGCAGAGGATCATAGGCGGATGGAGGGCTGAAGTTGCTATTCCTCACTGCAGTGAAGGCGGACCGTCGCGTACTACATTCACCTGCTTCACCAGTCTGTCCAGCTGGTCCAGATTCACCTTTCTCCCCCTTCAAACCATTCATCCCAGGCAGACCTTGAGGTCCTTGTTTTCCTGGTTGACCGACTCCTTGCTCTCCCTTCAGTCCATGATCCCCTTTAGCGCCTGGGTCACCAATCAGTCCATCTGACCCCATGTCTCCTTTAGCCCCGGTTACACCTACCTCCCCAGGAGAGCCTGCATCACCTCTGGGACCTAAGAGCCCATGCTGGCCATGGTTTCCATTTGATCCAGGAAATCCAGTTATACCAGCTGGGCCCTGGCAGCAGGAGTTACACGTCACTTCCGGATCCGGTGAAACTGCAACTGTAGCCACCATGAATTGAACTTGCAAACAAGCCACAACAAGGGTTACTGTTATGGTAATCTTCATCTGGAATGTAACATAAAAAAAAAAAAATTAAAAAAAAAAAAAAAAACGGTTAAAACATTTCTTATCGGTCTTATTTCTAACCTTTTGGTTTGCGTATAAAACGAAAACTCTACAGAATTAACCATATAACTTTCCCTAGACTTAGCCCTTAGCAGGACAATATTTTTGTTCGGAAATACATGACCGAAGGGGGGGGGGGTGACACACCTTTTGCCCCGTCGTATTTTCCAAAGCCAATAACAAAAATTAATAAACTTGCCAACTATGTTTGTTTCATCCAGATGACGCAAGCAGATTTAATAAAATTTGGTCTAAGAGTTTTTTGTTTGTTGGTGTTTGTTGTTTGTTCCATTGACCGATTTCAGTCAAAATATAAGTTTCCTTAATTTTTGCTTTGTTTTCCAGATGCCGTCTTTTTAAAGGTTCGGCAAAATTACATAATTCAAAAATCCATATTGTTGCCATGTTTTGGGGCCTAGGGTGCGTTGGTGAGGCCTAGTTGACAATTCTAGAGTATGTATTGTCCTGAAGTGGAAAATGTTGAAAAGGAAAACATCCATGCAAGCCATATGCCCAATAATTCGATAAACAGTGTTTACCGATTAACACTGTTTTTTTTCGAAAATAACTATGTTTATCACTTCATAAACATTGTTTAGCAAAATATAAACACTGTTTATCAAAAAACTATGTTTATCGCTTGATAAACACAGTTTCTATGGAACACCAAAGAGGCAGTTAATCCGATCAACACATCGATCGTTCTTTTGCATCGATCGATTGTTCTTTTGCATCGATCGATCGGTCATTGCATCGATCGATCAGTCTTTCCATCGATCGATCGCTCCTTTCCATGTGATCGATCGCTTAGATCGAAAAAAAGAGCGATTAGAAAATAGTGATAGAAAAAGAGCGATATAAAAAGAGCGGTCGAAAAAGAGCGATCGAAAAATGCGTCGATGCGTATACGCCCCACACACAGTCCGCTGCCGTGTACGTAGACCGCCGTGGCCGTGTAAAACTGTGTGTGCAGAGCCACACAGCATTCCTCTTCCTCCTCAAATGACACAGTTCAGCCAATCATACTTAAGATGCATATTCATGAATAAGATATTTTATTTGTAAACCCGTGTGTGCAGATCGACAGCATTTCTTTTGGTCGTAAAAGCCTTTGGGGGTTAATTGGATTAAGGTCAGGGAAGCTTTTGTGCCAACTCCTTGTTTATAGCTCTATGGTTTGATTTTTAACCATACATACGCCGTGTGTAAGGGGAAGAGTGAATTCATACATGTAGCCGTGTGCAAGCAAACCATGAGATGAGACTAGTGATGACCCAAAAAACAACAACATTTTGATGGTATTCGATATGTGCATCGTAGAAGGACACGCAAAGAAAATAGTATTCTATTTCCTACATAAGATCCACAAAAACCATCTTGGTGTAACACGATTTGCAGGAAGGCCGATTCTCAGTGGTTGTGAGGCTCCAACTCAACAAATCTCAAAATATATGTGGACTTTTCTTTTTTTGCCTATGGTCAAGCAACAAAGCACATAATGTATGAAATTCCATATCTGCCGTCGCCCGTCGCCCGTCGCGCGTCGTCCGTCGCCCGTCGCCCGTCGCCCGTCGCCAGTCGCGCGTCGTCCGTCGCCCGTTGACCGTCGCGCGTCGTCCGTCGTCCGTCGTCCGTCGTCCGTCGTCCGTCGCACGTCGTCCGTCGTCCGTCGTCCGTCGCCCGTCGCCCGTACAACAACCATATCACCGGAATACTCAGCTACTCAGAGACCAGTTATCAGAGACCATCTAATTCTATTTTCTAAAGTAGTGTTGCTATAAATTGTCGATAATCAATAACCAATAAGTCAAGTTAAGCCAAGTCAAAAGTACCCAGTGTACACAAATTTATCAACATTCAAGCCGGAATTCTAGTTTATTATAATTCACCTAACTAAGAATCAATATTGATTGTAAATATTAAGTATTTGTAAATAAAACCGTGATGTATAAAAGAATATATAGCCTGAAGGGACATCTAACATATTAGCATTAATATTTACGTAAATATTCACGATTTTTTACCCAAATCGCAAACCCAGCCATCCGTGAACATTTGCTTGCACAGTATTGGGCCCGAAATTCAGAATATTAGAACACATGCAGTACAGGGAGGTGACAAAATAGCTCATTTGGCTCATTTCTGTTGGCGAATCCGTTATTTTATCCGAAGGAATATTAAAATATTAGCCATAACTTACAAATTTGCATGTGATAGCTAAAAGTAATTGGAAAACATTAAACAAAGAAAAATAAACCCGCTAAATAATACAAAGAAGCCGACAGATACGAGCCAAATTAGCCATTTGTCACCTCCCTGTATTGCTTGTGTTCTAATAATATTCTGAATAAGCGGCTGGTCATTCTGCGAATACGCGGCTTGCTATTTCGGGCCCAATACTGTGCCAGCAAATATTCACGGATGGCTGGGTTTGCGATTTTGGGTAAAAGTCGTGAATATTTACGTAAAAATATTAACGTAAATATTTATGTTCGATGACCTTTCAGGGCCACCATACCTCCCTCTATTTGGTCGCGCCGTAATTCTAACAACGGGGGCTTGTCATAGACTCCACATCTGTTTAACATTAGTCTCACGTGTTTTCCCTTGTGTTTTAATGTGTAAGTATCTTTCCCCTCTGTAATTGTAGTTCCCCTATTTTATAGTGGATCAGGACGTGAGCTTCTTCCTTGCTCTATGCCTATACTGAGAGGTCTTAACTTCGGGCGACGGGCGACGCACGACGCACGACGGACGACGCACGACGGGTGACGGGCGACGGGCGACGGGCGACGCACGACGAAAAATGGCATATATGAAACTGACAAATGGCAGAAATGGGATACAATATTGAGCAAGAGGCGACGCACGACGGGCGACGGGTGACGGGCGACGGCAGATATGGAACACCATACATAATGATACAAGAGACTCCTAACAGATTATATTAACATTTTGACGATTGGACAGGATAATGACCTAATCGTACTGGACATTGTTTAAATGTACACAAACTGCCCACAGAAAGAAGCTTTAAACTCAGTTTGTGATGCCTTGGAATAAGCGAACTCGGGACTGTACACCACACCAAAACCTACAAGAAAACACACACAATGTCTTAGATAGAACTTATTATGGACGCAAACGTCATCGAATTCAATAACAAGTTTAACGACAAACAATTGACATAGCGATAGGTAGTGTATGCAGTCCCGAAATGTGTGACATCACTTATATGTTTTGAGCCCTTCCATTAAATGAACAAAAAAAAACACACAAACGGCTCAACATATTATCACCGGAAAAAATGCAGTTCTTTCTCGTAATTGTTTTCTTTCTTTCCCCCTCTTTTAAACCCAACCCCCCTTTCAACCCCTTTTTACCATTTTTGTATTTGATGTTAAGGATGCATGCAAACATCAAAGAAAAGGTCTGTTTTAACAATCGCCTATTGACTTTTAAAAGACAGAGACCATTGTCTCCCACTAAAACAACATTGGATGGTTTATTACCAGAGACCAAACCATCATTTCACAACGCTTTTCTGCCCCTTTATCGTTCATTGGCTACCACCGGAAATAGATTTAAATTTCAATCGACACGGGGATAAGCTTAAAGATGGACATGAACGGTGTATTCCAAGCAACAAGAATCATTTAGCCTTCTTAGCAATGTATGTACAAACCATTTTTAGCAAAAAAAATAATATTGGAAGTTTGAAATGATAAAAAGTTCGAAAATAGAAATGACTCTTACGTGACGAATTTTCGCGGTTTTTCAAAGAGGTTTCAGCATATTGACCGCTGGCGGCGCTGTGTGAAAAAGCTGATTGTATGACGTATACCCGTGAAGACAACCTGAACATTGCACTTTGACCTGTACGTATAGCGTATGCTGTCTGCTGTTTTTTATGAAATAGTGAGGCTAGACTGCATGTCTTTTTATCGCCAAAGATACTTCTATTGAGGAAAAATGCAAACTATTTTGTTTATCTCCCGTTTCTCAGTCCACGGACCCATATGCGTGTGAACGTCGTATACACCTCACGGCATATATACGTTGTATACATACTACTAATGTATATACGGACGGGCGCAGGGTTCAGTCTCGATCCACGATATATAAATGAAGTGATGACGACACGCTCATTTCGCGAAACAGCCGCTGCAATGCAACAGATTCACGTCAAATTATTGTCTTTTTAAAAACATGAGAAATAAGAATTAGCTGTTGCAAACTGCTTTCCAACCAAAAGGACCTGTAGTATAAATGCAAAAAAAAATAGTTATTGGCCTGACGTTTCGACCCTAGCAGAGTCTTTCTCGAAGGCTAAATGACAAGACAACACACATAACATGCATACAAGGGGGACAAAAGCAGTCAAGTGGAAAAACATGAATAGAGAGAGTGGAGAGAGAAAAGCAAGAAGCATTCAGAAAAAGCAGGGGGTAAGCAGGGATTATGAAGACAAAGGGGGGGTTGGAGGGAAGGGGATGGCTAGACCACAAGAAGTTGGAAACACAAAGGACAAAATGGAAGGTTGGAAGAAAAGTAATATATTAGTTAATAGGGCAGACTAAAAATATGGATATCTGTGGGGAAAAGGGAGAAGGCAAAGACAAAGGGTTATTAGTCATTTCCTTCTTGGATGTTCAAACCATGGGGTTGAATGGTCTTTATGCGCCTTATCCACAATTTCTCCCTACTCAGACGGACAGTCTCTCTGGAGTTACCTAGTGCCTCAATGCCCTGTAAATTCATGTCAAAAATGGAGTGGTTAGGAAGATTGAAGTGGTGTCCTACAGGTGTATCCAGCTTGTGGGTGTTGACTGTTGATCTGTGGCCGTAGAAACGCCTCTTCATTGTAGTTCTTGTTTCACCTATATATTGAACACCACAAACTCTGCAAGATATTAGATAGATTAGATTAGTTGTGGTGCAGGTGACATGACCCCTTGTCTTATGGGTGGTACCACCTGTATGGCTGGTAAAGGAGTCAGATTCCCTGATGTGTTGTCTACAAACGATGCATTTTGATGTGTTGGAACACCTAAAAGTACCCTGTGGCAAAGGGGGATTGACATCATCATTAATGGGGGGACTTCTGCCCGGACGATGAGATCCCTGAGACTGGGTGGGCGTCGGAAGGCAACTATGGGTTCTTCCTGTACAGCACGCTGAAGCCGATCTGATGTGTGAAGAATATGATGGTTGGAACTGGTTATTGCCACAGTGTTTAACGGTCGAAAAACATTGTTTATCGGCGATAAACAGTGTTCATCGTATTTGAACGTACCTCGATTATATCCAAACTGTATAAAAAAAGTATTGAAGAATAAGAAACTTCCTATCTTTCGGTTTTTATTTGGCAACATAAACACAACCCTCTCCTTAAAGGAACATTACAGAATTGGTTTATGCTAACAAAACAGTTGCTGGCAGTGAAAGCACTTTATGTAATCCACCATATACATAAACTGACAAACCTGTAGAAGTTTGAGATCTATCGGCCATCTGGGTCACGAGAAAATAGTGAACAACCGACTACACATTTGCATGAAATCATATAGGTTCAACAAATGAATAAAACGCTCACTGAGCGATGAACTCCAATCGGAAAATTAGTTTATTCATTTCTCATCAAATATGGCATTTCAGACAGAAATATTTCAAGGGATGATTTCTACTATCATCATCATTAGACCGTGTTAGTTTTATGTAAATCTGTGATCAAAAAGTATATTTTACAAGTTTTTTGTCTTACCAATTCTGTAACTTTCCTTTAAACTTCACTTTACTTTTGTCTGAAAACTTTGACATTTCAAAGCTTATGAAAATAGTAAAGTATCGTCGGCTTTGTTCGATTTTGGAGGATGAGTTTATAACAAAATAACAGTTTTTTTTTTCTCTTTGTTCCTAGAAACATCAGACATGTTCTGTTGTTATTAATGTATTAATTGATTGTATTGTGTGTATTACTTTTAATGTTAAATAAACAGCAGACATACCACGTACAATTTTTGTTTCCTTTTTTTTGAGCATGCGCTCATTGTCGAAAACATGTTTGTTTTCACCTGGTAAGTCTGCTGCCACCTATCGTCGGCAAAGGTTTCCTATTGTAAAGTTCAAACGAGTGTTATTTTTTGGGTAATGTTGAAAAAAAGAGGTTTCCTTGGTATTTATTTTGATACATTAAATAAAAATTCCGAGTCAGAATTGACATGGGTCTTGGTCCAGTTGGGCTTGACCCAGTAATGGGTCACTATGACCCGGAATCCGTGTCAAAATGACCCAGATATGGGTCAAACTGACGCAGAATAGGAGTTACAATTTCCCGGGTTAACCTGACCTGGAAATGGTTTAGGCTCTCACAATAATTGATGGTGTTTAGATATTTAACACTGCGCTGCACTCTCGCACAGTCATCGACTGTACCGTTTAAAAAAAAATGTGATTACTCATTAACGGTGCGGTCAAAAATCGCGAAATTTTTTAAGTTCCTCAATGGACCATAGCCGGATAACACTAGTACCAGCAGATTTAGCTTGGGGTGAGTCTTCGACCTACAGTCACCTTTAATTTCGAAGCCCCATAGAATTCCCCTGAGGCCCAAGGAATTCCCCTGAGGCTATCCCTAACCCCATAAACACGATCCAAGGTCTTAGATCTAGCCGCTGTTACTTGGGGGCAATCAATCATCCTGTCACTGTTCCAGACATCGGGCAGACACCAGGTGCAGGTTGTGGTTTCGGGTTGGCCAAGTAAATAAGATACCTTGTTTCTCAGAAGACTGGTAAGCACTGGAAAGCAGTGCAAAAAAAAAAAAAAAAAATGATTTTGGTAACATTTTTTTTTTTTTGCAACTGAGTGTGCTTACCAACCAGGGACATTGTTTTGCATTTTTTTCTTCTTCTGGGGATTCAGTTAACGTTTCTGAGTCTAATGATACCATGTTAGAAGAGTTTGTGAGCAGCCAAAGTAGTTTTACAAGCAATTTCACACCGTACGGTAGCGGACCGTGCGATACTGTAACGGTGTAATTTTGATGGATTTGGGTAAAAATTTGTTTTTTGTTTCAACTGAGTGTGCTTACCCCCTATGAATATTTTTTTTCATTTTTTTGTTGTTCTGGGGATTCAGTGAACGTTTCTGAGTCTAATGATACCATGTTAGAAGAGTTTGTGAGCAGCCAAAATAGTTTTACAAGCAATTTCACACCGTACGGTAGCGGACCGTGCGATACTGTAACGGTGTAATTTTGATGGATTTGGGTAAAAATTCGTTTTTTTGTTTCAACTGAGTGTGCTTACCCCCTATGAACATTTTTTTCATTTTTTTTGTTGTTCTTGGGATTCAGTGAACGTTTCTGAGTCTAATGATACCATGTTAGAAGAGTTTTTGAGCAGCCAAAATAGTTTTACACGCAATTTCACACCGTACGGTAGCGGACCGTGCGATACTGTAACGGTGTGATTTTGATGGATTTGGGCAAAAATTAGGGTTTTTTTTGTTTCAACTGAGTGTGCTTACCCCCTATGAACATTTTGTTTGCATTTTTTTTTGTTCTGGGGATTCAGTGAACGTTTCTGAGTCTAATGATACCATGTTAGAAGAGTTTGTGAGCAGCCAAAATAGTTTTACACGCAATTTCACATGGTACTGCAGCAAACAGTGCGATAGTGTAACGGTGTGATTTTGATGGATTTGGGTAAAAAATTAAACAAAAATTGATTTTTCACTTTTTTTGATTTTTTTTTCTTTCTTGGGATTGAGTGAACGATTCTGAGTCTAATGGTACCATGTTAGAAGAGTTTGTGAGCAGCCAAATTAGTGTTATGCGCAATTTCACACCGTACTGCAGATGACTGTGCGAGGGCGGGACGGACGCTTTTCAAGGTCATAGTGCAGCGGAGGGTTAAGTTGATTCAACTAAGTTAGTTTGTATGAAACATTTATCGATTCTGCTTTAAATTTGCTTTTAAACTTTTGAAGCTGCGTGAATCGGGTGCCCCTCCAACCCGACAAACCGTTGACTTGTTGAGCTAAAACAAAAAAAATAAAAAATTGTATTGGTTTTTAAACTTACACTTTACTCTTTAGCTTGCAAATGGAAATGTTGCTACGTGGTAGACAGGCCTGTAAAAAAGTTCCAAGTAAAGGGTTACCGGAGTTGATGAGTGTGTCTCGCCGGGATGGGACAGTTTGCTACTGACAAGGCCGTCAGTGCGGTTTTTGCCGGGCGGTACCCAGTTATCCGCTGAGAGGACCTATGGGCCATCGTAATTCTCACGTGGATGACATACCTTAGGAAAGGCTTGAATAAAGCCTACAGCTTGTTGTGGTTTTATGTTGTTCTTAAGTGTCCACCCCAACGCGAGTGAACCAACATTGGACGAGGATTTCAAGAGGTACAATTAAATGTCAGTTTGCCAGTTTGTTCGAATTTATTTAAAACCACGTAGTATTTTCTATTTGTTGTGCCTAATCGATTTGTCATACTTTGAATTATAACAGTGTTTTTGTTATTTCGAGAGTTACGTCCGTGTCAATGACTCCGTTTCCGTGTGCGTATAGGGATGACCCATCGTTATCAGTCTAAACAGAGCGCTGCAAGGGTCAGGTCTGTGACACAGACCCCCCACCCCAAACACTTAGAATTGGGGGTAAATTTTGACCCAAGTAATTATTGTTTTCATATGTTTTTGTTTAGAGTGTATGCACAACACAAACAAATGAAGGCAAATTCGACTGGAGACATGTAATTCAACAACATGTTATTATTTTTTGTTTTATGCTGGATAAAAAGAAAAAAAAGTACAACTTTAAAAATTGCATTTGTGTTACCCTTGGAAGGCTTATTGGGAGGCATCAACACTACCCAAGAAAAGTAAAATATTTATAATACATTACGCGGCGACCACTTGGTGTCACTTGGATTTACTCAGACCACGGGGCTGACTGGGAAGTTTATGTGCCACAATTCCCAATTGTCTATGGATATGTAGTAATTTCGGGCCACCAAAGCCAGTTATGCTCATGATTACAACAACAGACTCTTTCAAAACGTTCGGTGACTAGGCTGGTAACTTGGCAAAGTTCGAGTATGGTGTCCTGTCCTGCACTCTAATCAACTCAAATTTCCCTATGTGAACTTCAGAGTTGACGGAGTTGATGTAGTTTCTACTGAGTTACAGAAAAAAAGGAAAATGATTGAAGCAAATTCTCAGTTTAAGCTAGGTAAAAAAACATGTGTAAAAATAACTCTGGAATGTCCCAGAACGCACCAGGCAGCATTTAATGTCACTGTTTCACAGGTGACCTAAAAACAGGCCTCAGACCCGATGCCGTAAAGGCTTCCAGGTTCGCTTGTTCTTCTCTAAAATCGTCTTATGCTTAACATGCACTTAAATCCTGGCTAGAATGGTTGTTGTACACAAACGGCAAGTATCTTATCCATCCCCCCTATCAAAATAAACACAGTTAAACTATCAATAAAAGTATTGTTTTCTACTATCCTACATTGCATCAGATAGTAGAAAGTCTTTAAAGGAAAACGAAGAAGAAAAATAAAAACAGTGGGGAACGGCTCCCAAGAGCGGGCCGCAGTACCCCTACGTCGTAAAGGCTTAGTTTGCGCTCGTTCTTTTCGCAAATGCCTAAACTATCCATGCGACTATACCGTCATTGTTGTTTACAATTGTTCGCCAATGTTCGTCTGCTTTTTAAATTGTGCCAGTTTCGTCGTAAAAATATTGCAAGATGACAACAGATCGTCTCCAAAGAAGAGGAATTGTCATTGTACAAAACCCCATGGACCCCATCAAAGAGTTTGCAACAATTCACCATGACAATTGTTTTTTCTTCTTCGTTTTCCTTTAAAGACTCCGAGGGTGCACCGTGGACCCCATAACGGCGTGCAACAATTGTAAAGTGTTAAATGTTAATGTAGCTTTCAACCAAAACGTAAAACAAATGAAACGATAGCAGGGTCAGGTCAAATGACGCAATCTTGCTAATTCGGGTTTGTTCCATTTTTCCCAAAAAGTTTTTGAATATCTGTATAGAGTTTTTGCGCAGAGTGCAAAGCATTTGTTGATGAACAGACAGTCCGCAACGCCCGATGTCAACAATGCCATTGATCGAACAAGACGTTGAACTGATTCTCAGCGATGAATTTCTTAGCGAGCACAAATAATAATTTGAACAAACTCTTTACACAAAACTATATATATGGTGAAAAAAAACAGTCGAAGTTAAAATGCACTTCATGAATCTAAAAACCAAAGCCTGGGCCCAAACACTTACCTTGGTGTGTGTTCTTGTAGTCCAAACCTTCTCGGTTCCTCTTTTCCGATAATATGCAAAGTTTTTTTTATGAACACTGCTGCTGCCACAGCTCGTTTAAATACTATTGTGTTTCCATTGAAGTCACCAGCAATCTACTTTGGGTTATGATTGACAGTCGATGAGCAGCCAATCATACATACGTGTTAAAGTCACTGGTTGAAGGAAGTGACCTACTCTATCACTGGTTTGGATAAGGCTGTATGTTACGAATGAAGGTCAATTGTGGTAAACTTTCTAGTATAGTTCATGGACATCATGTGTTTACATGTATATCCGCCTTACTACGTTACTTTGCCACATTGCTTCCTGAAGTACCAGGCCAGTTTCCTTCCATTTTCGCTCATATGACGTCAGTCAATAATGCAATTGCCACTTCAAGAGTTAAAGTGCAAGTTTTGTTTAAAATAATAAAACTGTTTAAATGAAATTGTTACTGGAAAGATATACAGTTTAAAGGAACATTACAAAATTGGTTTTTGCTAACAAAACAGTTGCTGGCAGTGTTAGCACTTTATTAAATCCACCATATACATAAACTGACAAACCTGTAGAAGTTTGAGATCGATCGGCCATCTGGGTAACGAGGAAATTGTGAAAACCCGATTACACATTTGCATGAAATCATATAGATTCAACACATGAAAAAAACGCTCACTTAGCGATAAACTCCAATCGGAAAATTAGTTTATTCATTTCTCATCAAATATGGCATTTCAGACAGAAACATTTCAAGGGATGTTTTTTTTTACTATCATCACCAAACAGGTTCACATTTAACTAAACTTTTTTTCACATTTCACATTTATTTCAAAATACATAGCATTCGTTCTTAAAGTTGTCTCTAAAATGTAAAAATCATGCTATTTTTGTTCATAAAATATTGCTGGAGGCACAAAGTTAGAACCTGGTGCACTTTAAACAAATTTATTTACAGTTTTTTGATTAATTCATTTTTGTTAACAAACAAATTTGAAAAATTGCGTACTCATACTTATTCCTGCATCATACAATTAAAAAAAATACGCACACCTTTTTATTAACAATTATGTACTTCACTATTGAAAAAGCTGACAAAAATAAAAGTTTAATTGTGGTTCGAATTGATATAATTTAGGTCAAGGGATAGAATTTTCTATCCCGTGTTCCTCAAACCCAGCCAAAAAGATGAGGGGATAGAATTTTATATCCCTTGTTCCTCAAACCCAGCCAAAAAGATGAGGGGATAGAATTTTCTATCTCTTGTTCCTCAGATCCAGCAGAAAAGATGAGGGGATAGAATTTTCTATCCCTTGTTCCTCAGATCCAGCAGAAAAGATGAGGGGATAGAATTTTCTATCCCTTGCTCCTCAAACCTAGCCGAAAAGTGGAAGGGAAAGATTTTTGTATCATTTGCTGCTCAAACCAAGCAAAAAAAGAGGAGGGGACAGATTTTTTTATCCCTTGGACCCCAAACATGACAAAATGTGCGTTATATTGCCAACAAATAACTGGAATTTATTAACTTTTTAATTGTTAGCTTTAAAAAACTAGATTGATTTCTAAAATCTGGAGCATGTTTTTCACAATTTAGAGGGAAAAGTGGTAAAAGACAAATTTGTTGCTTTAAAATCCTGTTTCGATTGAAATTTTCGGACTGGCAATTTGAAGCAGTAAATTTGAACGTGAAAAAATGCAGTTAAATGTGAACCTGTTACCATTAGACCGTGTAAGTTGTATGTAAATCTGTGATAAAAAAAGTATATTTTACAAGTTTTTTTCTTACCAATTCTGTAATGTTCCTTTAACCTGCACCCTCTCTTGTTAGACATCATGTTCACTAACCCTAACAATGTCGTATTTTTGTCGAAATAGTGTACATGGTTTCAGAGTTTGTCCAAAATCGAAATGCAAGAAAGTGTAAAGTTACTCACGATGTTTTGTTTTGACTTTGATGCCGGTTACTACTTCATTTTGTGACATTTCAAAACTAAGGGTCATAATATCAACACGAATCTGACGGAATTGTTGTTTTCCTCTCAAAGGCAACCGTTCATTTGTTTTACATGACAGGTAGGTGTTCAAATTTAAGGCCGTTTGACCTAAATTGTACTGCGAAATTATATACATGTCAAGCCTTTATTGCTATCAATAGAATAGTCGTATTTATTTGCTTTATTTGCCGTTTATTACGATATTATTAAGTTCAGGTTTTTACTTATTTGTATTATTTCGTCACCGTTTTCACGAAGAGACAATTCTGACAAAAAGTGTACATTTTGGCAAACCGATGTTTTTACATATTTTAAAAGTTACTATTGACATCAACATTTTCCCCAAATTTCAAGTGATAAAACGATATACTTTTTGAATTACACTTATTAGCAAAAGGACAATTTTACCAAACTTTAAGGTTTTCTTTTTCACGAACAGACAATTTTAGATTTGTCATTTGTTACATTGAAGTATATAGCGCTGGCTCGGTGCCAAAAACGAATACTCTGCGTTTTACGTTTTCACGAAGGGACAATAATGTATGACCTAGATAAATTCGTTTTCACGAACAGACAATCATCGTTTACGCATTGGTTTGTACACAACGCTCACACGACGCGCTGCACACTCACCTCGTTTTGCAGTTAATTACTCATTAATAAAACCAATTATAATTAAAAGAGCAAAACATTTGCACGATTTAAGATCTCCACTTTCATGCTTGGAAAAATTTAAACGTTTCAATGACAAACAGTGTCCGAAACAGTGATTTCAAAAATAGTTTAACTTCAAACGGGGTTTTCTCCAAACAAGAATGTTTGTTGAATGACCAAAATTGTCTCTTCGTGAAAACGGTGACGATTTGTTTATATATTTATTTGTTATTATCCAATAATGCAGTACAACTTTCCTGATCAAAATTGCGAAGTTAAAAAAACTTAAACTTTGGGATTTTAAAAACTTGATGGTTTTCCTGTTGAGTTTAATATCATCATCACAGTGATACAAACATTACTCGCAAATAATTATTCAAAATAATGCTAATGTGTTACTTTTTATTAAGTATTCAGTTTTGTGTGGTTGAGATTGGTAATTCAATCAGGGTAACAAGTGTCTGCTGCTAAAGGGACTGTGTCGTATTGATTGAACTCTAGAGTTCCTCCCAGTTACTGCCCACAGGTGACTTGTTAATTAAAAACGGACAGTGGACTACAGTTCGATGGCATCACCCAAGGTTAAACCCATCAGCCAGCTTGTATTTTCACGATTAAAACTATTTTGGGGTAAAAATGTAACATTTTGGTAAAAACAAATACTTTAGTTTAAAACCGGAGTATTTCCGTTAAATTAAAGCACAGTAAAGGTAGTTTGCCTTCTTATTGAAATCTGAAGTTGATTAATCTACCTTGAAATAATCTTTGCGCTAAAAACTTGCCCAAATAAATAGAACAAACAAATAAACACAAGGAATCAAAGAGGGGGAATTGTTTTATTCGCATTGAAATCCACTCGCCTTTCCGCGGTGTTCGTCGGCCAGAAGAGATCCGTTTGCATCGATGTCATCTCCTGCTGGAATACCTACAATAACCAAGGGGCCATCCTCCTCATCACTGCTGTCAGGGTTGATATCTTCGTTATCTTCCGATAAAAATGGCGATGTGGAATCAGTTTCCGAATCGGTTTCTGATTCCACATCGTCATTTTCACATCGGTTCAGTTGAGTTGAACACAGTTGACTGCAACCTCGTCCCCATGGTTTACTTTTTTCCAACCTTGTTTACAACTGCTCGACACACACTGGGGACGAGGTTGAGTTGACTGTATTTTCGCGTGGTACGCACATAATAAACAGTCACATGATAGTCACCTGACAGAGAATAAACAACCGATATCGTTAAGTGCCTTGCTCAAGGGCACAAGTGTCATGACCGAACCCACACTGTGCTGCTGACAACACCAGAGCTTGGGTCCGGTGAACTTGACCACTCGGCCACGACACGCCACGAAGAATTGGTTGGCCCGAGGCTAAGAGATTAATTTGAAATGCCTAGTGGCAATTCTTAATGGGCGGTCATTATTTGATTTTCTTTTTATTCAAAGAATCAATCCTATGTAATTTGACATTTTCCATGCCAATTTGTAAAAGGTCTCAAAATGGAACTTGGAACGTTGAGACCTTTTACAATATTTTGTGTGGAGTACACCACATTTATTTTCAAATACAACACAAATACTATAGAACAGCACAGTCACCTGTGTGAAGGGCAAATAGTCAACACGAGGCTTGCTACAATACACAAACAAATTTACTTACAATTACTCGATTCAAAAGTAGCCCTACAATTGACTAATATTTTTCTTATAAAAGGATGATTAATAGAAAGCAATACTCACACAGTTCTAGTACACTATCCCTCCCTACTGAATAGTATTTAGAGCATGGCTCTGGCCATGCTCCCTACATAGTAGAAATAAATACTACTCGAAAATAAATGTGCTCCCTCTTGCTCAAAGCCAAAAAATGGAAAGGAGAGTGAGCCTAAAGGTCGCGACTTTTTCATTGTTAATATGGTAATCACAAAGTTGAATTAGACAGTTGATTACTGAGGGCGCACTTGAGTTCCTTACAGTATTTTATTAATTCTATGATTTTTGTTAATGATTATATAATGTTCATGTCAAATAACAACCAAACAGATTACCTAAACAGCATCCATCTTAGTTTATATTACTACGCATGATTTCTAACCAGGCCAATGTTGCTCCACGCATGTACAATTTATACCATGGGCTGTGTCGTCATTATCATAAGCCCTTTTTTCGAAACGACCGGCTTCGGCTTCAGGCTTCGGCTTCACTTTGTTAGGCTTTGAGTCGTGTCGAACGAGTTGTTTGTTGACAAGAATGGAGGACGAATTTATCGGTGCTGTTTTAGTTATACTGCAAACAATCACCCTTTTCACCGTTAATGGACATACACTTGCTAGAAGACGTCTGTTAGCAATTGATATATTGCAGCAAAATAACATGAGTATAATTACAGGATTCGTTTGAGTACTGGACGTGCTGTTGAGAGACTAAAAAAGAGGGTTTATGGAAATTAGGAAATTTGTATAATTGATTGAACGTTATGATATGGATAGGAATTATCCATCAGTGTATAGTTGGATGATTTTGTTTATTTATTTATTTTTTTATTGGGGGGGGGGGTGCATTCATTTACTCTCAAGCTACATTTTAACTCTCCTTCCGTTTAGTTCTGTTGAGTAATTATTGAAGGATTCAGTTACGTACGACCAATACATTTGGTGTTTTACCAAGTGAGGCGGTTCGCACCACAGCGATGTTACAAAAAATGGGAATAACTAAATGATGATGAAAGGGAAAACCAGCAACAAACAAATGGGTACAGGTCCAGACGTTGTATACAATTAGGGAATAACAGTGTGGTGAGCCGGTCTTCACTGCGTGGTAATGACCGGGCTGGTGGCTGGCCGCTGTTAATGGACTGAGGCGAGGTCCATTAACAGCGGCCAGCCACCAACCAATTGCCTTATAACGAAAAAACTGTAAAAATCGTCAGAATTTGTTATTTTTTTTTAGCCGTTATTTTTTGAAATGTTCTACTTATGTTCAAGGGCCAATCCTTTGGCTGTTCAACTTTTGTGTGGTACCTAATCTCTTACACATAATTAACTGTTTATACATATTTTCAAGAACCAGACTATGACTTTGCATTATTTTGGTTTCATGCGCGTACCAGCTTCATCAAATTGATACGTTGTCTGCGCGTTCACGCCTACGCGTGGTATGTTTCCGCACGCGGCACCATCTGTCCTGCTCAAAAAATAAAAAAAATAATAATATACGCACAAAGAAATGAGTTGATTTGATACCGGTAGTTGCGCGCAATAGTGCATAGGATTTTACACAACAATGTGCTTGTCAATGGGCCATTTATTCGCTAGTTTACTGAGCCGGTCTTTATATCACTTGTTAATACAACCCCACGTGACCAGTCATTGACCAATCAAAGGTGTTTTTTAATCATAAATAACGAAAATATTAATTTATTTACAAACAGCAAATGCGAATCAAGGAAACTTACAATCAGTAATAAATGTACAGCATGAATTAAAGCGGCTTGGTATACATAAATGAGCAATAATATGTGGCCAAATTAGAGATTTAAATTCCGTAAATAAATGCCACCTGCTCAACCAACTCAGGTCTCGGGAATGGGGAGTCCGGCGCCAACCAAACAGTCACACGGAGCAGGGTAGTGGTTAGTCCTCACAACGGGCTTCTCGTCAGTCCAAGCCCATAGCCAGCGACCACGCCCAAGTGTCGTCCTGCCAGTGGTAGTAGCGCCGTCAATTCCCGTGGTGTGGCTGGTCAGCATCCCATCTCGAGCTCTGAGTCAAAGGAGGCCGCAGCGTAGGCATACAATGCTTTTTTTATACGCACATTAGACTTTAAATAAATACAACCACTTGCTAAAGTAATAAAAAAGCTAAGGACCCAGCAGAAAGGAACGGCTAAACTAAGAGTGCTCATCTCGGCATTAATGTGGCTAAAAGGAACTCCAAAAGAAATTAGATGGTACACCTGGTACAAACTCTGACCATAACAACACTTACCCATAATACAACTAAATTAAATCTTGTAATGCTTGTCCAAATTAAATCAGCTCAAATTTGAAAATAAGTAGGTATTTTTCTCATTTCCATTTTGATGTTGCAAAAACAAATCTGGTAATCCTACATTTTTTTTTGAGCTACATTAAACCCCGAGGTTTCGTGGATTTTACCCCCAAATTGGAGCCCTGATTCTGTATCAAAACACATTATAAATTGTTCACATTACAAACTATTTCAGTATCTATAAATATGTTAGTGTTTTTAGTTTGTTTAATGTTTAGTGTGTACTATTCATAGTTAACACAAATTATCGGCCTTCCATATGAAATATAGTTTCGGCACTCGCCAGTTTCCATAATGGAAAAATTCCGGTGTGAAAAAAAGGCCATTGCTCGCGATAATATGGTTGATAAACAACTCATCTGAACTGCCAATGTGATTATTATTGATGCAAAAGAGTATTATAAAAATGCATAAAAGGTCCAAGCAAGTTCTAACAGCAATGAACTGTCTGGTCAAATCAACTGACCCTGTTAGAGAAAAGTAAGTAACTAATAGACTTGACAGGATGATGTGATATTAAAAGTTGAAATGTCTTGGACCTCATGGAGTCATGAAACAAAAAAGTCATTATAAAACAAAGTTAATACATGGGCAGAAATCATGATTGCCCATGCGTATGCCATGCAATAATTCAATTGCAATAGCACCAACTCACATAAAAAAAAGCTCTGGAACTAGGTAAAACGACCGTGTAGGCAGCGACGTACTTTAAACAAGTTTAAACTACTGACCCTAGTACAGTCGTTTGACCAGTTTCGCGTTATTTACCAGTTTCTGATCACTTCGACCTGCAATACTCACATAATTTAGTAACTTCTGACATTACCAATATGTCGATACATGTGAAGAATAACATCAAATAAACCAACAAACCCTAACAAAGTGCTAAACATCATCGACAGATAAATTATGGCAATTTGTCTGATGTTTGTCTGCAATAACTATCATTATTATAAACAATTAATGTTGGTTGAATGAATGTTAAATGTAATGCACATGCTTTACCCACTTCCCGATCAAAAGAGTTAACACCCAGTTGCTACAAAGTATCTTAAACCCGTATTATTACAAAGAAACAGTATAAAGTAACTTACTCGATTTCAAACAGACATAGTTCTTTACTTTCGTGGTCCTGGCCTTATAACTCAGGTTCCGTTGAGCGAGGCCTTGACAGAGAGAGAGAACTCATTGTTACGACACAAGATGGCGCCCTTTCCTAAAACCCCAAAACCTTGAACTGTACTTTGTGTGTTGTTTGTGAAAAGAGGGAGTTGCGACTGTAAGAATAGCTAATCGGGTCACTGTTACTTTAGGTGTGCTTCACGTTTGTATTTGCCTGCGCTGTTGTTTTGTGTTTTTTTGTCGCTGGGTTTCTGCGTACTGTTGAAGTTTCTTACAACATGACATTCGCTGGAGAATGAAGGTCAATGTATATTGGAACACTTCTCTGAAGTTTATGTCCTTTTGGAGACAGTTTTATGAACGGGAGTATGGGTTTGCAATAGAGGGCACGCTCTGATTCGGAAAAGATTCAACCGTCGATACTTTTTCCCGAAGCCTCTTCAAAATTATTAATAATTTGTGGCAATGGACATGACGGATACTTGGTTTAAACTACTGATCAATTTTGTTCTTTAAGATGTCAATGAGATTCACAGCGTGAATTCAAAAGGTGATCTGGAGAATGGTTAATGGTCAAACGATCAGTACTAAGACTACACTTACACTACAATATTACTTAAGTAAAATTATTAAGTCGTACTAGCCTCAATTTGTTCCAAGACAAGGTCAATGAGAAAAGAGAGTGTATCAAGTTTCTAACCAAAATTTAAAATGGTTTTTACTCAAACTATAATTCCTTAAATCCTTTGAATTCGAAGGTATTCACTATTTAAATGCATAATTGACTTGTCACGTGACAGCGATTTTTTTCTTGTAAATACGTCACAACGAAGCCAAGCAATTCACCTTTCTGGTTGGCTCTGTATTTTGAACAAAAACGAAGCCTTGGCTTCGAGCCGAAGCCGAAGCCGAAGCCGGTCGTTTCGAAAAGGGCCTATGTTCAACAAAATATGTCATTAGGTTGGTGAAAATGTTGTACAGCTAGCACAAGAGGGCGCAGGTTGAACTGTATATCTATAACAGACATGTAATACTTTTAAGACCGGCAGCGCCTATTGAAATCAACTTCTGGATACTGTAATTTTAACAGCACCCGACTATACCCCAAACCATGGGCAAAACCCGTAAAAACGCAAGCGAAACAACGTGTAAAGCAATGGGCGAGTGGGGAGATGATAACATAAAATGTGTGTTTAAGTGGTTTGGAAATGAAATGTAATTTATTTGCTTTGTAATTGAATTTTTCTGTGATTTTTAGTTTTTTCAGGGATTTCCTAAAATTCAATATTATTTTAATTACAGTCCATCATCGGGTCGATGTCTCCTGAAATTTGTCTCCATGAAAGTGAGGACGCTGGTTCAAGGCTATGCCTAAACTTGTACAAAAAGTGTTGAAGCGCCTTCACTTCCTCCCATGGTTTCAGAAAGTCAAAAATGTAAGTATAGCGCCCCCTGTTGTCCGTTTATGGTATTATACGTGGCCTATGTGATCTATATAGAGAGTTTATTTCATGCACACAGTATTTTTTGAAAAACTTGCACTTTAACTCTTGAATGGGCATTCCTTTTACAGAATGTCGTCATATGAGCGGATATGGAAGGAAACTGGCCTGGTACTTCAGGAAGCAATGTGGCAGGATAACGTTGTAAGGCGGATATACATGTAAACACATGATGTCCATGAACTATACTAGAAAGTTTACCACAATTGACCTTCATTCGTAACATACAGCCCCATCCGAACCAGTGATAGAGTATTAAAGTCACTTCCTTCAACCAGTGACTTTAACACGTATGTATGATTGGCTGCTCATCGATTGTCAATCAAAACCCAAAGTAGATTGCTGGTGACTTCAATGGAAATACAACAGTATTTAAAACGAGCTGTAGCAGCAGCAGTGTTCATAACAACTCTGCATCTTATTGGAAAAGAGGAACCGAGAGACCTTGGACTTCAAGAACACAATACCAAGGTAAGTGTTTGTCGTTATACTGTCGAGCCTAGGCTTTGGTTTGTAACTGCATGCAGTGATTTTTACGTAGTCTGTTCCAGGGCGGTTGCATTTTTTTTTTCAAAAGGGGTATTTCAATTTAGTCAGCTGAAGTTCTTATGCGGCAGTAGGTTGAGCCTCACCTCTCCACATAGCTCCGTTATCTTAGTGCATCGTGGCGGTACTGTGATTGTACAGATCCATGTGCTCGGAGTTGCCTTTTGCATCACAACCGCGCTATAATAGCGTTGCCTCTTACGTTTTTTTTTTTTGTTTTTTTTTTTTTCTTGTCACCGCATTTGTAGATGGTTTAGTTTGATGATTTTTGGATAAGGCTAATTTTAAGGTAGGAACTTTCAAGCAGAGAATTAGTATAACGTCTTACTCAATCAATGGCAAAGTTTATCACTGCATATTGACATCCGACGGTGCTGGACAGTCTGTTTGTCAACAAATGTTGTGTACTCTGTCCACAAATTCAAAAACGTTTTCGGTAAGGAGGAAATAAATACGAATTAGCAAGATCACGTTGTTTGACCTGACCTTGCTATTATTGTCTATGTTTTACTTTTTGGTTGAAAGTTATATGAACATTGAACACTATACGAGTGTTGCACGCTGTTATATTGGGCCCATGATGTTTTGTACACCCGAGGGTGCCATTTGCCCCCGAGGGTGTACAAAACACCATGGTCCCCATCAAACAAAGTGTGCAACAATTTACCATGGTAATTCCTCTTCTTTTGGAGGCGATTTGTTGTAATCTTGCAAGATTGTTACGACGAATTTGGCACAATTTTAAAAAGCAGACGAACAATGGCGAACAATTCTAAACAACATTGACGGTACAGTCGTTGCGGTACATTTCAGGGCGTTTTACAAATTATTTACCCAGTACAATTTTGCCATCTTTGCTTTTTTATCATGTTTATGGGGAGGTCGCTAGGCTAGCTTGCCAGTCGTGTAGAAACACCATTTTAACCAGTATGTATAGTGTAGGCATTTTGCGAGTTGAACGAGCGAACACAAAGTCTTTGCGACGTAGGGGTACCTCCACTCCCCCTTTCTCATTAGATGCTGTCTGATGCAATTTCGGCCATTTCAGAGGTTTTACGAACTAATTTACCCAGTCGAAAGTTTGTTTGATTTGCTTTTATTATCATGTTTAGGGGAGACGTCGCTCGGCTAGCTTGACGTTTTTGTAGAAACACCGATCTAGAATTATTTTACACAGTAGAAGAAGTACTTTATTTGCTTGTATTATTATTTGTTTTACTATTTTCTTTTTAACGAATTCTTTTTAGAGATTATTTATTTATTGATTTATTTATTTGTTTTTATTTGTTTGGGTGAGGGTTGGTCGGTTAATAAATCACTTGCCGTTTGTGTAGAAACACAATTCTAGCCAGGATGTAAGTGCGTACGGCATTTCTAGTCAAAAACTAACGAACCCTGAAGCCCCTACGGCGGCGGGTTTGAGGCCTGTGAAACAATGATATTGTGTGATCAGGTTTTTTTAGTTTATTAATTATTAATATTTTTTTGTTAATCCTAGTTTAAAATTGAAAAAAAATGCCTTTTATTTATTGTTTGCGAAAATAAGGGGCAACGTGCGCCTGGTGGTCACTTCCTTCTCTCAGTATGACAAGATAACTCAGTTCGTAGAGCGCCAGCACTTTAATCCGGAGGATGCTGGTTCAAATCCCACTCTAGTAAAGTCTTCTTTGCTCAATCTAAAATCACTGCCTCAAATAATATGAATCGGAATGTTACTTAGTAGAACCGAAATAAACTCCGTCAACTCTGAAGTTCACAGAGAACTTTAGTTGATTCGTGTTGAACTTGACGCCAAACTCGAAATTTGCAACGTCACCAGCCTCTAGCCATCGAACGTGTTTAAAAGAGTTTTTTTTTGTAATCATGAGCATAACTGACTTTGGTGTGCATGCCCGAAGGGACAAATATTCATGAAAAACTGGGAAGTTGTTGCATATAACTTTTCCAGTCAGCTCCGTGGTCTGAGTGGTTCCGAGTGACACCAGGTGGTCGCCGCGTTCTGGGGTAGAGTGGTGATGACTCAAACAAAATGAATAACATGTGTATGTTTTATTTGTCCCAAATCGAATCTGCTGTGAGTTGTTTTTAATGTGAATACACTTTTCGAAAAAAATAGAGTCAGAATTTACCCTGATTGCGGGTCGGGGGGGGGGGCTTTGTCACAGATTAGACCCTAGCCCTACTCTGTTAAGACTGATAACGATCGGTCAACCCTGCACACACGGACAGGGATGCAATGGCACCTAACTCTAAAAATAACAACACACTTTATCAATGCAAAGTTTGACAGACTAATTTAAAAAAAAAAAATGGTTTTGACTACAGCAACAAATAATGGCAAATTGACATTGCACGGTACCTCTTGAAATTACCACCAAACATGCCCAATGTTAGTTCAATACCGTCGGAATGTCACAAGACCGGACCCTTGCGCCGATCTGTATTTCATCTCATCCTTAGACGCGTGGTGTAGCATCACGAATAACATAACATATCAACAAAACCCCGTCTGGTTAGCCGTACAAGAATACATTCACAACATTTTTTTTTAACATTAAGTATCAAAATACTGCTCTGTACAAGGCTATAGGCTTTCTTCCAGCCTTTCTTATGGTCCGGCATCTCCATGAGAAATACAATGGCCGTTTAGCCGAATGCCCCGTGAACCTCGTGGCTTCCTCTCAGCAGATAACCGGGTACCGCTGGCAAACTCCTCCTGGTAAGACCCAAATCACCAACCTCAGCGCTGACGGCGCCCTAGCAAACTGTCCCATCCCGGCGAGACACACTCATCTACTCCGGTGGCCGTTGCGTAAAACTCACCTTTACATAGAACTATACAGTTATATACCCGGGAGCCAGATTTCCATGAGCAAACTAAAGAGTAAAGTGTAACTTTTAAAACTGATTATTATTATTATTATTTTTTTTTTGATGGTGGTTTGATGTACGTATTAACTACGTTGTATCCACCACATGTACTTATGACTGAACCATTCATTATATTTGGGGGAAAGCCGTGAACTCTCTAGGAATCCATTGACACGTCTTATTGTTATTTGTTGTATTTCAATAAGATTTTGGGGTACTATAAAACATCTTAAACTGACCCTTACCTATTGAGCAGTCAATTTTGAAGAATGAGTTGTGTTAACAGTTAATTAAAGGTGAACAACATAATGAACACGGAGGCGTAAAGTACGTATACTTACCTCTGGAGCAGAATTGATGTTGTCCTGTTCCATGAGGGAGTCATCATTGGCGTTGCCCATGTCAAGACTTATGTCCTCAACACCACTGCTGTCTTCGGTGACTGAATTGCCATGGGTTGGTGTGGGGGTAGTATCGTCTGGCTGCTTGTCGTCATGCCTACGATGGGTGTTGGCCTCCTCGGTCGTGTCGTCAGGCATGGCGGCTGTATCACAGAGCATCTGTCTATTGTAGGACGGCAACCCAAAACCTCGTAAAGAATGTCAAAGTGGACACAAGTTTTTCGGGTCCCCCAAGTTTGATTTCTGTTGTGATCTTTTACTTTTCGGTAGTCCCGGCTATAGGCAACTCAAAGTAGGCGGCTACTTTTTATGTACGCGGCGCCTATTTGTACACGGCTTTTCTTTACGCGCTGGACAACGGCAGCGTGCGGATGGCGACGCACACTCAACACGGATCGAAAATTAACTCGGAGGTGTTCACACTACGGCCTTCGGTCCGTGTTGGAATCTTCGACACAGATAGAGATCTATTAACCCACCTCCCGGACAGGGTTGGTTATGACAAGGATAATGCGCCATATCCGGATCGACACCATGTTGAAAAGTTATAGTGTAAAAAGGTCAGTGCACATTACACGGATTGTATCCGAAAAGGTCTATAGATAAATGGATAGATAGCATTTTTTGGTCCACATTAAACACTAAAGAAATTCGATTTCCAGTGGAAAATGGGTAAAAACTAAACTTTAAATATGTTATACGATATCATAATATGTAGGCGTGGAGTACAACGAACAGTAAAAGACTAGCATTAAAATACGAAAATATAGCATGTACGGGCACGTATACAGTGAACAACAAATACTGCATTATAAAAACTAGCATAAACAAATAAAAAGTTAAATCACATCAGGAGGATAACATGTACAGGAGATCAGGGTTGATTAGCGAGCTCAGTGGGCAAAGGGAGGCAAAAACACATTATAAGTTAATGCCCCTCTGAGCAGTGTCTTTAAAAGTATGAATGGCATTGGGAACAAATGATTGTCTGGAGCGACAAGGTGAGGTACGTTGGACATGGAGACGGATACCTGATCTATTGAAGAAAAAAAAAAAAAAAAAACAATTGTGCAATGGGTGTGAGGGGTCATGCATTATCTTATGAACTTGTAACGGAACCTGTTTGTCATAAAGATAACTTATTGAGGGGAGGTCTTTACGAACTATGCGCTGTGCGATCTTCCTAGGTCTTTCATTTTTATTAACATTTTCTTTTGAGCGATTCCCGAATTTACTGATAAAACTAAAACTAAGAATGGTTTGCACCAAAGACCGAAAAAAGAACCAAGATCTACATTAAACTCTTTTAATTTTTGGAGGAAATGATATAGACGTTGGTTTGATTTACCACGCAGTATTTGAGTGTTCCTGCTCCATTTTAGTTTATTGTCGATGACCGTACCCATATATTTATACTCCGTAACCTCCTGTATCGCGTGGTTGTAAACAGCCAAGGGTTCATGGTTTGGGGCTGAACGGCGAAATTTAATAAATCATCTCTTTGGTTATATTTACATTGAGGACTAGGTGGTGGCGATCGCAACACTAAACAAACCTTTGAACAGCATTGGTATACTCAAGATAGTCATCGTTGGTCATGTAACCGCTGATAATCGTGTCATCAGCATACTTGATAATACTACATTTGGTGCTCACAATATAAAAATCACTAGTGTACAATAAAAATAAAACAGGTGACATAACACACCCATGAGGTGCAACTAGACTAAGAGACTTGAAGGTTGAAACCAAATTATTGCACTTAACTCTCTGCGGTCTATCGATATGAACATTTTGAATAATCAATGCGAGTTGAGGAGTAACATTCGTCTTCAATAAAATATAGATTAAAATATGCTGAACAATGGTACTATAGGCACGACTAAAGTAAAACAAAAACTTATCTCACAAACGATTTAGGAACGTCTAAATGACTGTACAGTTTATGAAGGTAAAGAGTCACTGCATCTCCCACACGCCTGTTACTCTGATAATCAAACTGGCATGGATCAGGATGCAGGACTTGACTATTCAACCATTTTAGCAACAACCTTTCAAAACATTTCATGACATTAGAAGTCAAGGCTACGGGGCGATAGTCATTGAATATAGATGGATTTTTAATCTTAGGTACAGGAATGATGACGGAGGATTTCCAGCAATTAGGAATAACACCACAGTCTAAAATCAGTTGAAAAAAATGAGTAAAAACTGAGGCAAGTTGTTGGCTAAAAAGATGTAAAACCCCTATTTGAGATACCGCCTGGGCCTATAGATTTGTTAATTTTAGCACCTGCAAAAACCTTACGCACATCATGGGCTTTTACAACAACAATGTCGCCTGAGTCCCGAATCATGTTTTTTGAAAGACTGAACAATGGAGCTTTAAACCACTGAAAAATCTTCCTTGTCAAACCTACACAAAAGTGTTTTTAAGTCATTTGCAAAGTCCACACTACAACTCGAAACCGTTCTCCTAGGCTCTTTGTAACCTGTCGTTGACTGCATTTGTTGCCATGCTGCATGTAGATTGTTCCCATTAAGGTTTTCATCCAGCCGGCGTTTATAAACCAACTTCGACTGCTTGACCTGCTTGTCAATGTCCCTCTGGATGACTTCCACGAGCATCCTGTCACCTGCTGTGAATGCTGCCCTTTTCCGTTAGATGATATTGTAAAGTTATTTAGTGAACCATGATTTGTTATTTGGGAAAACTTCAACGACATTATAGGGTATGCAAATATCCCCACAGAAGTTGATGTAATCAGACACTATCTCATCCATTGAACTGGTGGAGTCCTGGAAAACGTTCCAGTCTGGGCATTCAAGACAAGCTCGTATTTTTTCTCTGTGGCTTCGTTGCTCCAGACACGCCGTTCCCTGGCGACCACCTTACACCTTTTCAGTTTTTGCTTGTAGGATGGCAGTAAGAGAATGTTATTGTGGTCAAATCTGCCTAGTGGAGCACAAAGCTTCGAAGGGTATGCTTTAGAAATGTCACAGTGGCATAGGTCTAATGTGGCTTCATTTATTGTGTGTTGCTGTACTGATTGTTCGTAGGTGGGCAAGTCGACGTTGTCCAGTCTGCACTTGTTGAAGTCGCCCAATATGATTGTGGCAGAGTCGGGCGATGAGACCTCCATGTAATTAGTGGTTGATGCTATATGGTCTCCGGCTATATTGACATCAGCTTGTGGAGGGATATATGTGACCAACACAAAAATCTGATTGAGTTCTCTTGGCAGATAAAAGGGTCGGAGCACGACTACGAGCAATTCATAGTCTGGCGTACATACCCTCTCTTTTACGGAGTAGTTGTTGCACCATTGGGAATGTATGTACATACATACTCCACCACCTCTCAATTTTCCCGAGGCTTTTTTTGGTTCAATCGTTCCTCAAGAGTTGATAGTTGTCTAAATCCAGTGCAGTATCAAGAATTCCACAGTGAAGCCAGGTCTCAGTAAATGCCAAAATGCATACCTGTTTGTACTCGTGCAGAAACCTAACATTGGCACGCAATTCGTCCATTTTATTTTAAAGTGATCTAACATTACCCATATTGATGGTTGGTCCAGTGTATTATTTCCTGAAAGTTAGGATTTAGAAACGACACCTCAACGCCCAACATTTGTGATCGGCCATGGAATGTTCATGAAGCATTATTATAAATTTTAAGTTGAAAATCTGGTTTCTTGACACATTGAAAACTACACAAAGGCTTAGAAATTGCCAGTCCTGTAGGCCTAGGCCTACTATAACTATTTTATTTGCAATTTTCCACGATGTCCTCCGTTAAAATCAGCAAAGGTCATTCAAACGACTTTTGTTTACAACTCCAGAAAAAAGAATCAATTTAGCGCCCCCTATTGTCCGTCTAAAGGTATGTATGTGATCGTACCCTGGCGACAACCAGCAAATAAGCACAGTATTTAGCAACCAGCCGTACCAGAATGTGTAGTGTTGTTTACTTAGAGTATTTATACCAGTACGCGCGCGCGTTTACCGTCGCATCACAGTTAACAAGTCACCTGTGGGCAGTAACTGGGAGTTCAATCAATACGGCACAGTCCCTTTAGCAGCAGACACTTGTTACCCTGATTAAATTACCAATCTCAACCACGAAAAACTGAATACTTAATAAAAAGTAACACATTAGCATTATTTTGAATAATTATTTGCAAGTAATGTTTGTATCACTGTGATGATGATATTAAGCTCAACAGAAAAACCATAAAGTTTTTGAAATCCCAAAGTTTATTTTTTTTTTTAACATTGCAATTTTGATCAGGAAAGTTGTACTGCATTATTGGATAATAAAAAATAAATATATAAACAAATAATACAAATAAGTAAAAACCTGAACTTATGGGGAAAAAAGATTTGTGTGAAGAAATGCTTGTGGCCTCAGAGGTAGTTTAGGAATTTGTCAATCGCTGATGTTAATACGAAAAACAATATTAACAACTGCTTCAAACAAATTAATATCGTAATAAACGGCAAATAAAGCAAAGAAATACGACTATTTTATTGATAGCAATGTATATAATTTCGCAGTACAATTTAGGTCAAACGGCCTTAAATTTGAACACCTACCTGTCATGTAAAATAAATGAACGGTTGCATTTGAGAGAAAAACAACAATTCCGTCAGATTCGTGTTGATATTATGACCCTTAGTTTTGAAATGTCACAAAATGAAGTAGTAACCGGCATCAAAGTCAAAACAAAACATCGTGAGTAACTTTACACTTTCTTGCATTTCGATTTTGGACAGACTCTGAAACTATGTACACTATTTCGACAAAAATACGACATTGGGTTGGTGAACATGATGTATAACAAGAAAGGGCGCAGGTTAAACTGTATATCTTTCCAGTAACAATTTCCTATAAACAGTTTTATTATTTAAAACAAACTTGCACTTTAACTCTTGAAGTGGCAATTGCATTATTGACTGACGTCATATGAGCGGAAATGGAAGGAAACTGGCCTGGTACTTCAGGAAGCAATGTGGCAGAGTAACGTAATAAGGCGGATATACATGTAAACACATGATGTCTATGAACTATACTAGAAAGTTTACCACAATTGACCTTCATTCGTACCATACAGCCTCATCCAAACCAGTGATGGAGTAAGTCGCTTCCTTCAACCAGTGACTTTAACACGTATGTATGATTGGCTGCTCATCGATTGTCAATCAAAACCAAAAGTAGATTGCTGGTGACTTCAATGGAAAAACAATAGTATTTAAACGAGCTGTAGCAGCAGCAGTGTTCATAAAAAACTTTGCATCTTATCGGAAAAGAGGAACCGAGAAGGTTTGGACTACAAGAACACACACCAAGGTAAGTGTTTGTCGTTATACTGCCGGGCCCAGGCTTTGGTTTTTAGATTCATGAAGTGCATTTTAACTTCGACAGTTTTTTTTTTTTTTTTTTTTTTTTTTTTCACCATATAGATAGTTTTGTGTAAAGAGTTTGTTCATATTATTATTTTTGCTCGCAAAGAAATTCATCGCTGAGAATCAGCTCAACGTCTTGTTCGATCAATGGCATGTTTTTTTCACTGCATTTGTTGACATCGGGCGTTGCGGACTGTCTGTTCATCAACAAATGCTTTGCACACTGCCCAAAAACTTTATACAGATATTCAAAAACTATTGGGGAAAAATGGAACAAACCCGAGTTAGCAAGATTGCGTCATTTGACCTGACCCTGCTATCGTTTCATTTGTTTTACGTTTTGGTTGAAAGCTACATTAAAATTTAACACTTTACAATTGTTGCACGCTGTTATGGGGTCCACGGTGCACCCTCGGGTGTACAAAACCCCATGAACCCCATCACAGAGTTTGCAACAATTCACCACGATAATTCCTCTTCTTTGGAGACGATCTGTTGTCATCTTGCAAGATTTTTACGACGAAACTGGCACAATTTAAAAAGCAGACGAACATTGGCGAACAATTTTTCAACAACAATGACGGTATGGTCGCTTGAATAGTTTAGGCATTTGCGAGAAGAACGAGCGCAAACTAAGCCTTTACGACGTAGGGGTACAGCTGCGGCCCGCTCTTGGGAGCCGTTCCCCACTGTTTTTTTTTTTCTTCTTCTTCTTCTTCTTTTTTTCCTTTTAAGATTTTATACTATCTGATGCAATGCATGATAGTAGAGAACAATACTTTTATTGATAGTTTAACTTGTTTTCTTCTGATAGGGGGGGGGGTGGCTAAGATACTTGCCGTTTGTGTACAACAACCATTCTAGCCAGGATTTAAGTGCATGTTAAGCCTAAGACGATTTTAGAGAAGAACAAGCGGACCTGGAAGCCTTTACGGCGTCGGGTCTGAGGCCCGTTTTTAGGTCACCTGTGAAACAGTGACATTAAATGCTGCCTGGTGCGTTCTGGGACATTTCAGAGTTATTTTTACACATGTTTTTTTACCTAGCTTAAACTGAGAATAATTTTCCCTTTTTTCTGGCTCATGTAACTCAGTAGAAATTACATCAACTTCGTCAACTCTGAAATTCACATAGGGAACTTTGAGTTGATTATAGTGCAGGACAGGACACAATACTCGAACTTTGCCAAGTAACCAGCCTAGTCATCGAACGTGTTGAGTCTGTTGTTGTAACATAACTGGCTTTGGTGGCCCGAAATTACAACATATTCATAGACAATTGGGAATTGAGGCACATAAACTTTCCAGTCAGCCCCGTGGTCTGAGTAAATCCAAGTGACACCAAATGGTCGCCGCGTAATGTATTATAAATATTTAACTTTTCTTGGGTAGTGTTGATGCCTCCCAATAAGCCTTCCAAGGGTAACACAAATGCATTTTTTTAAAGTTGTACTTTTATTTTTATTTTTATCCAGCAACAAACAAAAAATAATAACATGTTGTTGAATTACATGTCTCCAGTCGAATTTGCCTTCATATGTTTTTATTGTGCATACACTCTAAACAAAAACATATGAAAACGACAATTACTTGGGTCAAAATTTACCCCCAATTCAAAATACTTCTGTATTTAACGCGTGGTGTAGCATCAAGAACAACATAAACCTACAACAAGCTGTAGGCTTTCTTCAAGCCTTTCCTAAGGTCTGTCATCCCCGTGAGAATTACGATGGCCCTTTGGTCCTCTCAGCGGATAACTGGGTACCACCGGCAAACTCCGCACTGACGGCCTTGTCAGTAGCAAACTGTCCCATCCCGGCGAGACACACTCATCAACTCCGTTAACCTTTGCGTAAAACTCACCTTTACTTTGAACCTTTTTACAGGTCTGTCTACCACGTAGCAACATTTCCATTTGCAAGCTAAAGAGTACAGTGTAAGTTTTAAAAACCAATTCATTTTATTATTATTATTTTTTTAGTTTAACAAGTCAACGGTTTGTCGGGTTTGAGGGGCACCCGATTCACGCAGCTTCGAAAAGTTTTAAAACAAATTTAAAGCAGAATCGATAAATGTTTCATACAAACTAACTTAGTTGAACCAACTTAAATATCTATATACAATCACAAACAGGGCTGTTTTAAGGGTCAACCCAATATTTGGATTCATACTAAATTATTGTGAGAGCCTAAACCATTTCCAGGTCACGTTGACCCGGGAAATTGTAACTCCTATTCTGCGTCAGTTTGACACGGATTCCGGGTCATAGTGACCCATTACTGGGTCAAGCCCAACTGGACCAAGACCCATGTCAATTCTAACTCGGAAGTTTTTTGTAATGTATCACAATAAATACCAAGGAAACCTCTTTTTTTTCAAAATTACCCCAAAACTAACACTCGTTTGAACTTTACAATAGGAGACCTTTGCGAACGATAGGTGGCAGCAGACTTACCAGGTGAAAACAAAAATGTTTCAACAATGAGCGCATGCTCAAAAAAGGAAGAAAAAAAATTGTACGTGGTATGTCTGCTGTTTATTTAACATTAAAAGTAATACACACAATACAATCAATTAATACATTAATAACAACAGAACATGTCTGATGTTTCTAGGAACAAAGAGAAAAAAAGCAACCTATTATTTTGTTATAAACTTATCCTCTAAAATCGAACAAAGCCGACGATACTCTATTATTTTCCTAAACTTTGAAATGTCGAAGTCTTCAGACAAAAGTAAAGTGAAGTTTAAGGAGAGTGTTGTGTTTATGTTGCCAAATCAAAACCGAAAGATAAGAAGTTTCTTATTCTTCCTGTTATGAAAGACTTCACTGCTTCTGGAAACACTTAAAATACATTGTATACAGTTTGGATATAGTCGAGGTACGTTCAAATACGATAAACACTGTTTGTCGCCGATAAACACTGTTTTCGAAAAACTGTGTTTATCACTTGATGAACACAACGGCGTGCAAGTGCCAATAACAGGATGAAAGACGTTAGGTATAGATAGGAAACGAGAGTAAGAAATGTTGTTCTAGATGTGGGAGGACGGAAAAGCCGAACCCATGTGAATCTGTGAGGCAATGATGGTCCAGGGTGGAATTCGAACCGGGTCCACAGAGAGTAGAAGGGCAGGGAATACCACAATACAGCCTGATAACGTTGCACGTTTGACCTTTAATGTTTTTATTTATTTATTAAATCCATTTTTTTTAATCTTAATTTTGTCAATGTCAATCTTATGATGGTGCTCCCATGGCCATTGTATAAAAACTTGTTGATATGCAAATTATTTAATTTGAAACGAAACAGGCAGGATGGCTTAAGGTCATGAAATAAGACACACTGTCCCTTAGGGTTCAGAGAATTTCCTCTTGGTGTGCGTCCAATGATTGCGAGCGGATCTTGCAAGACAGCGCCCTCCCGAGGCAGACTTTATAACCATGTTTAACGAAAAATAATGTATATCGAATGATTAACACTGTTTTTTAAACTATTGAGCATTTGGCGTCAGCAAAAAACTGAGGCAATTAATCCGATCAACACATCGATCGTTCTTTTGCATCGATCGATCGTTCTTTTGCATCGATCGACCGGTCTTACCATCGATCGATCGGTCTTTCCATCGATCGGTCGCTCCTTTCCATCGATCTATCGCTCATTTCCACCGATCGATCGATGAAAAAAGAGAGATAAGAAAAAAGCGATTGAAAAAAAGCTATCGAAAAAGAGTGATTGAATAAGAGCGGTTGAAAAAGGAGCGATTCATGACCGATGCGCATACATCGATGCGTCCGCCGCCGTGTACGTAGACTAGACTGCCGCGGCCGTGTAGACCTGTGTGTGCAAACCGACACAGCATTCATTTTCCTCCCGAAGGACACAGTTCAGCCAATCATACTTAAGATGTAAATTCATAATTGCCACCGTTGTACACCAAGCAGCATGGGTTGGTTGTACGCGAAGCAGCATGGATGGAGTCATGTCCGATTTTACAACCAAAGATTTGGCATCTCGATCACAACAAGAGTGGACAATAGTTGTTTCAATATTGTTTATTTATTATACATGTATTTAACTTCATTGCTAAAAGTAAAAGTGATTTACAGTTTTAATTGCATATGATTTATACAATAATCGCTTTGTATACACGAAGCATCATGGATTGAGTCTTAACGAGAGAGTGAAATCGTGCAATCAAGTCAAGGGATCAGACCTGTGTGACCACGCAAAAACATGTTGATGTTATTCAATGTATAAGCATCTGTTTTTTTAAAGGACATGCAGATAAAGTAATAATACCAGAAACTCACTCATTAAGTTAACAAAAACTTGAAGTTTTGTAAGTTATTAAGCTTATCCCCGTGTTGATGGAAATTTAAAACTATTTCCGGCGGTAGCCAATGAACGACAAAGGGGCAGAGAAGCGTTGTGAAATGATTGTAATAAGTCCCATGGCTTGGGTTTGGTCTCTGGTAATAAACCACCCTATGTTGTTTTAGTGGGAGACAATGGTCTCTGTCTTTTAAAAGTCAATAGGCGATGGTTAAGACAACGCCCTTTTCTTTGATGTTTGCATGCATCCTTAACATCATATACAAAAATGATAAAAAGGGAGTTGAAAGGGGGGGGGGGTTAGAAGAGGGGGAAAGAAAGAAAAAACATATGAAAAAGAACTCATTTTTTCCGGTTATAATATGTTGAGCCGTTTGTGTTTTTTTTTTTTTTTTTCATTTAATGGAAGGGCTCAAAACATACAAGTGATGTCACACATTTCGGGACTGCATACACTACCCATCGCTATGCCAATTGTTTGTCGTTAAACTTGTTATTGAATTCGATGACGTTTGCGTCCATAATAAGTTCTATCTAAGACATTGCGTGTGTGTTTTCTTGTAGGTTTTGGTGTGGTGTACAGTCCCGAGTTCGCTTATTCCAAGGCATCACAAACTGAGTTTAAAGCTTCTTTTTGTGGGCAGTTTGTGTACATTTACACAATGTCCAGTACGATTAGGACATTATCCTGTCCAATCGTCAAAATGTTAATATAATCTGTTAGGAGTCTCTTGTATCATTATGTGCTTTGTTGCTCGACGATAAGCAGAGAAAACAAAATCCAAACAAATGTTGAGATTTGTTGAGTTGGAGCCTCACAACCACCGAGAATCGGCCTTCCTGCAAACCGTGTTACACCAGGATGGTTTTTGTGGATCTTCTGTAGGAAATAGAATACTATTTTCTTTGCGTGTCCTTCTATGATGCACATATCAAATACCATCAAAATGTTTTTGTTTTTTTTGGTCATCACTAGTCTCATCTCATGGTTTGCTTGCACAGGGCTACATGTATGAATTCACTCTTTCCCTTACACACGGCGTCTGTATGGTTAAATCAAACCATAGAGCTATAAACAAGGAGTTGGCACAAAAGCTTCCCTGACCTTAATCCAATTAACTCCCGAAGCCAGCCCAATAGAGCATGTACATTGACCACCAACTGTTTTTACGACCAAAAGGAATGTTGTCGGTCTGCACACACGGGTTTACAAATAAAATATCTTATTCATGAATATGCATCTTAAGTATGATTGGCTGATCTGTGTCATTTTAGGAGGAAAGGGAATGCTGTGTGGGTCTGCACACACATGTCTACACGGCCACGGTCTACGTACACGGCGGCGGACTGTGTGTGGGGCGTACACGCATCGATGTATGCGCATCGGTCTAGAATCGCTCTTTTTCGATCGCTCTTTTTCGATCGCTCTTTTTCGACCGCTCTTTTTCTATCGCTCTTTTTCTATCACTCTTTTCTAATCGCTCTTTTTCATCCATCGATTGGTAAAAAGGAGCTATCGATCACATGGAAAGGAGCGATCGATCGATGCAAAAGAACGATCGATTTGTTGATCGGATTAACTGCCTCTTTGGTGTTCCTTAGAAACTGTGTTTATCGAATGATAAACTGTGTTTATCGAAAAACTGATAAACTATGTTTATTACTTGTAAAACAATATTTATCGAAAAACTATGTTTATCAGCCCGAAAAACTATGTTTATCAAGCGATAAACATAATTTTTCGATAAACAGTGTTTATATTTTGCTAAACAATGTTTGTCTTGATAAACTATGTTTATCGGTAAAAAACAGTGTTTATCGAGATAAACTAGGTTTATAAAGTGATAGACATAGTTAAAAAAAAAAAAAAAACAGTGTTTATCGGTCAACAAACACTGTTTGTCGGTAATAAACAGTGTTTTTCGAATTATTGGGCATATGGCTTGCTATAGATGTTTTCCTTTTCAACATTTTCTACTTCAGGACAATACATACTCTAGAATTGTCAACAAGGCCTGACCAACGCATTCTAGGCCCAAACACATGGCATCAATATGGATTTTTGAATAATGTAATTTTGCCGAACCTTTAAAAAGACGGCATCTGGAAAACAAAGCAAAAATTAAGGAAACTTAAATTTTGACTGAAATCGGTCAATGGAACAAACAACAAACACCAACAAACAAAAAACTCTTAGACCAAATTTTATTAAATCTGCTTGCGTCATCTGGATGAAACAAACATAGTTGGCAAGTTCAATAATTTATGTTAATGGCTTTGGAAAATACGACGGGGCAAAAGGTGTGTGTCCCCCCCCCCCCCCGGTCCAGTATTTCCGAACAAAAATATTGTCCTGTTCGGATAGGCCTTGGTCTAAGGAAGGTAATATGGTTAATTCTGTTGAGTTTTTGTTGATACGCATAACCAAAGCGTTGTAAATAAGACCGGTAAGAACTGTTTTAATCGTTTGTTTTTGTTAAATATATTTTACATTCCAGATGAAGATTACCGTAACAGTAGCCCTTGTTGTGGCTTGTATGCAAGTTCAGTTCATGGTGGCTACAGTTGCTGTTTCACCTGATCCGGAAGTGACGTGTAACTCCTGCTGCCAGGGCCCAGCTGGTATACCTGGATTTCCTGGATCAAATGGAAACCATGGCCAGCATGGGCTTCTAGGTCCCAAAGGTGATGCAGGCTCTCCCGGGGAGGTAGGTGTACCCGGGGCTACAGGAGACATGGGCTCAGATGGACTGATCGGTGACCCCGGCGCAAAAGGAGATCATGGACTGAAGGGAGAGCAAGGAGTCGGTCAACCAGGAAAACAAGGACCTCAAGGTCTGCCTGGGATGAATGGATTGAAGGGGGAGAGAGGTGAATCTGGACTAGCTGGACAGACTGGTGAAGCAGGTGAATGTAATACGCGACGGTCCACCTTCACTGCAGTGAGGAATAGCCGCTTCAGCCCTCCATCCTCCAATGATCCTCTGCCCTTTGAAGAACTATTGTTTTTAGAGGAAGGGACAGACTTCAACTTGGCTAATGGCACGTTTACGTGTACTGTGCCTGGGATATACGTCTTGATGTTCACAGTCATGAAACAATCAAGTGAGTCTAACCTATATGTCCAGCTGAGGAAGAACGGCAACATCATTGTTTCAGGGTATGTACGCGCTGCAGATTATCATCAAGTGAGTAGCAGTGCGGTTATTTCCCTGCACCATAGAGATCAAGTTCACTTAGCTGTACACGGTCAAGTACAAAGTAACTCTAACCGTTACACGTCTTTTACTGGATTCCTGTTGTACGAAATCTAAATGAAACAGAGCTACAAACGAAAACGAATTTTAAAATATCTTATACAACGCTTTAATACAACAATAATAAACCTATTTCTTAATGTGTGATGTAACTTTACAAAATATGTTTTAAATATAAATCATTTGCTTATCGGCAAACGAGGCTTTTTTTAAGAACGAATTGAATAATAAAACGTGTTTGTATTAAATCGTTCTAAACAATATTATAATATTTGCCTATATCACAGCTACGACCGTTTGTGTGAGAAAAAAAATTAGTTTTAACATAACTAACCATATGGCATTGAAAGCTTTTTTTTTTGGATCATTGTTTTTTTTATTATTTTTTTTATATTTAGGTCACGTTTTGGACGCAGTAATTGTTAGTTTATCCCATTGTGGGGGAAAATTACATTTCAAACACTTAAAAACCGACATTATCGTCAACTTAGTGTATATGGTGCAATGAAGAGGCGTGATTGACGTTTCAATGGCCCTGGTTTTCCTTCTTTGGTTTGCATGAAAACCAGAAGGTTTTGTGATGATTGAATAAAGCGTTTCAAAGTTATGGGCAAACAATTATGGGTTTTACAATGTGCCCCCCCCCCCGTGCTGATCGGGTAATAGGGTTAAAATAGTTAAGTCCTTCTTGTAATTATTTGTATACTCTTTGTTGAGAAAATAGCAACTGTTGAGCCATTTTCCCAAACGCAGAGGAAACAGGGGGTGCATCTTTGAGTCACACTTTGGTCACTTTATCGAGGGACTTTGCATTTCGTTTACCGTTCCCTTTCTGGGATTTACGCCAATGACTGTAAATGATGAAACAGATATTGACTGCTTCGAGTGCTATGGCTAAAACTACGACTTCCAAGGTAATCATATACATTTTTGTTCCCCCGGAGGCAAGGCAGAAAAACCCACTCTGTGGATCTCCGAGGGAGTCTTAGTTTTAACCAAAGCGCGAGTAAAATCAGTCAATATTTGTTTTACAACACCCCATACATAATGTTGTGCCTAGACGTCTACTAGGTATTAAGACGGATATATTTAGCCTAGACGTTTAGGTACCAAGAAGCGGCTGTTGCTATGGGTATAGTATATTGGTTGATATGAAAAAGAACGGTAACAGTTAGCCAGTGGAGAAAATATGATTTTTAAAACAACTTAAGAATGGAAAACAAATCAATCATTGAAAGAACAGGTTATTAGCAGTAATTGTATTTATATTACATAACATAAATAAGTAAGCAGTAAATGAAGTGGGAATTTATTTGACACCGGTGTTGATGTTAAGTCCAAAGGGTTGGACTGTCTTAAGTTGGTGAATCCAATGCGATTCTTTGAGTTTGCGTTGTGTGTCATCACCATTGCAAGCCTCAATCACCATAAGTTCAACATCTTTGACGTTGTGATTGGGGCTGTGATTGGGATATATTTAATCGTCTTCTATCACAATTCACAGTGCTCGATACATCTATGTATAGCTATAACATGTAATAAATTCAGAATGTGAGTTAAACAAACTCTGGCATTTCTCTCTTCTGGACAGACTGTTTCGTACCATAAGGCACTCATCAGCAGAATGACGAAAATATAATACAAGTAGCATCTTACCTTATTTCGAATTAAGCGCGCGCAAGCGCGACGCGCGTTACGTCATTGAAGTTAGTACGCGCTTACGTCACTGAAGTAAGAACATTGATCTACATTATACTGACTGGATAGGACGACTGCGCGTAAATGTAGCGAACGCGCGCGTTTGCAAGTGGGGCTTTTGAATTTAAACGGGGAGGCGGCGCACAATCTGCACGCAACGCAAATAAATGATTTTCGGGGTCGTGGAAAAATATTGCTCCGTTTTTTGCCGTATTTAAAGGTTTCGTTGTGTAAAACAAGGGATGACACCGTAGTCAAACACAAGTTTTATGCTGCAACTATGGTAAAGGTTTGTGTTGCGGTAAGTTGCTCTTCTTCAGGAGCTATGTACAGACGAGAAAATTGGATTTCCTTTCACAGGTAAGAGGTGTAGTCTGCAAAAAAACCGAACACTGACACATATTATTTTTATATTACTTGATCATGCTGTTTTCAAAATAGTATTTTATTTTTGGGCCTGTAGGCCTATATTATTTTTTTTAAATACAAACTTCAATATAGTGTATAAGTGTTCGGGCCGACAAGGGTGAACACCTTTTGTTTGGGTTTTGTTTTTCTGTGTAGGTGTTAACTGCAATGCTCAATTAATTAAATTAAATTCGATTGAATTCAAAGTTGTTAATTGTTTGTTTTTGACATTTCTCGTGATTGCCTGTATAAATTGTTTAGGAATAAACTCGTTGGCAGACTGAACCTTTATGTTACGTTTTCCTGCTGTTAGTCTTCCCTTCTCTATATCTATTTTACGTTTTAGTGTTTTTGTTTCGTGTGTAACTAATTAAATTTCTGATACGATTAATACACAGTTATGGTTTCTTCAGTTTTAGTTTCCATGTGGCAATTATCTAACTTTCTGATTGTAAATATGAAACAAACGGAGCTAAACTGGCTCCTTCTTGAAAAAAAATCATCATTTTGTATTGAATAAACCACTATCTACTTGTATGTGCGAGAGTCTTGTTTATTTATTATACGGTCACATTAGCCACAATTTATCTTATCCCAAATTTATTGGTTTTTAAGATTGGACCTCGAAGTTTTCTAATGTGCTTGATACTTTAAAAACAAATATGTGTTCATGCTCTAGGCCTATATAAATTGATTGATGAAATATCAATCTAGATTAAGAAACTCTCTCCAAAAAGAAAAATTATTATAAACCTTCAACATGCTCATCATCACTCAAGTACTTGTACTATTAGTATTACTGCATGCTTGAGGCCATGCATGCTGGGACCGCCGCGCTTGCGTACTTTCACGCAAATACCCCGTTCAGCGACTACGCGCTTAGCCATAACAGCGATCATCGAACGTGCACAAACGCGCTGAGTTGTCCTATCCAGTCAGTATAATGTAGATCAATGAGTAAGAACACATCTGTCTCGATGCCGGCACTTTGAGACGATTTCGCTTTTCTTATTCAGTGTACCTAGGTCTGGCCTACATATGATTATGTACTTCTCTGCTATACACAAATTGAAGAGAGAGAGAGATATATGGGAATGCAGAAGAGAGATATGCCAGAGTTTGTTTAACTCATATTCTGAATATATATAAATATCTATACTTTTTTTACGTTCGATTATGTAAATGTCAAATAAATGGTTTGTAATTTTTTTGATGATCACAATTAATCAAAACGGCATTAAATTTGACCTTTTGACCGGCCGAAAAAAAATCCTCTTTGATATGTACGAATCCCATTTTTGGAGATGTTTGATGAACGTCATGTATCAAATTTCGCTCTAAAAGAGTATACAATAAACATACTATTTTACACTATTTCAGCGTGGCGTTATAAACACTTGTTATTTTTTTCTCCACTATCACGAGAACTCAAGTTATTGGAAAGAAGAGCATCATAAAACTGAATTTGATGTTACGTTACCTCGTAATAGTTTCTGCGTCATAGATAGTGCAGGAAGTACCGTTCTGATTTGCATTACTATAACTAGCAAATTTAGACTGATATTAATCAAAGGAGAATAATAATTGATAGTTACTATAGAATGTAATTTATCCTATAATATACGTTATTCTCATAAACACAAATAAATACAAATATTCTGCAAATAATGATGTACTATGAGTGCAGGCATATGCCGGAGTTTACTGTCATCCGTGTTGGCTGGCTGATGTGTTTCAAATTACAGGAGAATTTATATGACGCTAAAATAATGGTGACTGGGCATTGATCTCGTTGTCATTCGGAAAACGTAACCAACAAACATTTGAACATTTGAAAGCAACTAATGTAAGGAAGAAAATGTTACTATTAAACTTGTTCAGTCTCAACTATACTTACAAGGAAAATAGTGGTAAAACTATTGTCATGAAAACTGCGTGAACTTTTGTAGCAACAACGTCTTTATCAGATACAGATGCAACTACTCCAACAGATGCAATGACGCAACTCTAACTATGCAAAACATATAACTTGAAGGACCATCTTATGCGCAAATCCTTTTGAATTTCGGTTCAAATTGGGTGGAACAAATCATATGAAATGAAAAAAAAAAATAACAATAATTCGTTTATCCGTTAATATGCCATTGTACCATTATAAATGTGCTGCAATGTTTATTTTAAAAACAATTATTCCGCTCCCTCAAACTATCCCTCTCCCCCTCAATCTCTCCTTTCGTTTCCCTTCACCCTCACCACAATCCCCACCCTGGTCGGTTACAACATGTTTCTTGATGCTGTTGTAGTATACATGTAATAACAAAACAATTAGCACAGTTATACCTATAAACGTGCAGCAGTGTTTTTTTTTTTTTTTTTTTTTTTTATTTTTTTTTATTATAAATTAGGTTCTACCCCCGCCCAACCCCCTCCCCTCCCATCCCCTCCCCTCACCATCCCATACCCCACCCCAACTCACTACATTTGTTTCGCGCTGGTGGAGATTGTTATAAGAACCAATCAGCACAGTTATGCCATTATAAAAGTGCTGAAGTGTTTTTTTTGTTCTCTCTTTTTTTTTTTTTTTTTTTTTTTTTTTTTGTTCAAGCAATTTGATTCTGCCTCCCCTCCCCCTCCCCTTCCCTCCCCAACAACTTCTCTCTGGCAACGACTTTGAGCTGCTGGTGTAGTAATGACAATAATAGAACAATTATACTATTATAAAATGTGCCAAAGTTTATAGCCAACAAATTCGATTTTGCCTCTCCTCCGTCCCCCACCCACCACCTCCTCCCATCCCTCCCCCGACCATTTCAGAAATATTTTTGTTTTGAGCTGTTGGTGTAATATTGGCAATAATAGCACTGCTACACCAATAAAAAGTGTTGAGGTGTTTATTCCAGAGATTTGAGTGCTCCCACCTCTCTCCCCTTTCTATCCCGGCCTCTTATTTGAGTTTATATCGAAGAGTTGTCCAACTAGCTGAGTGTGTTTTAGTGTTCTAGAAATGCTCCATGCACAATGGGCAGATTGGGACGGTGCATTTACCACATCGGAAACGAGATTTCTTTTTGCATATGGAGTCATGGCAACAATTCTCTTTGTCTGTTTTTACTGGCCATTGGGTTCCAACATCATGATTACGGACCTCTCTTGATACCGCTGCAACTGGTGCTCGTTTCTTCACTGGTGGTGGTTTCAAGTTGGGATATTTCCCTTGACCTACGAAAAAAAAAAAAAAAAAACATTCACCTTCCTCTACATGTACGAAAGATTTGACAATCAATGTAAAACCATGGCATGGCAAGTGATTATTTTTATGTTTTGCCTCGTACTAAAAATAGGGCTTGAAACTGAAGACTTGCAATCATATTTACAGACCAGTCAAAAACGGATATCAATCTTTCGTGTTGAATTTGTCAATCTGTTTGTATTTGGTACTACGTCAAATTTGTTGGACTGAGTTACAAACAATAGTGCAGCTCGTTTGGTTTGTTCCACACCTTTGAGAAAAAAAAATAGGGAGCTTCATTGGCTACCGATTAGGGAAAACAATCATTTTAAACTTGTTTTTTGTAAAAAAAAAAATGCGTGAACAACTCTACTGCCATATATTTTTTAATAATTTGCTGTCAAAATTGACACCCCTCCATGTTTTATTCGGTCCACACTTGACATCACTCACTTGAATGTCTCATGTGCAAACCAAAATCAAGGTCATAAACCTTCCATTGTAGGCTGACCTCCGATTTGGAACAATCCTTCCTCTTGCAATAAAGATAATCTGTGAGGCTTTCTCAACGCGTATGTACGGCTTATCCCTCGAGGCAGCGACCCCCCCCCCCCCCACACACACACAATTGCAACAAGCTGCATAAGGAGAGCCTCCGAAAGGCACTTTCTGTCACGCGTATAAAACACTGTTTGGACACAATCCATTTTTATAATGGTCTACATAGATGAATGGAGGTCCCCCATCAAACGTTATGTTTCTTCAAGGCATTTTCGCTCTTTGGATTATGGCTTAAAAAGGGGAAACAATTGTATTCCGGAGGCTCCCCAGGTCTGCTTTGAGGGTTATGTAATAACCCGTGCATAGACCCTATATAACCAGTATGTACGCACGGCATATCCCGTAACAACGACAATGCCCCTATAACTGCTTAAAAAGGGGAAACAATTGTATTCCGGAGGCTCCCCAGGTCTGCTTTGAGGGTTATGTAATAACCCGTGCATAGACCCTACATAACTAGTATGTACGCACGGCATATTCCGTTGCAACGACAGTGCCCCTATAACTGCTTACATTTAGACATGTTACAAGATCAAAGTATGAGAGGGACCAGTTGCTCTCAACTTAGTTCAGGTGGTGTGCAGGAGAGGGCTCAAGCTACAAGCCCAAATCCATAAGCTCCCGAGCTGTATGACCCCAATCCATAAGCCCCTGAGCCATATGCCCTAAAAGCCACCAAACCCGAAGACATCTACCCCCACTACGCACCTCTTCCGATGATGTTTTTACAATGTTTAGTGTTATCATGCAGAGTTTCTTGTGAGCCACAAACAAGGATGTCAAGGTCATTATGGAAGTCGTCACTACTGGGTCAAGGTTACATAGGTGGAATTAAATTGCATGGTGGTTATCATCCTGGCCGGCAAGGTCATAAAGGTGGAAGTGAAGGACGTCGGGCCAACATGGCAGTCAATGTCACAATGGATTTGAAGTTCGTGGCAGTCATCCTCATCGCAGTCTAGGTCAAAATAGTTAACATCAAGGTCCAGGAGGCCAGTATCATGGCGGTCAAGGTCACAAAAGTGGCATCAAAGGTCATGGTGGTCATCATCATGGTGGTCCGTGTTACAAAAGTATAAATGGAAGTCTCGGTGGTCATCTTCATGACAGCCAAGGTCATAAAGGTGAGAATGAAGGTCGTAGTGGTCATCATCATCAAGGTCCAGGTCAGGGAATCGAAGCCGGGGGTATTGGGCATCGGAAACGGTTAGGCAAAGAACAAGCAATACAGAAAATACATGTTGTTGGCGTTTTAACGAACCGGCGAATCCGCCCACGCAGCTGAAACACGTCACTTTTTGAAAATGTATTTTCGCCAGTCCTTTAAATAAATACAAATAGATTCTGCAAATAATAATGTACTGGCTTTGCAGGCATATGCCGGAGTTTAATGTCATTTTTGTCGGCGGGCTGATGTGTTTCATTTTACTGGATAATTCATTTGACGCTAAATGATGGCCGGTCATTGTTCTCGTCATGTTCGAAAAACGTAACCAACAAACAGTTGAACTTCAAACAAAGAAACAAGAAATTGATACAAATATGTTCCGTCTCAACTTTTATTAACAAAGAGATGGTGGTTAAACTTAAAGACTAACTATTGACAAGAAAAACTGCGTGAGCTTTCATAGCAACAACTTCTTCATTAGATGCATATGCAACTACTTCATCACATGCAACGATGCAACTCTAATTAAGCAAGATATATAACCTGAAAGACTAATGCGACTAAGTTCACGACTCTGATTTCAGTACACGTTATATTGTTATTTCGGTAATATTGTGTTTGCTATTATTATTCCGATGACACACTAAAAAAAAACGCGCACACACGCACAAACTAGATGACGCCGTTTTGACAAAACTCCACCATTTATTTTTAATTATGTTTTTTTGCCCGAAATAACAAATACAAGGTATGCAATTTAAACATGAATAATCGCTAAACATACCGCATAATTCCGAAATGTAATACATTCCTAGTCAGAGAGTCTGAATTTGGACTGGACCTACTGGTCATGTTCCTCTTACCCGGGAGGACTATCCCCTTCAAGTGACTTCGTCTCCCTGGAATGGAGTCCAATGCCACGGTTACTTCTTAGGTCAAATTCATATGGCTTACCAACTGACACATCTTTGACAAAAGTATTGAATGAAGGTAATACTTTGCACACACACGTATCTTACTGCAAAGATTTATTGAAGATTTTACCAGAACAAAAGGTCGCTTCAACCACCTTGGCACTAAATAGACATGTGGAATTCGGATTGGGTGTTTTAAAATAATAATAATAATAATACGCAGTTCTTATATAGCGCTTTATCACGTCCGATGGGCGTCTCAAAGCGCTCAGTATTTTTCCTGCAAAGTATAATGTGGAGCTACGTTTTGAAGTATTAGACCTGTTCCTTTACATAGCACCATGCAATGGTTTACAAGGAGCTGTGGCGCAATATGCTGCCAATCAAACCATGAACACCGGGGCGAACCCCTTCTCTTAGCGATAAGTGTAACTGAGTTCTTTTATGGCATTACAAAACACACGGGACCTACGGCTTTACGTCCCATCCGAAGGACGAAACAGTAATGGTTAAGTGTCTTGCTTAAGTTTTATATGAGAATAACGTTTATTAGGATAAACTGCAATCTACCGTAACTATCACTTGGTAATCTATTTCGATTATTAATATTATTATTATTATTATTATTTATTTGCCAATTTCACATAAAAATACAGAAAACAAGTAATTACAATAAGATAACAAATACATAAAAACATTAAACATTATAAGGAGTCCATTCAAAAGAAAAATTTCTCTAAATGTCTAAACTTTCATAGTAATTCAAATCAGAAATGTGCTTCCTGCACGATCTAAGACGTAAAAACTATTATGATCGAGGAAAATGTATTTAAAGAGAGAATACAAGGTCAAATTCAGTTTTGTGATGCACTCATTTTCAAACAACTTGAGTTCTTGTTGAAATGGATAACAATCAAATGTCTCTAACGTCAAGCTGAAATGGTGTTAAAAAAATCATTTTATTTCATACTCTTTTAGAGCAAAATTTAATACATGACGTCATCGAACATCACCAACGAATGGGTCTGTACATTCCAAATATGAACTTTTGCGGCAGCCAAGGTCAAATTAATGCCATTTTTTTTATGTGACAATCTCAGTATACAATTACCAAGTATTACTTTGACATGTGTTACAGCATCAAACGTGATTTTTATTTGTTGAAAAAAAAAAAAAAGATTATAAACAGAGTGGTATTTTACACCATTTGAACCTGAGGTAAAAGACTTGTAATATTTTCAATTTTCGTTCATAAGGAATAAATCTATCGGAAAATGGGTGGATCACAAAACTGATTTTGAACTCGGAGCCCCTTTTGTAGCAAACATATTTTACACTATAACACGCCTAACAAAGATCCTACAATTAGATTGGTTTAACACGTGAAATTAAAAGTCTTATTTTTCATTAAAAACCGCGTGAACGTGACGCGCTATACACGCAAGAATCAGAGTACTATACCGTTAGCTATCAATATAGTGTCACTTAGAAACAATGTACTACATTATACACATAATAAAAGAGCGGTCTTGTTTCCCTCGATCGGCTTCCCCTCGGGAAACAGTCTCGAAGCAGTCAATATTTGTTTCATCAGTTACAGTCATTAGCGTAAATCTCGGAAAGGGAACGGTAAAGCTGACTCAAAGATGCACCCCCTAGGTTCTGGGCAAGTGGCTCAACAATTGCTATTTTTCATCAAAAAAAGTGAGCAAAACCGATCACGAGAAGGAAGTATCTGTTCTAACCATAATCAGGACGGGGGGGGGGTCAACTGTTACCGTTTTTGTTGACTTTGGGTTACACGCTTTTTTTTTGTTTTTTTTGTGTGAATTGTTTGACTTTTTTCCGCGTTTTCCTCCATCAATTCAAAATGTAAGAAATCAAAAGGGCCGACATAACCGGTGGATAACTTAGATTATGTTTGCTCAGCCTGTATTTAGGGGGTCAGTTGTGATAAAAGCCATTATTATAATCTTTTGTTTAACAAGATTTAATACAAAAGGTTTTATGTTTGAACTCATGCTAAACTCACCGATAAGATGATGACTTACTTCAAAACAGTAAGTTACGTCACACATTTAAATATTAGTTAAAGTCACCTGGAAATTGATTTCAAATTAACACTATAGTCTATATTTATTAAACGATAAAACAATTGTTTGAGTAATTGTTTGTCAGGATGCATATGCTAATAAAATTGATCAAGTTGTTTGGGGGTGACTCCGCCTATCCCCTTTTGTGACGTCATTCAAGACAGACTTCGCCTCGATCGAACATCGACCCCCCTCGAATTTGCCTGCATTTACGTTGTAAAAACACGTGTAAGTAGGTCCAAGTAGTGCGCCTGTAGGTTTCGAAAAAAAGGGTTTTTCTTGCATTTTCTGGCAATGCCGACCAGGTGTATTGCTGCTGGATGCAGCGGGACAACTAAAAATGGGGTCAGTCTGCACCTGTTTCCTGCAGATCCCTAGTATAGGCGGTTGAGGACCGCGAAAGTCAGACTAACGAGGGCAAAGTGGTCCGGTCCGACGTCGTTTTCGGCGCAATGCAGCGAACACCTCGAGCCGCCGTGCTTCGAATCCGGAATATACCACACAGTCATTTGACATGAAGAGAAAAGTCGTTCTAAAACATGACGCCATCCCAACCATTTTTCCTGCTAGTGGGAAGTCAACAAAGATAAACGAACCTAGAGGAGCATTTGCCGAACTTGAACAATTTCGAGTAAGGACTTGCATGTTTTTTAGCTTGCGCCAATCGTCACGATTTCTTGTTGGCACTGCATGCGATTCACCGTGCACGGTACCCGAGTGGACCATCCACACAGCAGCCTTCATCTGCATGCAGTCTGCTCCGTGACCGTAATTGTAAGCTAACATTTTTACAGCCCATTTGGTTACTGAAACGTCACCTAGTTATAATGAAAAAAGGTTTTTTTTAAAAACTACTAGGCATTCAAGTTTCAACGTACACAGTTTCTTGAAATAAGATCTTGGCTAAATTTGTTGTGATGAATTCCTAGGTTTCCGATTGAGATCGAGCTGAATCCAGTGTACACACAGGTCCTACACGCCACACAGCTTGTACACTGTGGGTGACGTCCGCATACGCATACGCATCATACCGATCAGGTACCCAGACGTAATGTACGGGGCCAGACTACATATTTTTGCTTCAAATATCACGCCTCGAACGACGTCACGAACAGTGCCACCATGGGTCAAGGTAAAGAGGGCCTACTTTTTAATTTGTCAGTAAAAAAAAAACTGTTTTTTTTAAACTTTAGTTAAATGTTTATTAACATTTCACTCATCAAAATACATATCTTAATGACAAAAGCTTAATTTTTTTTTACAAAATACCACTGCCAGGTGCATTTAAGTTTTGTTTTTTATTTAAAGCAGTATCCGATATCTTGTAAAATTCGTTTTTGTTTCTATCTCTGTTTCATTTAGATTTCGTATAACAGGAATCCAGTAAAAGACGTATGATGGTTAGAGCCGCTATATACTTGACTGTTTACAGCTAAGTGAACTTGATCTCCATAGTGCAGGGGAATAACCGCACTGTTACTCACTTGATGATAACCTGTAGCGTCTGCAAGCCCTGAAACAATGGCGTTACCGTTCTTCATCAGCTGGACATACAGGTAAGACTCACTTGATGCTTCCCGGACTGAGGACATAAATACGTATATCCCAGGCACAGTACACGTAAACGTGCCATTAGCCAAGTTGAAGTCTGTCCCTTCCTCTGAAAACAATAAAACTTCAAAAGGCAGAGGATCCCAGATGGATGGAGGGCTGAAGTTGGTATTCCTCACTGCAGTGAAGGCGGACCGTCGCGTATTACATTCACCTGCTTCACCAGTCTGTCCAGCTGGTCCAGATTCACCTCTCTCCCCCTTCAATCCATTCATCCCAGGCAGACCTTGAGGTCCCTGTTTTCCTGGCTGACCGACTCCTTGCTCTCCCTTCAGTCCATGATCCCCTTTAGCGCCTGGCTCACCAATCAGTCCATCTGACCCCATGTCTCCTTTAGCCCCGGATTCACCTACCTCACCAGGAGAGCCTGCATCACCTCTGGGACCTACGGGCCCATGCTGGCCATGGTTTCCATTTGATCCAGGAAATCCAGGTATACCGGCTGGGCCCTGGCAGCAGGAGTTACACGTCACTTCCGGATCAGGTGAAACTGCAACTGTAGCCACCATGAACTGAACTTGCATAATAGCCACAACAAGGGTTGTGAAAAGAAAATATTGAAACATTCCTCAGCGGTCTTATTTCTAGCGCTTTGGATATGCGTATAAACGGAAACTCAACAGAAGGTGACATTGCGAGCACTTATGTCAGTCCTGGCAAACCTGGATTGTCGGTGGTTTTTTTTTCTGTTTTTTTTTCTATACAATATTAGCTTTTCCCCTTTTTCTATTTTTTATTATTTTTATATTCGTATTATTAAATACTTATTTAATAAATGTATTCTTGATAGACTTGCCAATATGTTTGTCTTATCAAGATGACGCAAACAGTCTCAGAAAATTCGCTTCTAGAGTTTTGTTGTTGTTTATCAAATATTTTGGACACATTTTTTGTCAAAAATATAGTTTCGCAATAACTTTGTTATTGTTTTCCAAATAATCGACAAGATTGCATTATATTCAAAGATCCAAATTGCCGCCATGTTCAGGATGTGGCTTAGGATGTAATGATGATGCCTAATTGACGATTTTACACTATTTCTTGTCCCGAAAATTGTTAAATTTGTATGTTGAATATATTTCATTGATCAGATCTGGTGACAGTTTGAACCCCTAAATACAGACTGGAAACACTAAATCAAAGATGGCCGCATAATATGGCTAGCATTTTTGTATTTCTACAATGCGTTTAAAATTATCACGAGACACATTAGACAAAGCATTTAAAAAAGCAAGTTGAAAATGTTGAAAAAGAAAATACACCCGAAAGGCAAATAAAAATTACAACAAAAAAAACATAATGTTAAAGACGTTTTACCAAAGGTTAAACAAACGGTTGTCATGGTAACACCAATTTAGTTTATTTTCATTTTGACTCCATATAAATATAATGAAAAGTCAGACAGTTTAGTTTTGATCGGATGCTGCGTTAAAAAGTTACGGGCAAAAATAATGGTAGAGTGGCAGGTAGGCTTAATTAGAAACTCTTTAATATCAGTGGAATTAAACGTGTTAGGGAATGGCAAGTGTCAGACAGTATCAGTGACGTCACGACAACATTTCAGAGAATTGTTCAGATATCTTGTGTGGAACACCACACTGTCACGATTGACTCCAAAACTCAGTGACAATGCAATAATGAAGTCACCGTCGATCACAGACGGCGTAAGGACGGGTACACCCATGAAACACATTATGACGGTACTAGACGGATGGAACTGAATGACACCAGCTCACTAGTGATTTACTTGTTATTGGTATTTCACTTTTATTGTTTTTACTTGAACCTACCTCGACTTTATCAAACTTTATAAAATGTATTTTAAGTGTGTTTCCAGAGGTAGTGAAGTATTTCATGACAGGAAGAATAAGAAACTTCCTATCTTTCGATTTTGATTCGGAGACAGATACGCAACACTCTCCTTGAACTTCACTTTACCTTTGTCTGAGGACTTCGAAGTTTAGGAAAACAAAAGAGTGTCGTCGGCTTTGTTTGATTTCGGAAATCATTGGTTTTTTTTTATATAATTGTTCGTATAAACACAGGACATGTTATGTTGTTGTTAATGCATTAGTTAATTGTACTGTGTGTATAAGTTTTAATGTTAAATAAAAAGCATTCATGCCACGTAATTAATATTTATTGTTTACGTAATTTTGCGCCTGCGCTCATTGTCGAAAACATGTTTATTTTCACCTGGTACGTCTGCTGCCACCTATCGTCCGCTAACGTCTCCCATTGTAAGTTTCTAACAAGTGGTTAGTTTTGGGGTAATTTTGAAAATAAAGGCGTTTCTCTTGTCTTAAAACTGTGTTGATTAGTTCCGTGGTATTTATTTTGGTACACTCTAAAAACTTAGAGTTAGAATTGAGATGGATCTTGGTCCAGTTGGGCTTGACCCAGTAATGGGTCATTATGACCCGGAATCCGTGTCAAAATGACCCAGATATGGGTCAAACTGACGCAGAACAGGAGTTACAATTTCCCGGGTCATACTAGGCTGGAATCGGTTAAGGCTGTTTCAATAGTATAGTGTGAATACAAATATTGGGTTGACACTAAAAACAGCCCTGCAAGTTTGTGTTTGTTTGTAGAGATTTATGTTGGTTCAATTAAGTTAGTTTGTGTGAAACATTTATTGATTCTGCTTTAATTTGGTTTTTATACTGTTCAAAGCTGCGTGAATTGGGTGCCCCTACTATCCGACAAACCGTTCACTTGTTAACCTAAAAATAAACCCAAATTAATTGTTAAACTTCTCTGTACTCCTCAGTTTGCAAATGGAAATTTTGCTCCGGGGTATATAGGCTGTTAAGAAAGTTCTAAGTAAAGGTGAGGTTTACGCAACGGCTACCTGAGTTGTGGAGTGTGTCCCGCCGGGATGGTATAGTTTGCTAGGGATAAGGCCGTCAGCGCTGAGGTTAGTGATTGGGGGCTTGCCAGGTGGAGTTTGCCGGGCAGTACCCAGTTATCCGCTGAGAGGCAGCCACTAGGTTCACGGCGCATTCGGCCAAAGGGCCATTGTAATTATCACTGGAAAGCCTACAGCTTGTCGATAAGTTTATGTTGTATGAGATGAAATAAAGTTTGGCGCAAGTGTCATTTTTTTTTTGACACCCCGACGCGAGTGAAAGGTTGGACGGGAATTTTAAAAGGTACCATTAAATGTCAGTTTGCCATTATGTTCGAATTTATTTAAAACCATGTTATATTTTAAATTGTTGTGCTTAATCGGTTTGTCAAACTTTGAATTATAAAAGTGTGTTTTTTTTTTTCGAGAGTTACGTCCGTGTCAATGACTCCGTTTTCGTGTGCGTATAGGGATGACCCATCGTTATCAGTCTAAACAGAGCGCTGCAAGGTTCAGGTCTGTGACACAGACCCCCCACCCCCATACACCAAGAATTTGGGTAAATTTTGAACCGATTAATTATTTGTTTTTTATGTTTGTTTAGAGTGTATGCACAACAAAAACCTTTGACAGCAAATTCAACTGGGAAAATATAAATCAACAACTTGTTATTAATTTTGTTTGTTGCTGGATACAAAATTTGACTACAACCTTGCAGCGAGGCACCCAACCACAGTGCTTTGGCACATATCAAGAAAAACATTACAATTTCAAAATGGTAGATCCCAACCCCGTGATACTCCGTAATATCCTGCAGTGTACCAATACACACGTTTTAGGTAGGATGGGGTGTCAATCAACGGGGGTCGTCAATTTGGTCAGGAGGGGTGGTGGAAAAAATGTTTCCCCATAGCTCATGCACAAACTCCTATATCTGCGGCACGTGCGCCACAGATCACTACCACAGCTTAGTGGTAAGGCATGTTGTGTCTGGCCGCTCTGGGTTCAATGGCCTTTTGTGAATGAAGGTCTTGTGATCTTGTGCCGACAACAGACTGGTTTAGCAGACATAAATCATTGAGATAAGGCAGAACAGACCCTCTTAAACTCTTAACCTATAAAATGGGCCAGCCACACCATTGTGACAGGATGACGTAACACCGTTGGCCCAAAACAATTGCATCGGTGCAGGGTTAATTAAAACAAATGCATTTTTGTTACCCTTGGAAGACTAATTGGGAGGCATCAAAACTACCCAAGAAAAGTTATTCATCTACAATACATTACGCGGCAACTACTTGGTGTCACTTGGATTTACTCAGACCATGGGGCCGACTGGAAAAATATGTGCGACAATTCTCAATTGTCTATGGATATGTTGTCCTTTCGGGCCACCGAAGCCAGTTATGCTCAAGATTACAACAACTGACTCTTTTAACACGTTTGATGACTAGGCTGGTAACTTGGCAAAGTTCGAGTATGGTGTCCTGTGCTGCACTATAATCAACTCAAAGTTCCCTATGTGAACGTCAGAGTTGACGGAGTTGAAGTAATTTCTACTGAGTTAAATTCCGATTCATATTTTTTTAAGAGGGTGATATTGGATTGAGCAAATGAGACTTTACTAGAGTGGGATTTGAACCTGCGACCTCCGGGTTAATGCGCCGGAGCTCAATCAACTGAACTATCTTGCCCTAATGAGTGAAGGAAGTGATCACCAGGCGCACATTTACCTTTAATTTCGCAAGAAAAAGGGAAAAATGAAGCAAGTTCTAAAATTAAACTAGGGGAACAAAATGTGTAAAAAATAACTCTGAAATGTCACAGAACGCACCAGGGAGCTATCAATGTAAATGTTTCCTAGGGAACCTAAAACCGGGACTCAGACCCAATATCGTAAAGGCAAATGGCAAACATTTTAAAAGGAAAATACAAAAAAGAACCAAAAAGTGGGGGGTACCCCTGCGCCGTAAGGCTTCGATTGCGCTCGTTCTTTTCGCAAATGCCTAGACTATTCATGCGAATAAATCGTGTCTAGATTGTTGATTCTACACAAACGGCAACTAGCCGATATAGGCCCTCCCCACCACCCCCAAACATTAACAACACAATAATAAAGGTAAATAAAGCAATCAATGTACTAAGTTAATAAATTGAACGCCTCTTAGATGTCCCCAAAACGACCATATCGCCATTGTTGTTTACAATTGTTCGCCAATGTTCGTCTGCTTTCTAATTTGTTTAATTATGTCGTGATAATCTTGCAAGATGACAACAGATCGTCTCCAAAGAAGAGGAATTATCATGGTGAATTGTTGCAAACTCTGTGATGGGGTCCATGGGGTTTTGTACACACGAGGTTGAGGGTACAATGTGGACCATAATAGCGTACAGCAATTGTGTTCAATTGTAATGTAGCTTTCAACCAAAAAGTAAACAAATGAAACGATAGCAGGGTCTGGTCAAACGACGCAATCTTGCTAGTGATACTGTGATGTAACTTACAAAAGTTGATTTTGAAGTAAGTCATTATCTTATCGGCACAGGGGGAAGTTTGTTAGCACGAGTTCAAACATAACACGTTTTGTATTAAATTTTGTTACACAAGATTTTATAATAATGGCTTTTATCAAATCTGCGACTTATTTCATTTGCAAACTTGTTCGTTTGACATAATCAATAAAATGGCAATGTGTTTTTATTGGGGTCACGTTTGGGGCGCTTTTATTGTTAGTATATCCCATCTGGAAAATGTTAACAAAAAAAAGTACATTGTCCTCAACTTAGGGCCCAGGGTGCAATGATGAGGCGTGGTTGACGTTTTTCGCCTTAAAAAGGGAAATAAACATGTACAATATATTTCATCGTTTAAAAAATTAACAATAAAATAAGACCCCCTAAATACAGGCCGAGCAAACATAATCTATTAAGTTAGCCACCGGTTATGTCGGCCCTTTTGAATTCCCACATTTTGAATTGGAGGAGGAAAACGTGGAAAAAGACAAACAATTCACCAAACAACATTACAAACGGGTAACCCAAGGTCAAACAAACGGTAACAGTTGTCCCCCCCCCCCCCGTCCTGATTTACTCGTAATCAGTTGTGTACAAATTTTGATGACAAATAGCAATTGTTGGACCATTTCCCACAAACCCTGTGGACACAGGGGGTGCATCTTTGAGTCACCCTCAGGTCCCTTAAATGAGGGAATTGAGAGTTTGTTTACCGTTCCCCTTCCGGGATGTACGCCAATAACTGTAAATGATGAAACAAATATTGACTGCTTCGAGTGCTGTGGTTAAAACTACGACTCCCGACGTGATCTTCGGCGCGTTCTATGTTTCCAGAGGGGAAGCTGATCGAGGGAAACAAGACCTCTACGACGATTACCGAGGGAGTCGTAAAGCACCAGTAAAAGCAGTCAACATTTCTTTGATAACACCCCATACATATATTCTACCGAGAAGTATAGGTACCAAGAAGCTGCTGTTGTTATGGATAGATGTAGTACATTAGTTGATACGTGAGACAATATTTGGTGCTATGGTCTAGTATGTTGTTTGTTGTGTGTATAGCGCGTCGTGTTTGCGCGGAGTTCTAGTAAAAAATAAGACTTTTTATGTGGCGCACTCTAACCCATTGAAAGGTCGAAACTTTGTAAGGGGTGTTATAGTGTGACCATTTAGCTTACCAGTTTTGTGATCCACCCATTTCCCGAGATAATTAATCCTTGTGAACAAAAATGAAAAACATTACAAGTCTCGAACTTCAGGCTAATTTGATTTGAAATGCCACTTTGTTTAAGTGCATTATTGTTTTATTTTGTTTTATATATATATATATATATATATATTTTTTTTTTTTTTTTTAATATTTTTTTTTACGTTCGATTAAAGAGTTGTCAAATCAATGGTCTGTCCTTTTTATACGAACCATTTTCAGTTCATTCGTGACTTTTCATGATCACATCCAATCAGTACGGCATTAAATTTGACCTTTTGACTGGCTGGCCGAAATAAATTCCTTTTTAAAATGTACATACCCATTTTGGGAGATGTTCGAAGACGTCATGTATCAACTTTCGCTCTAAGAGAGTATACGATAACATAGTATTTTACACCATTTTAGCGTGACGTTAAAGGCCCTGTACACTATTGGTAAGATCGAAAAACACAATGTTCACAGATTCACACATAACTTACATGATTTAAAGTAAGTAATGGTAGAAAGGGTTCCTTAAAATATTTCTGCCTAAAATGCTATCGTTTCTGAGAAACGAGTAAAACAATAGTAATTATCGCGCGCGATAATTTGAAAAAAACAGAAAACACATTAGAACTCTTTTCACTATTTTCTCGTGACCTCGATGACCAATTGAGCTCAAAGTTTCACAGGTTTGTTTGTTCATGCATATGTTGAATCACTGATTTTGAGCTGTTACCAAAAGTGTACAATACCTTTAAACACTATTTGGTCTCCACTGTCACCAGGACTCAAGTTTTGGGAAAAGAAAGGCATAACAAAACTGAATTTGATGTAATGTTACATCGTAATAGTTTTTTACGTCATCGATCGTGCAGGAAGTACAATTCTGATTTGCATTACTAACTAGCAAAGTTTAGACTGATATTAATCAAAAGAGAATGAAAATTGATAGTTACTGTAGAATACAATTTATCCTAATCAAAGTTATTCTCATAAAAACAAATAAAAACAAATATACTCAGCAAGTAATGATGTATTATGAGTGCAGGCATATGCCAGAGTTTGCTGTCATTCGTTTTGGCTGGCTGATGTGTTTCATTTTACAGGAGAATTCATTTGACGCTAAATGGTGACTGGGCATTGATCTCGTTGTCTTTCGGAAAACGTAACCAACAAACATTATTTGAACTTTTGAAAGCAACTAATGTAAGGAAGAAAATGATACTAACATGTTCCGTCTCAATTATACTTACAAGGAAGATAGTGGTAAAACTATTGTCATGAAAACTGCGTGAGCTTTCGTAGCAACAACTTCTTCATCAGATACAGAGATAGATGCATATTCATCAGATACAGATGCAACTACTCCATCAGATGCAATGATGCAACTCTAACTATGCAAAACATATAACTTGAAGGACCAAGGTGCAAGTCCACACTCTGATGTTAAAACCCTCTTCTGCGCAAATTATTTTCTAAGTGCTTACAAAAAAAAGCCTTTCGGATTTCGGTTCAAATTGGGTAGAACAAATCATATGAAAGAAAACAAATTGAAAAGTAAATCCGTTAATTATTTATTTACATGTCCTCATTTGAGGACATTGCGCAGTAATGACATAAAAACAACAGCAATAATACACATGTATATGCCACTATACCAATATAAATGTGCTGCAGTGTTTATTCAAAAAAATGATTCTGCCACCCCCAACCTATCCCCCCTCCCCCTCCTTTCCATCTCTTTGTCCGTTCCCCTTCCTCCTCTCCACCATCCCCACCCTGGTCCGCTACAATTTGTTGTTTGCTGCTGGTGTAGTAATACATGTAATACGAAACAATTAGCACAGTTATGCCTATAAATGTGCAGCAGTGATGTTTTGTCCAAGAAATTAGTTTCACCCCCTCCCTACCCCTCCATACCCCCTCCCTTCCCATCCCTCCCCTCATCCTCCCATACCCCATCCCCAACTCACTACATTTGTTTTGCGCTGGTGGAATGGTTATAAGAACCAACTAGCACAGTTATGCCATTATAAAAGTGCTGAAGGGTTTTTTTTTCAAGAAATTTGATCCTGCCTCACCTCTCCCTCTCCCCTTCCATCCCCCAACCCATTCTCTCTTACAACGACTTTGAGCTGCAGGTGTAGTAATGGCAAGAATAGCACAATTTTACAATTATAAACTGTGCCAAAGTTTATAACCAACAAATTCGATTTTGCCTTTCCTCTGCCCCCCCCCCCTCCCCCATTCCTCCCCCGACCGTATCAAAATAAGTTTATTGAGCTGTTGGTGTAATATTTACAATAATAGCACTGCTATACCAATAAAATGAGTGAGTGTTTATTCCAGAGATTTGAGTGCTCCCCACCTCCCTCCCATTTCTCTTCCGGCCTCTTATTTGAGTTTATATCGAAGAGTTGTCCAACTAGTGTTTTAGGCATGGAAATGCTCCATGCACAAGGGGCAGACTGGGACGGTGGAAAAACCACAACGGAAACGTGTTTTCCTTTTTGTATATGGAGTCTTGGCAACAGTTCCCCCTGTCAGTTTTTACTGGCCAATGGGTTCCAACATCATGGTAACGGACCTCTGTTGATACCGCTGCAGCTGGTGTTCGTTTCTTCACTGGTGGTGGTGTCAAGTTGAGACATTTCCCTTGACCTAAAAAATATATATTACACTCCTCCATGTTTTCTATGGTCCACACTTGACATCACTCACTTAAATGTTCCATGTGCAAACCAAAATCAAGGTCATAAACCTTCCATTGTAGGCTGACCTCTGATGTTGAACAATCTTTTCTCCAGCAACAAAGATGTGAGTCTTTCTCAGTTTTTCCGAATGTTTTTATAATACTCACATATATCCACATGTTAATTTATATCATGTTTACAATGATCTTGAAGGAATAGTACATGTTACGATCCGTAAAAACAACAAATAAATCAAACAAAGTGACACTGATTTAAAGAACAATGAAACAAAGTTACTTCACGATGAAACTGTCAACCACTTCAATTATTGATTTGGTTTACCAACTTTACAATTTTGGGTTACACAACGTACATTTATGAACAGATGGTATACTAAATAACAACATAATAAGGGCGAATACGTCAACATGGAGAAGATACGCGCGAGGACAACTACCGCCTCAGACGTCAACTCAGGGGGGCAACAAAAGAAAGAAAAAACTAAATATTTACCGATGTATTTGATCTATCAAGGGGCGAATTCATTCGTGCAAACGTCCAGAAAAAGACGAGACAATAACGAGGACACAATCTTAGAGAAAGAAAACCCTAAAATACAGAACTGTAGATTTATTTCGCAGTTTATTCAATACCAAATAGATCCTTATGCCGACCTTTTGATTTGAACCTTACACTAAGCAGTTTATAGAATTTACGAACTGACCTAATGCTGGTAATACTAATAGCTGGAGATATGAATCTTGTTTATTGTTGCCCAACTACTATACCATTTTATTGTGCAATGGTTTACTACAGATATTGGCAAAAATGTGGATCCGAACCATTCTGCTAAAAGGAACAGGGTTTCAACAGGTCGTAACCTATAGTCAAATTGATCCATAACTTATGCTCTCAAGCTGGTACTCCAATAAGTCATAGTAGCTTAGTAGTAACAGACTTCGCTAAGGCCTTTGATCAAATTGATTATCACATTCTTGTCAAAGACCTGCTCTGGTTAGGCACACGTCCATCAGTTATTCCTCCGTTATGTAGTTTTTGGACTCAGCGATCTAAATATAAAGGTATACACCGGCTTCGTTGGGCTATTTGGGCTACAAAATAGACTAAAACATGATTCTAAAGGTCTTCCTGAAATGGAGAAGATTGGTTCATAAAAGAAACCATCAAATTTGGCCGTTTGGCCAAAATGTGGTTCCGAAAAGTCACGTGATCTTCATAATTAGTTTTACTTACAACCGTATAAAAATAAATTACTGAACCAAATTCAAGTATTTTTTTAAAAACAATTATTCATGAGTATTTTTTTTAATTACACGTGAATTTGTGCTTGATGGATATGAAGACTGGATCTTTATGCCTCGCCATTGTTATAATTAATAATTAAACAGATCACTAGTCTACTTAAAACAATGTCATGTAAACTTGACAGTTGCAACGGCTGGAAAAGCGTATACGTTGACCTTTGACCTCGTTTTGTTCACATTTTTCGTTAATTACGTGACATTTTGATGATTTTTTTTACCACAACCATCGAAAAATTATTGTCTGTGATTCAACATCACTAAATTAGGTAAACAGTAGGCCGGTGTGTCCCTTTAATCAGATACACAAATCTGTTATCTAATTTTAGGCATGAGAGAAAAAGAGAAAAAAAAACAGTTAAGCGTCCTGTGGGCAAGATTTGGGGATTAAATTGTATTGACGGCCTCTGAAAAGGAATTGGGCGGGAACGCTGAACATGTTTGTATTTTTGTTGTGTCTGCCTTAATAGGATCCTTTTTTTTTTTTTTTTTTTAAACAACAAAATCCAAAATTGAGGATAATTGACTAATTTTAACTAAAAACGGACAATTCAAAAGTGCTCGATGGCACTCGGCAGGGTTTAAAACCATTACATGAGACAGTCCCACTTTGTTTGACTGCCCTCACTAGTGGCGTGTCGTGGCCGAGTGGATAAGAACACCAGACTCAAGCTCTGGTGTTTCTGATCAGCAGAGTGTGGGTTCGAGTCCTGGTCGTGACACTTGTGTCCTTAAGCATGACACTTAGCCTCGGTCACAACCCACCGTGCGTGTTTTTAGTCCGTACGTTTTTTGGGGAAGCCACGGCCGCCACGTTTTTCTGAAAACGTGGGGAGGGAGTGGCAAGGGCAGGGAGGGAGTACATCAACGCACGTCACTAGCACGGTTTGCGCAAGGTGTAAGTACATGGCCCGCACGCCACGCCTGGCCGTGAGCGGTTGCGTGTATCGTATGTTGCGCACGTGGTAAATGAGTTGTACATGCTTACAACGTGCTTACAATGTACGATCATCTTGCGACTGCCACGTTATAGTACGGAGGCCGTACTTACACGTGCTGGTCATGTACGGTGTCCTTACTCACTCGCACGTTGTAAGTGCGTGCAAGTGCGATGAACGTGAGTTTTTCGCCCGAACCCAACCAGATGGTCGGCCAACGGGCCTCAATGGAAGGGAAAACCCTGAGACACTATTTGGCGGACTATTACAGTTACCCACTTGGCCGCCTACCATGGCAAGATCGGGTTGTTTGAGCACATAAACATATGGTACTCATGATTTAATTTTATGAACTCTGGGGACATTCAATGAACTCATGATCTAATGTTATGTATTCATGTGTGAATAAACACGTAGAAGTTTATTGTGTCAAACAAATAATAGAATGGTTTTGTTTTTGTTCTTATTTAAAATCAACCTTAACTTTAATATTACATACCAGAATGGTTCCAGTCTCATTTCTTACGTTCAACCCCCCCCCCCCGGGGAATTTTTGTTTTATGATATTGCCCTATGCACCATATGATCTTGACCCCCTTCTGTGTCTTCTTCGGCATCGTGGAGACTAAATGATGGCACTCGCGCGTCCGTCGGCTCGGTTTTTTATACTGCAGAAATCAGTGCGCACAACGTGTGCTGTAAGTGTGGAGCACGTGCTTAACTCGGTACGGTCCACGTGAGTTCTGCGTGCTCATTGGACAGCTGAACTAGGGAAGTGCCGAGTAAGCACGGACCACGCACTTATCACGTGCGCAGCACGCACGTGCTAATTGCGCTGTCCGTGGAGCAAGTGACCGTTGGAAAAATTTAAAAGACTCACGGAGTCAGTGCGTTGTGCGCTCATTGGCTGTAAAGGGCACGCGCGTCACTCGTACGGGGGGGGGGTGAACTATGTCCCCTCCTCTGTTCGGCTTGGTTTGAGGAGCAAGGGATACAAAAATCTATCCCCTCCTTCTTTCTGCTAGGTTTGAAAAACAAAGGATGACAAAATATATCCCCTTACTTAAATTAATACCACTCACACCACTACAAAACCTTTCTCACCAGCTGAAAAGTTTAAATTTGTAGTTAATCAATGAACCTGTTAAGAGATATTGACTGGAGACTTCAATGCCAAGCTAGGAAACCAACAGGGCCCCCTGTCAAGGACCCACATGGAATCGGCTAATAACATCACAGCTAGCAGCACACTCATGGTTCTGCAAACATATATAAACAACTTTTTTTGCCATAATCTGAATGTCATTACGTGAATTTCCCATTAACCAAAATCTCTGAATTCACTCACAGATTTCACTGTGACTCTTATCAGCTGTTATCAGTTAAGTAGTTGTAATATTTAAACATTCACCATGGAACCACTTCCCAAAGGACAGTGATCCTGACCAACAAGCCTACTGATGGTTTCAAATAACCAAAATGCTGCAGAGCAGAGAGAATGTCCGACTGTTTCTTATTCGATTTCGCAAGATATTTGGTTGATTTATATCATTCATTTAACTCTGTTTCTCAGTACACACAGAGAAAAGATTACACAGCTTGTGTAAAATATTACCATGTTTTAGATGTAGCAGGTGAACCTCATAAGTATTAGGTACAAGTTTACCCAACAAGCGTTGGGTTAAATCTTGCTAAATAGTTGTGTAAAACTTTACTTCAATATTGGGTAGTTTCATTTACTGAATTGTTAGGTAAACCCACTCATGTAAAATATTACTTAATTTCGAAGTAAAGAACTTTACCTTTTTCTAGGTAAACATGAATTAAGTAAGCTTTACTGAATTAAATGGTAAAAGATACTTATTGTTTGTGTTGAATACTAGACTTTTACCCAATTTAAAGGTAATTCTTTACCGTTTGACATTGTAAACTGTTACTAAATTATTTTGTTTATCATAAAATTGATTTGATATTTATTATGATTCCGATGCATCCTGATGCTGTAGGTAGCAAAAAGGTCAATCTTGAAACATGGTCGATGTTTATTTTGCAAAACTCTCCGCTGTCTCATCAGTCAGCTGCAAGGCAGATGTCTCATCTGAAAACATAACAATAAAACACCCAGTTTTTTGTTTATTACAATTTTTTATTAATATTATTTGGGTTGGTTTCAATGTCTTAGTTTTATACTCTGTAGGGTTTTCTTAGTGGCTGTCTCAGCTAGAAAAGTGCTGAAAGGTACAGGAGCATCTCAATATTGTTCAAGTTTTAGAACACGGTCGAGTACAATATAGCATGTTATTTTGTCACTGTGTACCTTTTACGTATATACTTGCATGCTCTCCCACAGACACTCTCACCCACAATCTGCGACTATACATTTTGCAGGCTTTAAACTGTATTCTGTTCTTATTAAAAATGCTATAAAGTAGACCTATGTAGTAGTTTACCTTCAAATGTCTGCAAAAGCTGTCAAATTCCCAGTCTGCACGGTTTTTCGTCCTTGTTTCTATCCTGAAGTGCGACGTCAGACGCCCGTGACGATTTAACAGTGAAAAGCACATGCTAATGGCGTCCGTACTCTATAACATGTATGTTAAGTGTGTTTCCAGAGGCAGTGAAGTATTTCATAACAGGAAGAATAAGAAACTTCTTATCTTTCGGTTTTGATTTGGCAACATAAACACAACACTCTCCTTAAACTTCACTTTACTTTTGTCTGAAGACTTCGACATTTCAAAGAAAAATAATAAAGTATCGTCGGCTTTGTTCGATTTTGGAAGATGAGTTTATAACAAAATAATAGTTTGTTTTTCTATTTGTTCCTAGAAACATCAGACATGTTCTGTTGTTATTAATGTATTAATTGATTGTATTGTGTGTATTACTTTTAATGTTAATAAACAGCAGACTTACCATGTACAATTTCTTGTACATTTTTGTTTTCACCTGGTAAGTCTGCTGCCACCTATCGTCCGCAAAGGTCTCCTATTGTAAAGTTCAAACGATTGTTAGTTTTTGGGGTAATTTTGAAAAAAAGAGGTTTCCGTGGTATTTATTTTGATACATTAAACAAACTTCCGAGTCAGAATTGACATGGGTCTTGGTCCAGTTGGGCTTGACCCAGTAATGGGTCACTATGACCCGGAATCCGTGTCAAAATGACCCAGATATGGGTCAAACTGACGCAGAATAGGAGTTACATTTTCCCGGGTCAACATGACCTGGAAATGGTTTAGGCTCTCACAATAATTTAGTATGAATCCAAATATTGGGTTGACCCTAAAAACAGCCCTGGTTTGTGATTGTATATAGATGTTTAAGTTGGTTCAACTAAGTGAGTTTGTATGAAACATACAATTATCAATTCTGCTTTAAATTTGTTTTTAAACTTTTCGAAGCTGCGTGAACCGGGTGCCCCTCCAATCCGACAAACCGTTGACTTGTTAAACTAAAACAAGATTTAAACAATTCTATTGGTTTTTAAACTTACACTGTACTCTTTAGCTTGCAAATGGAAATGTTGCTACGTGGTAGACAGGCCTGTAAAAAAGTTCCAAGTAAAGGTGAGTTTTACGCAACGGTTACCGGAGTTGATGAGTGTGTCTCGCCGGGATGGGACAGTTTGCTACTGACAAGGCCGTCAGTGCGGAGTTTGCCGGGGGGTACCCATTTATCTGCTGAGAGGACTAAAGGGCCATCGTAATTCTCGAGGGGATGACAGACCTTAGGAAAGGCTTGAAGAAAGCCTACAGCTTGTTGTGGGTTTATGTTGTTCTTGATTCTACACCACGCGTTAAATACAGAAATACAGATTGGCGCAAGTATCCAGTTTCGTAGACACCCCAACGCGAATGAACCAACATTGGACGGGGATTTCAAGAGGTACAATTAAATGTCAGTTTGCCATTATGTTCGAATTTATTTAAAACCATGTAGTATTTTATATTTGTTGTGCCTAATCGGTTTGTTATACTTTGAATTATAAAAGTGTTTGTGTTATTTCGAGAGTTACGTCCGTGTCAATGACTTCGTTCCCGTGTGCGTATAGGGATGACCCATCGTTATCAGTCTAAACAGAGCGCTGCAAGGGTCAGGTCTGTGACACAGACCCCCCACTCCAAACACTTAGACATGGGGGTAAATTGTGACCCAAGTAATTATTGTTTTCATATGCTTTTGTTTAGAGTGTATGCACAATAAAAACATATAAAGGCAAATTCGACTGGAGACATGTAATTCAACAACATGTTATTATTTGTTGTTTGTTGCTGGATAAAAAGAAAACGTACAACCTTAAACATTGCATCTGTGTTACCCTTGAAAGGCTTCTTGGGAGGCATCAACACTACCCAAGAAAAGTTAAATATTTCTAAAACATTACGCGGCGACCACTTGGTGTCACTTGGGTTTACTCAGACCACGGGGCTTATTGGAAAGTTTATGTGCCACAATTCCCAATTGTCTATGAATATGTTGTAAATTCGGGCCACCAAAGCCAGTTATGCTCAAGATTACAACAACATACTCTTTCAACACGTTCGATGACTAGGCTAGTAACTTGGCAAAGTTCGAGTATGGTGTCCTATCCTGCACTAGAATCAACTCAAAGTTCCCTATGTGAACTGACGGAGTTGATGTAATTTCTACTGGGTTACATGAACCATAAAAAGGGAAAATGATTGAAGTAAACTCTCAATATAAACTAGGTAAACAATCATGTGTAAAAATAACTCCGAAATGTCCCAGAACGCACCAGGCAGCACTTAATGTCACTGTTTCACAAGTGACCTAAAACGGGCCTCAGACCCGACGCCGTAAAGGCTTCCAGGTTCGCTTGTTCTTCTCTAAAATCGTCTTAGGCTTAACATGCACTTAAATCCAGGCTAGAATCGTTGTTTTACACAAACGGCAAGTATATTAGCCAACACCCCCTATAAAAAGAACAGAAGTTAACTATCAATAAAAGTATTGTTTTCTACTATCCTACATTGCATCAGATAGTATAAAATCTTAAAAGGAAACTGAAAAAACAAACAAAAAAACAGTGGGTAACGGGGCCCAAGAGCGGGCCCCAGTACCCCTACGTCGTAAAGGCTTAGTTTGCGCTTGTTCTTCTCGCAAATGCCTAAACTATTCATGCGACCATTTCATACCGTCATTGTTGTTTACAATTATTGTTCGCCAATGTTCGTCTGCTTTTTAAATTATGCCAATTTCGTCGTAAAAATCTTGCAAGATGACAACAGATCGTCTCCAAAGAAGAGGAATTATATTGGTGAATTGTTGCAAACTCTGTGATGGGGTCCATGGGGTTTTGTACACTCGAGGATGCACCGTGGACCCCATAACGGCGTGCAACAATTGTAAAGTGTTCAATTTTAATGTAGCTTTCAACCAAAACGTAAAACAAATGAAACGATAGCAGGGTCAGGTCAAATGACGCAATCTTCCTAATTCGGGTTTGCTCCATTTTTCCCGAATAGTTTTTGAATGTCTGTTTAGAGTTTTTGGGCAGTGTGCAAAGCATTTGTTGATGAACAGACAGTCCGCAACGCCCGATGTCAACAAATGCAGTGAAAAAACTATGCCATTGATCGAACAAGACGTTGAACTGATTCTCAGCGATGAAATTCTTAGCGAACAAAAATGATAACATGAACAAACTATTTACACAAAACTATCCATATGGTGAAAAAAACAGTCGGAGTTAAAATGCACTTCATGAATCTAAAAACCAAAGCCCGGGCCCGGCAGTATAACGACAAACACTTACCTTGGTGTGTGTTCTTGTAGTCAAAGCCTTCTCGGTTCCTCTTTTCCGATAAGATGCAACGTTTTTATGTACACTGCTGCTGCTACAGCTCGTTTACATTTGTTAAATACTGTTGTATTTCCATTGAAGTCACCAGCAATCTTTTGGGGTTTTGATTGACAATCGATGAGCAGCCAATCATACATACGTGTTAAAGTCACTGGTTGAAGGAAGTGGCTTACTCTATCAGTGGTTTGGATGAGGCTGTATGTTACGAATGAAGGTCAATTGTGCTAAACTCTCTAGCATAGTTCATGGACATCATGTGTTTACATGTATATCCGCCTTACTACGTTACTCTGCCACGTTACTTCCTGAAGTACCAGGCCAGTTTCCTTCCATTTCCGCTCATATGACGTCAGTCAATAATGAAATTGCCAGTTTAAGAGTTAAAGTGCAAGTTTGTTTTTATAAAAAAACTGTGTACATGAAATGATTACTGGAAAGAGATACAGTTTAACTTGCGTTCTCTCGTGCTATACATCTTGTTCACCAACCTACTGTCGAATTAAAATTTTTGTTGAAACAGTCTCCATGGTTTCAGTCAATGTCTGTCCTAAATTAAAATACAAGAAAAGTCATTTAGTAGGAGTGCACCACCAATAGAGAGTACATGAAAGGCATTTTCACCGTTGTTTCATTTGATTGATAGATGCATTTTTTTGTTAAGAAGAAAAGAGAGGACATTTTAACTTAGCAAAAAAACAATAAATTTTATAAAAATGTACCAAATTGATTATTGTTTTGGGGAATTAGACCAGCGTCACCTTGTTGTATTTTTTATATTACAACTCATTATGTAAAATATCGTGGCATATACCTAGGACAGTCGATCCATTCTGATTGGTCGAGAGGACATCACAAAGTCGTGTTTAACTGTGAAATAAACAAGGTCAGAGTGTTAAATTTAGACTGGTAACTTTTGTCAAAGAAGGCGCTATCAGGTTTTGCGCGCAGCACCAGAATTTAGAAGGGTTGCTTAGATTAAATGGGAACCAAAGTGTGTTGGTTCGGATAAAACTATTGGTTTAAACCCGCCGAGAACTGGTTCTTGACAATTTTACTTCGACTTCGTCTCGGTAAAAATTTCAAGAACCAGGACTCGGCGGGTAGTTTATAATCTCTTCACCACACATTGTTTCCTAAATTTAAATGTGGTACCGTCGAGGTAAAGAGATTCTGAACTTCACCAGGCACGAACTCGGGAAGGAAGGTGGCGGTGATTGGTGTAAAAATACTCACGATGTTTTGTTTTAATTTGATTTTAATGCCGGTTACAACATAATTTTGTGACATTTCAAAAATTAAGGCTCTTAGTATCAACACATACATCTGACGGGGATGTTTATTATTTCCAAAGGCAACCGTTAATTTATTTAAATATGACCGATAGGAGTTCAAATATATGGTCGTTTGACCGGAATTGTACTTCAGAATTATATATACGTCAACCCTTTTAGAAATAGTATGGTGATACTGGTTGTTGTGGTGTTGAGAAATCTGAACTTCGTTCCATTTTATCTATGACCACTGAGGGCGCACTTTAAGTAGGCCCCATTACAGTCATCGGATCTAGACATACTGGGGGGGGGGGGTGATTTGGAAAAAATGTAGTCCAAACAATTTGTTTAATTGGAGGGGCACATTTCATAATTACATTAATTTACAACTGTTTATCTTATGATGATTGATGTCGCGTTGCCTGGGGCCAAACTCAAGATTATGTAGGTGGTTAGAGGGAGTTTGTTGTCAGATTTGGTGTCGCGCACTGATATGTTCCTTTGTGTGTAAAGCGGACTGAGAGCATGCTGCCCGTTCTTGTCGGAGTACGACAGATTGTACAGGGAACAGGACTTTAGTCTCAACATAACCCTTCAAATTTCATTTGTATTGTTGCATCGGCTGGTGAGTAATTAGGTAATTTTGTATGGGATTAAGATCGTGGGAATTTAATTTAAAATACTGATCCGACCACATCAAGTTTACTATGTTAAAAAGTATTGTACTTGTAATTGGTTGTCAATGCTATACATTATTCATCTACACGTGACCCTAACCATATGTTAATCAATTTTAGCAAAAGAAACGAGCCTCATAATCTTGTTTCCTAAAATTTCCCGCCGTACGTTACCTTGAGCAAATAAAACTTGTCTACGTATAACCAAAGCCTTAGTCTGTAACGTCGTCCAAGGTTTATCATTATTGTGCAACTTTATCGATTTCGATGGAAAAATAATCGTTATAGCTTTTTCAACATACTACAAAAGGAGTACATTTTTTGCTGAGTGTGCACATCCGAATACACTTCCGGCCATTTCAACTTAATAAGACACCGACCAAATTCACGGAGTGCAGACTGTTTCATATGTCTGACGTATTTGAGTAACATTATAATTTTAGAAAAAAAGATTGATCATGATTCACTGGATTCCAACAAATGGTGTTGTGGTCACTACGGCCGAGTGGAGCTCAAATGACTGGAGGCTGATTATAGTTTGCAAAATGTTTAACAATTTTGTATAAAAAGGCTGAACCTCTTGGAGGTCTATCAACCACCTGTCAAAAACACCCAGTAGTGAGTTGGGCAACAATAACATTATTCATATCTCCAGCTATTACAAAGCCACAGCATTTCGGACAGGACACAACAGTACACTCAAGACTGGTCGAAGCTGCAACACTTCTTAGATCGTGTACATCTCGTTGGAGGGGCGTTTTAAGAGGGTTCGTCTTTGACCAAGTGCAGTGAAGAGCTGACATTATTTCCAGAAGGGACATTTGCGAACTTACTCTACAGTTGTGTATTTTAGGGTTTTCTTCCCCACAGATTGTGTCCTCGTTATTGTTTCGTCAATTTCCGGACGTTTGCAGGAATGAATTCACCACGTGATAGATCAAATATTTCGTTAGATATTTTGTTTTTGCTTTATGTTGTTGCCCCCAGAGTTGACGTCTGAGCCGGTAGTGGTCCTCGCGCGTATCTTCTCCATGTTGACGTCTTCGCCCTTATTATGTTGTTGTTTAGTATACCATCTGTTTATAAATGTACATTATTGTGTGTAACCTAATAATTGTAAATTTGGTAACCCAAATCAATGTTTGAAGTCGTTGACAGTTTCATCGTGAAGTAACTTTGATTCATTGTTCTTTAAATCTGTGTCACCTTGTTTTATTTTTTGTTGTGTTTTACGGATTGTAACATGTACTATTCCTTCAAGATCATTGTTCACATGATAAAAATTAACATGTTGGTAGATTTGAGTCTTATCAAGACCTTCGGAAAAAACTGAGAAAGACTCACAGATTATCTTTATTGCAGGAGGAAAGATTGTTCCAAATCGGAGGCCAGCCTACACTGGTTTGCACATGGAACATTCAAGTGAGTGATGTCAAGTGTGGACGGAATAAAACATGGAGGGGTGTAATATTTAACAGCAAATTATAAAAAAAAAAAATATATATATATGGCAGTAGAGTTGTTCAAGCATTTATTTACAACAACAAGTTTAAACTCAGTCAATAAATATGACGTAGTACCAAATACAAGAAGATTGACAAATTCGACACGAGAGCTTGACATCCGTTTTTGACTGGTCTGTGAATATGATTGCAAGTCTTCAGTTTCAAGCCCTATTTTTAGTAAAAGGCAAAACAAATAATAATAATCGATTGCCTTGTCATACATGAAGAGGACGGTGACTGTTTGTTTTTTTTAGGTCAAGGGAAATGTCCCAACTTGACACCACCACGAGTGAAGAAACGAGCACCAGCTGCAGCGGTATCAATAGAGGTCCGTTACCATGATGTTGGAACCCATTGGCCAGTAAAAACTGACAAGGAGAATTGTTTCCATGACTCCATACGCAAAAAGAAAACCCGTTTCCGATGTGGTAAATGCACCGTCCCAGTCTGCCCCTTGTGCATGGAGCATTTCCATGCCTAGAGCACTAAACACACCCAGCTAGTTGGACAACTCTTTATCAGAAACTCAAATAAGAGGCCGGGATTGAAAGGGAGGGAGGTGGGAGGCACTCACATTTCTTGTATAAACACCTTAGCACATTTTATTGGTATAGCAGTGCTATTCTTGTCAATATTACACCAACAGCTCAAAAAAACTTCTTTTTGAAGTGGTCGGGGAGGGATGGGGAGGGGGGGGGGGGGGCAAAGGAGAGGCAAAATCGAATTTGTTGATTCTTAACTTTGGCACATTTTGTAATGGTATAATTGTGCTATTCTTGCCATTACTACACATGCAGCTCAAAGTCTTTGTCAGAGAGAAGGGGTTGGGGAAGGAAGAGGTGGGAGAGGAAGCAGAAGAAAAAAAAACAAAAACAAAAAAAAACAAAAAAAACACTTCAGCACTTTTTTAATGGCATAACTGTGCTAGTTGGTTCTTATAACCATTCCACCAGAGCAAAACAAATGTAGTGAGTTGGGGTGGGGTATGGGAGGTTGAGGGGAGGGAAGGGTAGGGTGGTGGGGGGGGGGGTAGAACGTAACTTCAAACAAAAACACTGCTGCACGTTTATATGTATAACTGTGCTAATTGTATTTGTTTTATTACATGGGGGATTGTATACTGCACCAGATAGAAAGGGAAGGTGGTGGGAGTAATCAAATCTCTGGAATAAACACCTTAGCACATTTTATTGGTATAGCAGTGATATTCTTGCCAATATTACACCAACAGCTCAACAAACTTAGTTTTGATGTGGTTGGGGGAGGGATGTGGGAGGGAGGGGGGGGGGCAGAATCAAATTGCTTGAAACCAAAAACACTTAAGCAATTTTATAATGGCATACCTTTGCTAATTGGTTCTTAAAACCATTCCACCAGCGCAAATCAAATGTAGTGAGTTGGGGTGGGGGTATGGGAGGGTGAGGGGAGGGGAGGGGAAGGGAGGGGGTAGGTTGGGGGAAGTAGAACTTGACTTCGTAAAAAAAAACACTGCTGCACGTTTATATGTATAACTGTGCTAATTGTTTTGTTATTACATGTATACTAAACCAGCATCAAGAAACATATTGTAACCGACCAGGGTGGGGATTGTGATGAGGGTGAAGGGAAACGGAAGGAGATATTGGGGGAGGGGGAGAGGGATAGTTTGAGGGAGCGGAATAAACATTGCAACACATTTATAATGGTATAATGGCATATTAACGGATTAACGGATTTAGTTTTCTTTCTTTTTTCATATGATTTGTTCCACTCAATTTGGTCCGAAATCCTATAGGATTTTATTACGTAAGCACTTAGAAAATAATTTGCGCATAATAGGGTTTTTACATTATAGTGGTGGACTTGCATCTTGGTCCTTCAAGTTATATGTTTTGCATAGTTAGAGTTGCATCAATGTATCTGATGAAGATGCATCTATTTCCGTATATGATGAAGAAGTTGTTGCTACAAAAGCTCACGCAGTATTCATGAAAATAGTTTTACTACTATCTTCCTTGTAAGTATAGTTGAGACTGAACATGTTAGTATCATTTTTTCCTTACATTAGTTGCTTTCAAAAGTTCAAATAATGTTTGTTGGTTATACATTTTCCGAATGACAACGAGATCAATGCCCAGTCACCATTTAGCGTCAAATGAATTATCCTGTAAAATGAAACATATCAGCCAGCCAACACGAATGACAGTAAACTCCGGCATATGCCTGCACTCATAGTACATCATTATTTGTATAATATATTTGTATTTATTTGTGTTTATGACAATAACGTTTATTATAGGATAAACTACATTCTACAGTAACTATCAATTATTATTCTCTTTTGATTAATATCAGTCTAAACTTTGCTAGTTATAGTAATGCAAGTCAGAATGGTACTTACTGCACGATCTATGACGTAAAAACTATTACGAGGTGACGTAACATCAAATTCAGTTTTATGATGCACTTATTTCCAATAACTTGAGTTCTCGTGATAGTGGAGAAAAAAATAACAAGTGTTTATAACGCCACGCTAAAATGGTGTAAAACAGTATGTTTATTGTATACTCTTTTAGAGGAAAATTTGATACATGACGTCATCAAACATCTCAAAAAATGGGATTCGTACATTTTAAAGAGGATTTCTTTTTTGCCGATCAAAAGGTCAAATTTAATGCCGTTTTGATTGAGTGTGATCATCAAAAGTCACGAATGAACTGAAAATTGTCCATATAAAAATGACAAACCATTTTTTTGACAATTACATAGTTTTTCAATTTTCGTTCATAAGGATTACATCTGTTGGGAAATGGGTGGATCACAAAACTGACTAGCGAACTTAATTTACACTATAACACCTTATACAAAGATTCTACCTTTTGATTTGTTCAGTTACACGCAACAAACAACGTACTATACCATTAACAACCAACGTAGTATCCCATATCAACTCACATACTATACCCATAGCAACAGCCGCTTCTTGGTACCTAAACGTCTAGGCTAAATATATCCGTCTTAATACCTAGTAGACGTCTAGGCACAACATATGTATGGAGTGTTGTAAAACAAATATTGACTGATTTTACTCGCGCTTTGGTTAAAACTACGACTCCCTCGGTGATCCCCGGAGTGTTTTTTTTTCTGCCTTGCCTCTGAGGGAACAAACATGTCTATGATTACATTGGAAGTCGTAGTTTTAACCATAGCACTCGAAGGGGGGGGGGGGGGGACACAGGCCTCTGATCACCCTGGATCACTCAAAGCAGTCAATATCTGTTTCATAATTTACAGTCATCGGCGTAGATCCCGGAAAGGGAACGGAAAACGAACTGCAAATTCCCTCAATAAAGTGACCTGAGGGTGACTCGAAGATACTCCCCCTGTTTCTTCTGCGTTTGAAAAATGGCTCAACAGTTGCTATTTCCATCAAAAAGAGTTTACAAATAATTACAAGAAGGAAGTATTTAGTCCAACCCTATCAGGACGGGGGGGGGGGGGGGGCACATAGTATACAATAAATGGTTTGCCCGTAACTTTGAAACGCTATATTCATTCATCACAAAACCTTCTGATTTTTCTCAAAACTGATCTTTAAGGTCCTACGGTAAAAACAATATACATATGTATATATATAATTACAAAACTAAATAAAGGGTCAACTGTTACCGTTTGTTTGAACTTGGGTTACACGTTTTAAATGTTGTTTAGTTTATTGTTTGTATTTTCAAAAAAATTCGTCCACTTTTTCCTCCCCAATATAAAATGTGGGAAATAAAAACGGCCAGCCTAAACGGTGGCCATCTTGTATTATTTTTGCTCAGCCTGAATTTACGGAGTCTTATTATATACTAATATATATTTATTGCTATATTTATTGTTTCTTTAAACTAGGCCAAATAAAAATTTAAACATGTTTAGCGTTTAGCTATTTTTCAAGATGGTTGCCAGCTTTTTGGTTGTTGTTTTGTTTGGTGTTCTAAAGTATCAAATACGATCTTGCATTATTTGTTTCGTCATGGATCGTTAAAGTTGTATCAATTTTTTTCGTGTAAAAAAAAAAAAAAAAGAGAGAAAAAAAAGAGGCGTGTTCTAAAAAGGAAACGAGCGGGGACGTTGAACATGTTTTTTATGTTTTAGTTAGCCTTAGTTTTAATTAGTCAAAAAGGTCTGTGTATAAAAGTTCTGGGCCATTTGAAAGTGATTGGGTCCTCCACAAAAATTATTTACAAGCTAATACAACCGGTCAGTAGCCTACTGACCGATGGCCGCACGGGGGGGGGGGCGGAGGGGGCTGGCCAAGGGGCACGTGCCACCCGTAAAAATTGCCAGTGCCCCCAAGCTCAATCCCCAGGTGCCCGCCCCCTCCCCCGCGTCGCTGCTGTTGTTGAAGATTCTTAAAAATGACATTCGCTGGGGATAGAAAGTCAACGTCAATGCCAACACATTTCTCTGAAGTGCTATGCCTAAACGTGTACAACAAATGTTGACGCGCCTTCACCTCCGCCCATGGTTTCAGAAAATCAAAAAAACAATTTAACGCCCCCTGCTGTCCGTCTTGAGGTATTGCGGAGCTTTCGTTTTGCACGACGGATAGTTCTGCGACGGTGAAAATGACACTTCGAGTTATCTGCGCATGCGTCGACTCTAAGGCTTCGTCGGCGTTCAATTTCTACGACAGTACTCGGGGTGAATCTGCGTTGTACTGAAAACGACAACGTTTGGGTTCAACCTACTAATAAATATTCATACATTTGACCTACGACCCTAACTTTTGACGTATACCAAGCAAGATGGTTGATGCAACAAAGTTGTTGGAAAGTATTTACTCGGTAAGTTTCATTATTTCAGGCCTCGAATTACACGCCACACGACGACCAGTGCCGACCTAGCCCTTATTGCAACTGACTTTATTTAATGTATTGTTGTTAGCCCCAGACAACACGTACTATCCAGGGGACCTAATCCTCTGCAGTTTGTTATACATTGTTTTAGTTCATGTATGAATTTGTAATACTATTGCTTCACTCAGAAAACAAGCCGCCTGCGTGTGGTGTCTTCGTGATTTGTTGACCCTTAGGAGTACGTGGGAATAGTGATGACCTGGTTTTGTGACTCTTAGTCTTAGTAGTGGGAATAGTGTTCTATTTAAAAACCTTGAAAGTGTTGACATCTGCTGGCTTATAGTTTTACGGTTTATGAGCACAGCCACAATCGACATGTATGGGTACCGGGTACACTTTTTGTTACAAAGACACAAAATGAACAACATCCAAATATTGAGTAACTCTTTGCAGATCTTGTATTTGACAAATTCAAGCACTTTGTATTCATCATTGACACAACGATTGTTCATTGAGATAACTGCTACATCAGTGGTTTTCAAACTGTTGTTTCTAAAATGGACACGAAAAAAGTGTGTACCAATGATCATGGCTGTGCACATAAATGCATAAGATATGATTATCTGTATCTTGCTCATGTAAATTGTTTCATCGGGTTTATCAACCATAGGGGAACATCTTGCAATTTTTTTAATTTTTTTAATTTGTTTTTGTTTTTTTAAAGGGTAATGAAACTCATTCAACAAAGAATTGTTTTAATTATTTTAGAAAATAAAACTAAGTCATGCATTGTATTTGTAATTTTATTTTGTTTTACAACTCATAACTTAATTGCCTTCTTGCCTTTCTATTTTTTGGCCTTGGTGCCCTATCTGCTGCTCTTGGTGCCTTCAAAATTTGGCTCGCCCCAAGGCCAAAGTGGCCCTGCCCTAAAAAAAATTGTAAATTGAGGTTGAGGCCCGTTATTTAACGGTTTTATTGCAAAAAAGTGGCAACTGATTGTTGAAATCTGATTTATGATGTTCCTTTAAAGATTTTAAGGTGTCTCGTGTGGTTACTATACAATTGTTAACGTTTTCCCTTTTTTTTAAATCCAGTGTAGGCCTACGCGTACTAGGCTATGTGGTGTTAATTATTGATGTGTCTGTATAATGTACATGTACATGTACGTGTGATGTATACAGCGTATGAGTAGGACTAGTATTAAACATCGTGGACTTGGTGGGGTCCCATAAATATGTTTTTCAAATTCCAAACAAACAGAAATGGGGTACAACGGTAGGCCTTCGTATTAACAGTTAACCGTACCAAAACATATTAATATTCAAAATCACAATTAATTTGGAATGAGGAAAAATCTTTTTGATTTACGTTTGGATGGTTAGAAAAAACGGACACTTTTGTTTTAGATGTTGGTCCTTAAATTAAATCTGAAGTAGTTATACAAAATTGTCTTTGAATTGATTTCTGTCTAAATCTTGTTTTCATAATGACAGGAAATGAGCACAACTAATGGTGAGAGAATGATCGACTGTGAAAAGCCGGAGGAGAAGGATGATAGTGGCCAAATCCTCCCAAACACAAGTAGCAGGCCTTCTACTGATAAGAAGTAAGTTCAAGTTAATTATTCTTTGTTAATATTCTCAATCTGAGTCAGCTCAGTCCCCCCACAACACCAAATAAGGCTGCCAGTAGCTAAATAATGATAAAAAATAACCGTGTTAGTCTGATGGATAAAACAAGAAATGTAGTGGTAGAAGTAGTTGTTGCTACGAAAGCTTTAATGCAGTTTTTTATGTAATCAGTTAGTCTTTAAGTGCTACCACTACATTCCTAGTAACAAAATTATAAAGTTCTTGCATTAGTGTAAGGTAAAACAATAAAATAAAGCATTTATCTAAACAGGTTTTTATTTTCCCTCTTGTGAGAACGATTTACAAACTTTTTTTTTCTATTGCAGGAAGAAGTCACAATGGACCGAAGCCATGGAGATTTGCCTACTCCGTGAGCTAGTGGTTGAAAACCCCTTCAAGCACAGACATGGGTCACAGGAGAGAGGGAAGGCATGGGAGCATGTTGCCACTGCTCTCCATCCTCTAAAGACGGCCATAACCCTCAACCAAAGGACCGTCAGAGAAAAGTACAAGGCACTGAAATCCAAACTAAGGCAAACAAACAACAGGGAAATGGCTGCCTCTGGAATCAGCACAGAGGAAACAGAGGCACAAAGAGAGATAAGGGATCTAGTTCAGCAGTTGGAAGAGATGGAGTCAGATGCTGAGCTGATCCCGCCTCAAAAAAGGATGACGAAGAGCAGAAGCGGTTAGATGGAGTAGAAATGCAGAAACTCATGTTGGAGAGATTCTCTGAGACCAAAAAGAGGTATATTTGGACTGGTTATGACAATTTAAAAACCTTCAGTAAAATTGTTATAAGTTTCTGAATATTAATTAGCCTTTGACTTCAGTGTTCTGCCATCATACTAGAAACCATACCATTGCATTGTTTACATGTTTCTGTAAGATAATTGGACAACAAAAAGTTAACTTCTAAAGTTAACTCAGATTTCTAAATTTATCCAAACATATCGTAACATTATTGCCCCATCTTATAGTCTTTGTAATGCCTGTGAATTTATTTATTCCTCTTTCAGACAGAATGGGGACAAAACATGTACAACACCAATGAAGAGAAGAAACAATGGTACGGAGACCTTCAGTATTATATAGAGAAAGATGGAGTTGGACCAAGAAATTAGAAAAGATGAGACGATGAGAAGAAAGGAGGAAGAGGAAAGAAGAAAGCAAGAAGAAAGAGACGGGGAACAGCGGCTCGAGCTTATGCAGCAGCAACAGATGCAACACCAACACCAAATGCAACAACAGCAGCAACAAATGCAACAACAGCTAATTCAGCAGCAACAATTTATGCAGCAACAGGCACAGCAGATGCAGACCATGATGATGGCAATGTTTAAAACTCTTGAAAAGAAAGACTAAATGCTAAAATACCAGACAAGCTCATCAGCTGTTTGTTTGTGTTACTATCTTTGAGTAGATGATGACTGCAATGTTTTTGATGTATACATGTTAATTGTTATGTGCTTGATAAATAATATGAAGTCATCTATGGTAAGATACATGTACATGTAGTTATCTGGAATGAATGTTATTCATTCGTTATATAGTAGATCAACTGTTGTTTTAAAGTGATTTAGTGTTAATAAAGTAATTATCACTTTAACTTGTTGATCAATAAATTAGTTATCTAGGCTACTTAATACAAAGGGACCCTATAGACCTTTATCATGGTGTGGCCATCTTGATTTTTCTCCCATTTAAACCAATGTAACCAAACCGGGGCTGGAAGAAATAATAGTCTGGTTCCTTTCTGTGCAATGAGTATTATTAGCAATAATTAGCACTGATTACTATTATTGGATACGGAACATAACCTAAGATAGTAGTACCATGATGATGGTCTAAATGTTAGCCTACATCCTAGATTGCCTTTGGCACATGGCGACTGCACAGGGTTTGCAGTACCCCCCCCCCCTAATACTTATAAATAGTAACAATGCAAACAGGAAAGGTTGTATAATTTATGTGTTATTTGCCCCAAATACAGCATTAACATCGGGTAATTAGTGGTAGTGCTGTATAACAACTTTTAGAAACATGCATTAATTTACCTAAAAGTTGGGGAATTGTGTTTTTATCTATCCTGTTGAAAAAAACAATATGGCAAAAAAAAAAAAATCAAATTTGCTATGTACATGTATGTCATTAATTTTGCTATGATGTGATTTTGACACTGTTAAAAAGTAATGCTGTTGTTTTGACAAAATAAATAATGTTCACAATTCCGAAAGAAACTCAACCCTGTGTTATTGGTGAACTTCCAGTATGGCATTTATTTCCTTCTAGGGAATGGTGATACCAAAGATGAATGATTATCACCCATATTTAAGTTTAATAGATCCAATAATATATTTTGAATGTCAAAGTGGGTTGACCCCCAAACCAACTAGTTGAATGTTGTATGGATTGTCAAAGCATAGGACACATTATCACATACATAAGGAAACAAACAACAACATTGGATCAAGTATCCTTCTAGAAAATGTGATGGCTATGAAAAAATGCCATTTGGATGAATCGTGGCCCAAAATAGGGCTGTTGGGTATAGGGATCACACTCTAGTTGCCAGCCTGAAAATACTCCTCTAGCGTTGGTGGCTCGACTCCGAAAAGATTTGAGGTGTTGTTAGCATACAAACAAGTATGGGCATTAGTCAATAATCCACAAACAGCGTAGATCTTCCCACAAGCAGACAGGCATACTTTCTGGGTCTTCTTGAAGTCTACAAACTTAAAAAAAAATAACAATGTCTCCAAAAAGCCACTCTACAGTTATGCGGACACTTGATATAGATTTGTTATATGCCTCTTGGTCTGGTGTGAGGTTCCCTTTGAATGGTGCTTGCAAGTGTGCTCTCACTGGGTAGGCTCGATCACCGTAGATGCACATAACTTGCCCTGCTGGATCATATGATCGTTGCTCAAGTTCTCTCAGTAATCCTGACAACCTCAGCATGTAGCAGTCATGCCTGCGACCCTCTATTGGTCCATACAAATGGGCAATCATCCCGTTAGCGGCTGTAACTGACTGGAACTTAAGAGCATGAAGTATTTTATGTCCATTATACATGACTCGCTGATTTTGTGTAGGGCGGCATATGGGACGGACTGTACCGTCTACAAATCCCCAGCAATTTGTGAGGGCTGCCATTTTAGCACTAACTGCTCCAGCATACTCTTCCAGATGCCTTGGACTTAGCCATTGTTGATCAAAAGTCTAGAATTTATGGTTAAACATGTCATACAAATGGTCTGTCATAAAGTTTGTGATGAGGCAAAGTGGGGTACAGATCTGCCAAAGTCCTTGATCATGTCTCCATATCTGCAAGGGTAGGCAAATCGTGATAAAGTAACGCAAAGGGCCTCCATTCCGTCAACCCGTGTACCATTTGCACATCTAATTCTATCAGGGACTTGAAGCACGTTCTTCAGTTTGAACAGATCGTTCTTCAGGAATCTGAGAAAAAGATCAAAAGCAAAAAGAACACATTGCTTAACCCTTTGGCTGTACTGCAAGGCGATCTGTTGCTCGCCTAGAAACTGTCATAAAAACATTTGATTTTTGTGGTCTTCACAGCTCCCCAAGAGCCGGTGCCATTAAACATGTTCAATGAAAAAAGAAAAGACATGGATTTTACTTTACTCTCTCGAGACAATCACTCAGTTAATTTCTGGCTTCATTGATCCGACAAAAATGTACCTCTTGCCACTATATTTTGTTATTTATGTACATTCCCATTTTCCTCAATTTTCACATTCCTCACACTCGTATACTTCCCTTGCTCATAAAACTATTATTATATGAGGGACCTTGTGTTGGAACATGCTATCGAACAACCTACATTTTTGTTCGATAGCATGTTCCAACACATGGGTCCCTCATTATGAGCAAGGGAAGTACGAGTGTAAGGAATGTGAAAATTGGGGAAAGTCGGAATGTAAATAAATCCTAAAAAGCCTCTAAAAAAGTGTATTTATTGTTAAACGTGTCTTTCAATCTGACATATTGGAATCTTATTTTGGATGAGAATTGTTCAGTCTAAAACTTGGGTAAACTCATTGTAGTTGCAAGCTCTATTCAGAAAGCATTACGATCACTTAGATAATTTATAATTTCTAGGGAGAAGGCACTTTTCGCCACACTACGACAGTAAGCGACAGTAACATGCATGTAGTTTTACTTTTAGTCAAAACACGTGGAGGTACATGTACGTAGAAATAGCAGTACCAATACTACAGACTTGTTTTGCGTGTTGGCTTACCTGAAATATGAGTTGCACTCATCGTCGTTAAAGTTGTCCAAATCAAAAGCTTCATAATCCAAGTATTTAAAATCACTATTGGTGGGCTTGTTGAGATCATAAAGCAGCGAAAATTCATCTTCATTGATTATATCTGAGCAATAATTGAATACTAAAGCTTCTCTAACTCGATGAAGATTTGCCATTTTGGAAAGTGATGCTGTTTACATGTCACCCCGAAAATCTCGCACATGCGCAGTCAGCATACCGAACTCGCCTGGTCATGTGATCAACTCAAAGTTCATCGTCCTAAATAATCGAAATGAGTTGTCCGCGGAACGAAACTTGTTACAACGACGGTGCATGGTGTAAATTTCCACCGTTGTAGAACCATCCGTCGTCCAAAACGAAAGCTCCCTATTATATGTTTGCGATCTCTTTAGAATGCTCGTTTCATGCACGCAGTATTTTTAGGAAAAAAAAAACAAAAAAACTTGCACTTTAACTTCTGAATGACGTCATACAGGCGGAAATGGAAGGAAACTGGCCTGGTACTTCAGGAAGCAATGTGGCAGAGTAACGTAGTAAGGCGGATATACATGTAAACACATAATGTCCATGAACTATACTAGAGAGTTTACCACATTGACCTTCATTCGTATCATACAGCCTCGTCCAAACCAGTGATAGAGAAAGTCACTTCCTTCAATCAGTGACTTTAACACGTATGTGTGATTGGCTGCTCATCGATTGTCAATCAAAACCCAAAGTAGATTGCTGGTGACTTTAATGGAAATACAACAGTATTTAAAATGAGATGTAGCAGCAGCAGTGTTCATAACAACTCTGCATCTTATCGGAAAAGAAGAACCGAGAAGGCTTGGACTACAAGAATACACACCAAGGTAAGTGTTTGTCGTTATAATGCCGGGCCCAGGCTCTGGTTTTTGATTGCATGCAGTGCATTTTACGTAGTTTGTTACATGGCGGTTGCAGTTTTGCCCCAAATGGTGTTTCACTACATACAGCTGAAGTTGTCATGTGGCAGTAGGCTGAGCCTCACCTCTCCACATAGCTCCGTTATCATAGTGCATTGTAGCGGTACTGTGATTGTACAGATCCATGAACTCGGAGTTGCGTTTCGCATCAAAACCGCGCTATAATAGTGTTGCCTCTTACGGTTTATTTGTTCTTGCACCATGTCTGTAGGTGGTTTAGTGTAATGGATTTTGGATAAGGCTAATTTTAAGCTAGGAACTTCATCGCAGAGAAATCAGTACAGCGTCTTGTTCTATTATTGACATCGGACGGTGCTGGACAGTCTGTTCGTCAACAAAATATTGTGTACTCTGTCCACGAATTCAAAAATGTTTGGGGTAAGGAGGAAGTAAACCCGAATTAGCTAGATCGCGTTGTTTGACTTGACCCTGCTACTATTTGCTATGTTTTACTTTTGCCTTTCGGTTGAAAGTTACATGAACAATGAATTGTATACGAGTGTTGCGCGCTGTTATATTGGGCCTATGGTGTTTTGTACACCCGAATGAGCCATTTGTATGGTGGGCCTGAAGGGACATCGCACATCGCAAACGTGTGCGCACACGTATGCGATGTTGCGAAATGTATTGCGAATGTGTGCGCACACGTATGCAATGTCGTGAAACAATTCGCGAATATGTGCGCACACGTGTGCAAATATATTTACGATTTCTTGAATTTTATTGCATACCATGTCGCATACCTTTGGGGGTGATGTCATAGTTGTAGACAATTTGTTAGTGACTTAGAGGGGACGTGGCACGCAGCAGGAAAGTATTCAGGCCCACGCAATACTGTACATTGTACCCAAGAACCAGGCCAAGTCTCGCCACGCGGAATACCACCTCGCATTGCTTGCCTCACAACAATGACTACCGCTACATTGAGGAACAGCGTGCGCGCGAAGGCAAACTAGTCAGACCATATTTATATCCATCCGTACGTCTAGATTTCAGACCAGCTGCTACAACTCCCCAATTTATTAGGAATTTTATTGAAAGGTATGCGACAAAGGTATGCATACGTATGCGCACATATTCGCGAATTGTTTTACGACATCGCATACGTGTGCGCACATATTTGCAAATTGCTTCACGACATTGCATGCGTGTGCGCACATATTCTCGAAATGTTTCACGACATTGCATACGTATGCGCACACGTTTGCGATATGCGATTTCCCTTCAGGGCCACCATCCATTTGCCCTTGAGGATGTACAAAACACATTGGTCCCCATCACACAAAGAGTGCAACAATTCACCAAGGTAATTCCTCTTAGTTTGGAGGCGATTTCTTGTCATCTTGCAAGATTTTAACGACGAAATTGGCACAATTGAAAAAGCAGACGAACAATGGCGAACAATTCTAAACAACCTTGACGGTACAGTCGTTGCGGTACATTTCAGGGGCGATTTGCAAATTATTTACCCAGTACAATGTTTTGCTATATGTGCTTTTATTATCATGTTTATGTGGAGGTCGCTAGGCTAGCTTGTTGGTCGTGTAGAAACACCATTTTGACCAGTATGTAATTGCATGTATAGTGTAGGCATTTTGAGAGATGAACGAGCGAACACGACGTCTTTAAGACGTAGGGGTACCGGGTCCCACTCTTGAGCCCCTCGTTCTCCACTCCCCCTTTCACATTAGATGCTGTCTGATGCAATCTCGGCCATTTCAAAGGCGTTTTACCCAGTAGAATATTTGCTTGATTTGCTTTTATTATCATGTTTAGGGGAGACGTCGCTCGGCTATAGCTTGACGTTTGTGTAGAAACACCGATTCTAGCATTATTTTACCTTGTAGAAGAAGTACTAAATTTGCCTTGAATTATTACTGGTTTTACTACTTTCTTTTTTTACGAAATGATTTTAGAGATTTTTTATTTAATTATTTATTTAGTTTTATTTGTTGGGGGAGGGTTGGTCGGTTAATAACTCACTTGCCGTTTGTGTAGAAACACCATTCTAGCCAAGCTGAAAGTGCATGTTTAGCGTACAGCTAGACACGAACAAGAGAACCTGGAATCCTTTACGGCATCGGGTCTGAGGATAGCCTGACCAAGGCGTGGGAGATTAATTTGTTTTTCGTTTATTTGTTTCTTTTCTTTGCGCCGCACAACGGCCGCCAGAGCTAGCGTGCCACTGCACACTGCATGCAGTGCAGTATTGCTATGCGTCCGCTCTGTGTGTGCGTACATGCATGCTGCCTGTACTAACCGAATCAACGCCTCTATGTGTCTGTGTTGAAGCCATGAGGTCATTACTATAATGCGCGCGAAAGACAATACCCCATTGGTCAGTGGCGGAAGTCATGTTTACTCATTCTTATGCATATGCATGCAAGATCCAGCTGCGGCTCCGGCTACTGCATATTGCACTGGCGCGCCGTGGATTAGCTGACTGATGTGATCATCCAGTGTTCTGTTTAATCATATAGAAAGGAATTCAAAAATTTACAGAATGCAGTCACACATGATACATGTGAAATAGAGTTTTAGCGGATAACCTTATTCTAGTAAGCTTATTTCTAGTTTACTTAGCTTTGGTGATTAAGCAAAACAAAATTTGGCATTAAGGCAGCTTTTCGGCCGGCGCTGGCGGCCCGCAATACAACAAAAACATGGAGCAAGTGCAATAAACTGTACTTCCAAGATAAAACAACCAACAACGCTAGCTTATTGAGGTCTATTTTTTGTATAAATCCACCAACAATGATTCAAACACTGTTGTTGCCAATTGGAGGTGGGAGATGGCCAGTCCCGTTCGCCGTTAAAAGCGTCTTCCTGAAGGAAAATGGTGTACAATATGCAACAATTTGCATCTTTCAACCTCATTTAATGTCATTCCTGCCCAAACCTCAGAGCTTACATTTTGAGGAGAATACGCAACATTTTAGATTTAGATATTACCAAAGTATTCCCAAATTCACACAAAATGCTGAGGGCGAAAGTCATCCAAACCCAATTTGTCGGCTGCAGTATTTAAGGTTGCAGGAATATGTTCATGTAAGGGCAAGGCCATACATATTTATATGCTACTTATATTATTAGTACTTGTCCATTTATACACTGCCATATCACAAAACAATTCCAAACGGATGAAAACGAAGACAAAAGTTCTCGTCTACAAATTGAATATATAAAATGGCAAAACCCACGCATATTATCGGTCCACTCGCTGTGATAATAACATACCATAACGGAACCGAATTGAACGGAACCATAACATACACACGAACGCCATTTTGCTGGTAACTACTCACATCGCAGAACGCTCAGCAAGCATAACACACGGTACAAAGGTCATAATGAGGGAAGCTCGTGATTGGACGTCATTCATTTATTTCCCATCCTGCGTTGTCTGCAATAGGTCCGATGAAATATTTGAACATTCATGATCTGCATACCAGCATATCCGAGCCCCCCTCCCCCGTTTACGTCCAATAGTGGACGGTGAAAAGAGAAGAACAAAATTTAACCCTGAAGTTACAGACCCTACAAGGCTGTCGGCCTGACGGCCTCCACATGCGGACAGTAATACGAGTGCGGATGACCTGCGCACAGTAGTAATAGGAGTGACACATATTACGCACAGTGCTATGTATAGGCAATGGGTGTGTTTTACGGCGTCTTTTTTTGGAGTGAAAACTGCGACCGCCTTGAGCAAGGCTAGTCTGAGGCCTGTTTTAGGTCCCTGGCAAACAATGACATCAGACGCTCCCTGGTGTGGTCTGGGATTTTTTATTTATTTTATTTTTTTTATCTTTATTATTATTATTATTTTTTTTTTCACCTAGTTTAAAATTGATAAATTGCTTTAATTTCTTGTGTGCGAAAATAAGGGCAACGGGCGCCTGGTGGTCACTTCCTTCACTCATTGTGGCAAGATAACTCATTTCGTAGAGGGCCAGTACGTAAATCCGGAGGTTGCAGGTTCAAATCCCACCGTAGTAGAGTCTTCGTTGCTCAATCTAAAATCACCGCCTTAATTAATTTTAATTGGAATGTAACCTAGTATAAATTAAATAAACCCCATCAACTTGGAAGTTCACAGAGAACTTTGAGTTGATTCGAGTTGAACGTGACGCCAAACTCGAAATTTGGCAAGTCACCAGCCCATAGTCATCGAACGTATTAAAAGGGTATGTTTTGTAATCAAGAGCATAGCTGACTTTGGTGCGCTCGAAGGGACAAATATTCATGAAAAACTGGGAAGTTGTCGCAAATAAATTTTCCAGTCAGCTCCGTGGTCTGAGTGGTTCCAAGTGACACCAAGTGGTCGCCGCGTCATTAACTGTCTTTGGTAGAGTGGTGATGCCTCAACATTAGCCTTCTAAGGGTAATACACGTGAAATGTTTAAACAAAAAAAAGTCAATATATTTTTCAGCCAGCAACAAACAACATTAATAACATGTGTATGTTTTATTTGTCTTCTGTCGAATGTGCTGTCATTTGTTTTTGTTGTGAACACACTTTAAAAAAATAGTGTCAGAATCGACCCTGATTCTGGGTCCGGGGGGTGGGGTGGGTGTGTGTGTTTGTGTGTGTGTGTGGGGGGGGGGGGGTGGGGGCTTCGTCACAGATCATACCCTAGCGCTACTTCGTTAGGACTGATAACGATGGGTCAACTCTAAACACACGGACAGGGAGGCAATGGCACGTACTTAACTGTAAAAATAGCAAAACACTTTATCATTGCAAATTTTTACAAACCAAATAAACACACCAATTATAAAATACAAATTGGTTTTGATTGCAGTAAAAAATCAAGGCGAATTGACATTTCACGGGGCCTCTAAAATTAACACCCATTGTTAGTTCCATTGCGTCGGAATGTCCCAAGACCGGACCCTTGCGCCAATCTGTATTTCATCTCTTCCTTAGACGCGTGGTGTAACATCATGAACAACATAAAATCATCAACAAAAACCCGTCCGGTTGGCCAGACAGGAATACCTGCAAAATATTTTTTTAACATAATTAAGTATCAAAATACTGCTTTGTGCAAAGTTGTAGGCTTTCCTACGGTCTGGCATCTCCGTGAGAATTACGTCGGTCATTTGGCCGAATGCCCCGTGAACATCGCGGCTTCCTCTCAGCGGATAACCAGGTACCGCCCAGCAAACTCAGCCTGACAAGTCACTAACCTCAGCGCTGACGGCCTTGTCCCTAGCAAACTGTCCCATCCCGGCGAGACAAACTCATCAACTGCGGTAGCCAATGCGTAAAACTCACCTTTACTTAGAATTGTACAGTTATATATATACACCCCGGAGCCAGTTTTCCATAAACAAACTAAAAAGTATAGTGTAACTCTTAAAACTAATACAAGTAATTTGGGTTTATTTCTATTTCTATTGGTTGGCTTAGTCAGGTTGGAGCTGCGCCCGAATCACGCATCTTTGAATAGTTAAAAAAAATTAAAGCGGAATGCTTCACATGTTTCAGCTGAACCAACTTAATTATCTACATACCAACACAATCAGGGCTTTCATTAAGGGTCAACACAATATTTGGATTTACACTATATTGTGACAGTCTGAACCATTTCCAGGTAGGAATGACCCGGGAAAATGTAACTCCGATTCTGCATCGGTTTGACCCCTATCTGGGTCATTTTGACGCTGGTTCTGGGTTATACTGACGATTAATGGGTCAGGCCCAACCGGACCCGGCCCTAGGTCTTTTCTGACTCGCAAGTTTTTAGAGTGTATCAAAATAGATACCAAGGACATTATCATCACAATTTTAAGAAGGAAAAAAGGTATTTCTTCAAAAAATAATTTTATAATAATAATTGGAAACTTACAATGGGAGATGTGAGCGGATGATAGGTGGCAGCAGACTTAAGCCTGGTTCATACTTGCGAATGCGAAGCGAATATTGACGTCACAACTCTGTTTTCACTGCGAATAATTCGCAAGAGTTGAGCTCAGCTCAACTGCTGCGAATTATTAGTTGCGAATTTGTGACGTCAATATTTGCTTTGGATTCGTATTAGCAGGAAGTATAAACCGGGTACGGGAATTGTTCGCGACAATGAGCGTATGCTCAGAATTACGTAAACAATTACAATGTACGTGGTATGTCTTTAACATTAAACATAATACACTCAAGACAATCAATTAATATGTTAACAACAACATAACCTATTTGGTGTTTTTAAGAAAAAATCCTAAACCATCACATAGATTTGTTTACATCTCATCCTCCAAAATCAAACACAATGGCACTATACTTTATTGTTTTCCTAAACTTTGAAATGTTAAAGTCCTCAAAAAACAGAAAAGTTAATTTCAAAAAGACTTTTGTGCTTTTGGAAACACAGTGAAATACATTTTATAAAGCTATGAGATAGTCGGGGAAGGTTCAAGTTTAAACAATAAAGGTGAAAGACCGATATCAAGTAATTCACTAGAGAATTGTTGTCATCCAGTTTCATCCGTCTATTGTCGTCATATTGTGTTTGATGGGTGTACCCGTCCTTACGCCGTCTGTGATCGACGGTGACTTCATTCTCGCATTGACACGGAGTTTGGGAGGCAATCGTGTTAGGTATATGTGCAATTCACAGAAATGTTGTCCTCTTGCGTTTTTTTTTCAATTCCAAAATGACCATGAATAATTCAAAATAATACGTGACGTCACTGATACTGCATGACATTTGCCGAACCCTGCCACTTTTAAAACACCTTACATTAAATAGTATCTTATTAACCCCACCTGGAACTATATACCATTATTTTTGCCTGTAACTTGTTAACGCTGCATCCGATCAACACTAAACTGTATGACTTTTCCTAACATAAGGAGTCATAATGTAAAAATGTATAGTGTTACCATGACAACCGTTTGTGTAACCTTGGGTAAAACGTATTTGACGCTTTGTTGGTTTGTTTGCTTTTCTGGTGTTTTTTTTTTTTCAAAATTGTTAGCTGGCTTTTTTTGTTTTTATGTTTCTCGTGATAGTTTTAAGTGCATTGTAGTTATATAAACATGCTGGCCGTATCTTGCGGCCATCTGTTATGTAGTGTTTCCAGCATGTATTTGGGGGTTCAAAGTATCTCCAGATCTGATCAATAGGATATTTTGAACATACTAATTTCAAAATTCTCTGGACAAGAATTTTAGAATAATACCACAGTTATGTAAACATATTTTTTGACGAAATTCATGTCAACAAAAATAAAATAAACTCTAGAGGCGCATTTTCTGATATCTGTTCGCGTCATCTTGATAAAACAGATTAATTCCAATCAAAGGCTTTAAAGAATACGACGGGGGCAAAATGTCTACCTCATTCCCCCCCCCTCCACTATTAATAAATTTTATCATATGATTATAATTTAATACAAATATTTAAACACACAAAAAAAAAAAAGTGGGACAAGCTAATATTATATAAGACAAAAAACAACAGAATAGACATCGACAATCCAGGTTTGCCGGGACTGACATAAGTGCTCGCAATGTCACCTTATGTTAAGTTCCATTTCTACGCATAACCAAAGCGTTATAAATAAGACCGGTAAGAACTGTTTTAATCGTTTGTTTTTCTTATTCATTTTACATTCCAGATGAAGATTACCATAACAGTAACCCTTATTCTGGCTATTATGCAAGTTCAGTTCATGGTGGCTACAGTTGCAGTTTCACCTGATCCAGAAGTGACGTGTAACCCCTGCTGCCAGGGCCCAGCCGGTATACCTGGACTTCCTGGATCAAATGGAAACCATGGCCAGCATGGGCTTGCAGGTCCCAAAGGTGATGCAGGCTCTCCTGGTGAGGTAGGTGAACCCGGGGCTAAAGGAGACATTGGGTCAGACGGACTGATAGGTGACTCAGGTGCTAAAGGGGATCATGGACTGAAGGGAGAGCAAGGAGTCGGTCAACCAGGAAAACGAGGACCTCAAGGTCTGCCTGGGATGAATGGTTTGAAGGAGGAGATAGGTGAATCTGGACCAGCTGGACAGACTGGTGAAGCAGGTGAATGTAATACGCGACGGTCCGCCTTCACTGCAGTAAGGAATAGCCGCTTCAGCCCTCCATCCGCCTGGGATCCTCTGCCCTTTGAAGAGTTATTGTTTTCAGAGGAAGGGACAAACTTCAACTTGACTAATGGCACGTTTACGTGTACTGTGCCTGGGATATACGTATTTATGTTCTCAGTCCGGACAGTATCAAGTGAGTCTAACCTATATGTTAAGCTGAAGAAGAACGGTAACGTCATTGTTACAGGGACTGTAGACGCTGCAGGTTCTCATCAAGTGAGTAACAGTGCGGTTGTTCCTCTGCACTATGGGGATCAAGTTCACTTAGCTGTACGCGGTCAAGTTTATGGTGGTGCTAGCCATTACACGTCTTTTCTTGGATTCCTGTTGTACGAAATCTAAATGAAACAGAGATACAAACAAAAACGATTTTTTAAATATCTTATACAACGCTTTAATACAACAATACTAAACCAATACCTTAATGTGTGATGTAACTTATAAATATGTAAAATATGTTTTAAATATAAGTCATTTGCTTATCGGCAAACGAGGCTGTTTTTAAGCATGAATTGAATAATCAAACGTGTTTGTATTAAATCGTTCTAACCGATATTATAATATTACAACTACTACTGTTTGTGTTAGAAAAAAAATATAATTTTAACAAAACTAACCCAACGACATCACAGGCTTTTTTTGGATCTTTTTTTTTTATATATTTTTTTTTTAGGTCACGTGTGGGGCGCAGTAACTGTTAGTTTATCCCACTGCGGGGGAAAATTACATTTACAATGAGAAGGCGTGATTGACGTTTCAATGGCCCTGGTTTCCCTTTTTGTTTTGCATGAAAATTGGAAATTCGTACGTACAATATATTTCATAAATCAAAGAAACAATAAATATACAAATAAATATATATTAGTATATTTTATAAATAATAAGACTCCCTAATAACAGGCTGAGCAAACATAATAAAAGATGGCCGACGTTTAGGCTGGCTATTCTTTCTCCCAGATTTTATATATGGGGGGGGGGGGGGGGAGTGGACGAATGTTTTGAAAATACAAACAATAAACTAAACAAGATTTAAAACGCGTAACCCAAGGTCAAACGAACGGTAACAGTAGACCCTTTATTTATTTTAGTTTTTATTTATCTAAATATGTATTGTTTTTACCAAAGGACCTTAATGAGAAACATTAGAAGGTTGTGTGATGATTGAATATAGCGTTTCAAAGTTACGGGCAAACAATTATGGGTTTTACGATGTGCCCCCCCTCCCCCCCGTGCTGATAGGGTTTATGGCCGAATAGACATCGTAGATACCGTTTAGTTACCATTTTAAACTTAAATATTGCATTTAGTAAGAAAGAGTTCAAGTCAAAAATGCACCTCTCCGCGCGGCTTTTTCAGCCGAGAGTCAAAAACTACTTATATATGATAATGATATGTATGTGACCCCTTGACGTCACCGGCGGCTAAAAACTTACGGTTAGCATTATAAACATACACATACATGTCCCTTTGCTTGGAAAGCAAAACAAAATCAAGAAAACAAAAACTTACATCATACAGTTAAATACTCTTTCTGTCCATCCAGGGTATCATATTGTGTCATTGTAAAATGAAGCCTACACGTTGGGTAGTTTTTCGCTATAAACGAACCAAAAATTTCCAATGAACTACACATGTAAGCCCCGCAGACCATGAGCGAGCGGACCAGTGCTGTACATGCATACGGTTTGAACGTGTGCACCAGCGATGATTATTGAAATGTCATAGGGATAACCGTATTCCCGAGCATGCGCAGAAACGTCAAGAAAGAAAGCGTTGTGTAGGGGCCTCCCCGTGATAATGCGGTCTACGTTGTTCATGTTTCGCGGCACTTGTCGAGTGAATTCTTGCCGTGTGTGTGTTATGTTAGGGTTGAATGCTTGACGTGTAGAGCGATGCACTAAAAATCAAGCCGAGCTGCGGAATCGCCTCGCCTCTCAAAGAACGAAAATCCCCCCAAAAATCCGTTGTAAATTGTCTTGCTGATCAATGCCTGTTGGATTGTCCTTTAAATAGTCCATTTACGGCCGTATTGATTGCAATTGGTGAAGTTTGGCGTTGTATTTGCGTTAGCTCAGTACATTCATATAGGCAGGTCCAAACTAACTAGCCGCCGGTGACGTCATGAGTCCTTTTTCGCGGGGTTGGTTTGACCTCGGGTTTTCAAATTAAGGCTGGGAGTGTTTCGAGAAAAACACATTTTTACCCTGTTTAAGTGTGAGGTAAGGGACTCATAATAGTTTTTTTATATTTCTTCTTGTGGACTCCATCTATTGGCAAAATGTAAAAGCTAAATATTTCCAGAGCATCATGGAGCCGCTCTTTAACTAAATACTTCCTTTTGTAACTAATTGTATATTCTTTGTTGAGAAATTAGCAACTGTTGAGCCATTTTCCCAAACGCAGATTAAACGGGGCTGCATCTTTGAGTCACCCTTAGGTCACTTTATTGAAGGAATTTGCAGTTCGTTTACCGTTCCCTTTCCGGGATTTACTCCGGTGACTGTAATTATGAAACAGATATTGACTGCTTCGAGTGCTATGGCTATAGCTACGACTTCCAAGGTAATCATAGGCATGTTAGTTCCCCCGGAGGCAAGGCGTAAAAACCCACTCCGGGGATCAACGAGGGAGTCGTAGTTTTAACAAAAGCATAAGTAAAATCAGTCAATATTTGTTTTACAACACTCCATACATATGTTGTGCCTAGACGTTCACCAGGTTCTAAGATGGATATATTTAGCCTAGACGTTTAGGTACCAAGAAGCGGCTGTTGCTATGGGCAAAGTACAATGGTTGATATGGGATACTACGTTGGTTGTTAATAGTATAGTACGTTGTTTGTTGCGTGTAACTGAACAAATCAAAAGGTAGAATCTTTGTATGGGGTGTTATAGTGTAAATTAAGTTCGCTAGTCAGTTTTGTGACCCCCCATTTCCCAATAGATGTAATCCTTATGAACGAAAATTGAAAAGCTTTGCAAGTCTCTAATCTTTTACTTAATTTGTAAAATATTTATATGTATACTTTTTTTTTACGTTCGATTGTGTAAATGTCAAATAAATGGTTTGTCATTTTTATACGGACAATGTTCAGTTCATTCGTGACTTTTGATGATCACATAAATTTGCCCTTTGACCGGCCAAAAAAATTCCTCTTTGAAACGTACGAATTCCATTTTTGGAGATGTTTGATGTTAATTTTGTCTATAAAATAGTATACAATAAACATACTATTTTACACCATTTTAGCGTGGCGTTATAAACACTTGTTATTGTTTTTCTCCACTATCACGAGAACTCAAGTTATTAGAAAGAAGTGCATCATAAAACTGAATTTGATGTTACGTAAACTCGTAATAGTTTTTACGTCATAGATCGTGCAGGAGGTACCATTCTGACTTGCATTTATAACTATCAAAGTTTAAACCGATATTAATCAAAAGAGAATAATAATTGATAGTTACTGTAGAATGTAGTTTATCCTATAATAAACGTTATTCTCATAAACATAAATAAATACAAATATATTCTGCAAATAATGATGTACTATGAGTGCAGGCATATGGCCGAGTTTACTGTCATTCGTGTTGGCTGGCTGATGTGTTTCATTTTACAGGATAATTCATTTGACGCTAAATGGTGACTTTTGAAAGCAACTAATGTAAGGAAGAAAATGATACTAACATGCTCAGTCTCAACTATACTTACAAGTAAGATAGTGGTCAAACTATTGCCATGAAAACTGCGTGAGCTTTTGTAGCAACAACTTCTACATCAGATACAGAGATAGATGCATCTTCATCAGATACAGATACAACTACTCCATCAGATGCAATGATGCAACTCTAACTATGCAAAACATATAACTTGGAGGACCAAGGTGCAAGTCCACCACTATAATGTTAAAACCCTCTTATGCGCAAATTATTTTCTAAGTGCTTACACAAACAAAATCCTAGTGGATTTCGGTTCAAATTGGGTGGAACAAATCATATGAAAAAAGAAAGAAAACTAAATCCGTTAATCCGTTAATATGCCATTATACCATTATAAATGTGGTGCAATGTTTATTTAAAAAAAAATTCTGCCTCCCTCAAATTATTCTTCTCCCCCGCACCCAATCTCTCCTTCCGTTTCCCTTCACCCTCACCACAATCCCCACCCTGGTCAGTTACAAAATGTTTCTTGATGCTGGTGTAGTATACATTTAATAACAAAACAATTAGCACAGTTATACCTATAAACGTGCAGCAGTGTTTTTTTTTTTTTTATATAAATTAGGTTCTACCCCCCCCCCCGCCCAACCCCTCTCCTTTCCCCTCCCCTCCCTTCACCCTCCCATACCCCACCCCAATTCACTACATTTGGTTCGCGCTTGTGGAGATTGTTTTAAGAACCAATTAGCACATTTATGCCATTATAAAAGTGCTGAAGTGTTTTTCTTTTCAAGCAATTTGATTCTGCCTCCCATCTCCCCAACCCCTTCCCTCCCCAACCCCTTCTCTCTGACAAAGAGCTGCATGTGTAGTAATGGCAAGAATAGCACAATTATACCATATTATAAAATGTGACAAAGTTTATAATCAACAAATTCGATTTTTCCTCCTTTTTTTTTTTTTAGCTGTTGGTGTAATATTGGCCATTATAGCACTGCTTTACCAATGAAATGTGCTAAGGTGTTTATTCCAGAGATTTGAGTGCCTCACACCTACCTCCCTTTTCTCTCCGGCTCTTATTTGAGTTTCTGATGAAGAGTTGTCCAACTAGCTGGGCGTGTTTAGTGTTCTAGGCATGGAAATGCTCTATGCACAATGGACAGACTGGGACGGTGCATTTACCACATCGGAAATGGGTTTTCTTTTTGCATATGGAGTCAAGGCAACAATTCTAGTTGTCAGTTTTTACTGGCCAATGGGTTCCAACATCATGGTAACGGACCTCTTTTGATTCCGCTGCAGCTGGTGCTCGTTTCTTCACTGGTGGTGGTGTCAAGTTGGGACATTTCCCTTGACCTAAATAAAAAAAACAGTCACCGTCCTCTTCATGTACGAAAGATTTTACAATCAATGTAAAACCATGCCAAGGCAAGTGATTATTTTTATGTTTGCCTTGTACTAAAAAAGGGCTTGAAATTGAAGACCTTCAATCATATTTACAGACCAGTCAAAAACGGATATCAATCTCTCGTGTTGAATCTTCTTGTATTTGGTACTACGTCATATTTATTGGACTGAGTTTAAAGATTACAAACAAAATAGTGCAGCTCGTTTGGTTTGTTCCACAACTTTGAAAAAATAAATACTCCATCACTTACGAAACTTCATTGGCTACCGATTTTAAGGAAAACAAACATTTTAAACTTGTTTTTTTGTTTTTTGTTTTTTGAAATACATGCTTGAACAACTCTACTGCAACATATTTTTAAGTGTTCGTTTACGAGAAGACGATGCAAAATCTTGAAAAATCGACAAGGTGGGGGGTCGGCGATTTAAACTCAAATCTTGGCTATTTGATCCACACCAGGGACCATAACACCTGGTGAAGCAGCTCGCTCAAAAACCGCACAATGGCCGAGTACGGGGCACCAACTATTTTTAGCGCAAAATGGACATTTCCGGGAGTTCATTTGTAGTGTTTCTGGTGTATAATTATAGCCCTGTTAATTCCCTTAAACTGAATCAATTTCTGTCAACTTATACATCAAAAGAAAGAGCTCATCGTCCTCTACACGATCAAATAAAAAAGACTTGTGTGAAAATCTTCACTGCAGATATATAGGCTTTAGGAAAACAGTTCTACTAAGGAAATAAGCCATCTACGCAGTTACCCATAACTTAATTAGTGCAGGGCTGAGAGTCAAAAACTTGGTGGAAATATAGTTCAGATATCCAACTACAATAATACAAAATAAAAATATTGTCAGCTCTTCTTGATTTTAATTGCCAAGGATCAACAAAGATGGAAAAGTTCATAGTAAGTATCAAACCTGCATACAGTTCTAAGTAAAATATCTTGCCCTTAATTCACGTCTGGAATAGATTGTTATAACATTAAAAAAAAATGTCAACAAAGATGAAACATAAGTTTTTGCAAGTTTTGTGTATTGAGGTGGATGGGAGAGTTTTTCTGGCAATAATACCGACCGTGATAATGGAAGTGGAACGTCCAGTAATACCGCCCACCCAGTTAGCGCGAAGTACCACAAGAGGGCGCCACACATCGCATCGCACCCCCCCCCCCCCCCCCCCGGTCGTGAGCGATGTCAATATGTCAGCCATGGATATCGGATACGGCGGCTGTATCGCTGCAGTGTGATTTTTGTAATTTTGAGCATTGCAAAGCAAATGAGTGTGGTGTATATCCCTCTTATCTGCGCAAGAGCAATACCCCGCACCTTCATCAATGCACAAAAAACATACGGAGCTATTTGCAGAACTAAGTGGAAAGTTGCTGCATATGACGTGAATGTCGAGTCGAAGTTGATCCTCCTGCGATGTAGGTTATTCGACGTTGATGCTTACACTAGTTACAGTGATAAGACAATATGCCCGGCGCATCGGTACAAGTTAGAGCTGAGTTGGACATCAACAAGGAAATGCTGTCATCCACTCCATACTGCCAGGGCCGTAACCAGGATTTATGTTTTGAAGGGCGAATTTTGGGGGGTGAAGTTGTTTTTTTTTTTGGGGGGGGGGATTTGTGTTTTTATTTGGGGTGGAGCGGACTTTTTTTTTTTTTTTTTTTTTTTATTTGCCCACCAACCCCACCACCCCGGTTGAGACTGTCAATTCGGGAGCAGCTTCGGCAACCATGTCCCAGGCAATCCATTATGGCTGGGCTCACAAGTTTTTCCAAGGCAAGGAGGAGGTTTTCGCAGCAAGTGAAGGATTTTTTGCTTGCCCAGTTCATGATTGGCGCCAATACAGGAAAGAAGGAAAACACAGAAACTGTGTCCCGTCGATTGAAAAGTCAGTTTCACAGAGATGACTGGTTGACTACCCAACAGATAGCCAACTATTTATCATTTCTTGATCTCTTACACAAATCTGGGACACTGCCATCAAAGAGCTGGACTGATGTGAACAATAATGCCGTAGAGTTGGTTGAAAGACAGGTTCTCGTGGATGCTATACAGAACCAGTGTGATCTTTGAGGCATTTAATTGCATGATGCCATCGGACGCATATCAAGTGTCCGTTTTTGATTAAACAGTCAGTACTCTGCCATTTTTAATTTTTGTTAATCTCAAATTTTGAATTTCCCAAACTACACCTAGCCAATTAGCATTCCAGTTGTCTCGTTACCATCAGGGTAACTTATTGTGTTATTACCTAAACTATAATAAACTCTTGGTGTGTTTATTTTGTTTTATAATCACCTGATTCTGAAGAGGATCTTGCCTTTGCAACACAGCAATGCTGACAAGGACCAAATAACTTGCACTGGTAGCTACTCATGTGATCATACAAATCAAAAAGGGTGAAAGGCTTGGAGGGGGGGGGTCACAACTAAAATATGAATCAGGATTTGAGTATGACAAACTAAACAAAACGTTTAGATGTTAGGTCATTGACTGAATCCTGAGGAAATTGGTCATGTTCACCATAACACTTAATAAAGGATTCAAGGACCAACATAATTGTTTCATGTAGAGTAATGAGAGGTTTGCTTCATGTCCAATGCATCGAAACTACCGTTGAAAACAAGGCAATCGCAAATCACAACAGGTACCAGTTTTGAACGATGCAATGCTAAACCGCCATTATTAGGCAAAAACAGGCTCCTGCCATTTCAACAAAAAAAACTGCTGACAAATATTTTATTGATGCTACCTAAGGACCATATTAAGAACTCTCTTTCACCCGAGTGTCATTGCTCACAGACCTGCACTAATGACTGTACAGCGACTCAAAGATGTGACGCAAATTTAGGGGTACCCTTAAATGAAGAGTTACCGTTGCCACGTAAGGGTTTTTTTTCCCACAATTTTTACTTCCTGGTTTAGTTCAGGATACAAACTAAAAACCCTAAAAATTTCATTGCTCTACTGTATTCCACCGTTCAGCAGCAAGCGTTTAAACTTTTGCAGCCCCAAATCATCAAAAACGCCATTTTACCACTAAAAAACGCATTTTTAGGCTCTTTTTTTTGTTAGGGAGGTCGGATCTGCCAAATATTGTACACAGCCTCAAGGCTACCCTTGACCCACCTACCACCAAAATTTCAGCCAAATCCGTTGACCCCCACCTTATCACGGTCTGCATGGTCCTCTCATGGACATGCTCTTAAAGACATCGTGTTCGCTCGTTCATCTCGCAAAATGCCTACACTATACATGCAATTACATACTGGTTAAAATGGTGTTTCTACACGACCGGCAAGCTAGCCTAGCAACCTCCCCATAAACATGATAATAAAAGCACATATAGCAAAACATTGTACCGGGTAAATAATTTTCAAATCGCCCCTGAAATGTACCACAACGACTGTACCGTCAAGGTTGTTTAGAATTGTTCGCCATTGTTCGTCTGCTTTTTCAATTGTGCCAATTTCGTCGTTAAAATCTTGCAAGATGACAAGAAATCGTCTCCAAACTAATATCTGTATAGAGGTTTTGGGCAGTGTGTAAAGCATTTGTTGATGAACAGACAGTCCGCAACGCCCGATGTCAACAAATGCAGTGAAAAAAACTATGCCATTAATCGAACAAGACGTTGAACTGATTCTCAGCTATTAATTTCTTAGCGAACAAAAATAATAATATGAACAAACTCATTACACATTTTCTATATGGTGAAAAAAAAACAGTCGAAGTTAAAAATGCAGTTCATGAATCTAAACACCAAAGCTCGGGCCCGGCAGAATAACGACAATAACTTACCTTGGTGTGTGTTCTTGTAGTCCCAGCCTTCTCGGTTCCTCTTTTCCGATAAGATGCAGAGTTTTTATGAACACTGCTGCTGCTACAGCTCGTTTAAATACTGTTGTATTTCCATTGAAGTCACCAGCAATCTACTTTGGGATTTGATTGATAATCGATGAGCAGCCAATCATACATTCGTGTTAAAGTCACTGATTGAAGGAAGTGACTTACTCTATCACTGGTTTGGATGAGGCTGTATGTTACGAATGAAGGTCAATTGAGCCAAACTCTCTAGTATAGTTCATGGACATCATGTGTTTACATGTATATCTGCCTTACTACGTTACTTTGCCACATTGCTTCCTGAAGTACCAGGCCAGTTTCCTTCCATTTCCGCTCATATGACGTCAGTCAATAATTGAATTGCCAGTTTAAGAGTTAAAGTGCAAGTTTGTTTTTATAATAAAACTATGTACATGAAATGATTACTGAAAAGAGATACAGTTTAACTTGCGCCCTCTCGTGCTATACATCTTGTTCACCAACCTACTGTCGAATTAACATTTTTGTCGAAACAGTCTCCATGGTTTCATTCAATGTCTGTCCTAAATTAAAATACAATAAAAGTCATTTAGTAAGAGTGCACCACCATAGAGAGTACATGAAAGGGATTTTCACCGTTGTTTCATTTGATTGATAGATACATTTTTTTAATCTTCATACGTATAATGTAACTACCACGTTGTGGCCTTTTATCACAACCTAGTATCTTTTTTTTTATCATCACGCTGTGACATAATGTAATTTAGTTTATTTACAACGTACAAACAATAGTATTTATGTTTTGACTATGACATCGTTTGGCGTTGTATTTTAGTTTGAATTGGCGATGTTTAGACCATTTTGTTGAATAGTTCAAGCAGCTCGTTTAATGGTTTTGGAGGACATGGTAGGCCTAATGTTTGACATCACGAACAATGTTTGTTCTCACTTTAGTTTTTTTATATCGGTTGTCATCAGTAGAATAGGCACTTGAGGAGCGGCGTCCCTATCTAGGCATTTATTATCAATCTGAACAAACCATTAATTGCATTTAATTGACTTTATTATGTCAAGCAGCAGCGCACCGGTCTAGGGAGAGATTCGATTCTACCCCCCCCCCCCCCCACTACTTGTACAGCGACATTCCAAGCTTTAGATAGAATCTTCTATAGAGAAACATTTACCCTTTATAGAATTTTCTATCTTTTACTTAGGCCGTTTTTTCACCCGCTAAAAACTTTACTTTACTTAGGCCTTTTTGTCACTTACTAAAAACATTTTCTAAAACTATTGTGTTGAATAGTTTAAGCAGCTCGTTGGGATGGTTTTGGAGGACATTTATAAGCTAACAACTATTGGTAGGCTTAATGTTTGACATCGCAAACAATGTTTGTTCTAAATTTAGTTTTTAATATCGGTTGTCATAAATAAATTAGGCACTTGAGGAGCGGCGTTGCTATTACATTGGCATTTAATTATCAATCTGAACAGTTACTAGTCATTAATTGCATTTAATTGAGCTTATTGTGTCAAGCAGCAGTGCGCTGGTGAGGGGTGAGATTCGATTCTGCCACCCCCCCCCCACCACCACCACCACATGTACAGCGGCATTCCAAGCTGTAGATATAATCTTCTAGAGAAACATTTACCCTAGATAGGATTTTCTATCCTCACTTAGGCCGTTTTGTTCCCCGCTCCAAACTTCCTCTAATACCAAATTTGTTCCAAAATTTCAAAGACACTTTCAAAGTTTGAAGTACTTTAGGGTACTACTAAATGTGTTTTGTTTCAGTTTTGAAGAAAAAAGAAAGAAGGCATACGTTTCCGCTCAACCTGCCACATTGACCAGCGTGCGGAATGCTGCATGTCTATTACAAATTAATATGACAACGTAAATATCGCATACGCAAATTAGTACATTGGGCTTAGAAGTTGTACAATACATACAAAATATTTCACGAAATTTGCCAAATTTATGAACTAGGTGTACTGGTTTATTCTTGTAATTGTCTAAACTAACGAAAAATATGGATAAATATAATTCAGTAACTAAACATGTAATTTTAGTTCAGAAATATTAATTAAATGGAAACAATTAACAAATATATACCCCCGTGATTGCAAAAGTCAGGAAATTGGTCTGTATAATTAGTACATGCTGTAAGATGTATAGTATACAGGTGCAGTGAAGTCTGGTTACGACAACGCGTAGTAGGGACCTACCTTGGTAAGTTTGTAAAAGTGATTCATTGATCATGTTGACATATCACATCCCAGCTAACAGTTTGACGTTTTCTCAACGTTGTAATGAAGTCAGACTTTGGTGTAAGTAACGTTATTAATATAACGTTGTAGCTACGGAACTTTGTCGACTCCCCTATACGTCTTCCGTACGTAATGACGCAACGTAACAACCACGTTGTTGGTACGTTTAAGACACGTTTCCAGTGACCTTATTACAACTTATATTTAACGTTGCAACAACGTTCTCAGAGCGTGTTTGTTTGGTTGTTATATAGTTATCTAAGTAACGTTGTAGCAACGAATCTTTGTCGACTCCCCTGTACGTCTTTAGAACGTAATGATGCAACGAAACAACGACGTTGTTGGCACGTATACACAACGTTGCAATGTTGTAAATAATCAATTAAAAAGAATGTTACAACAATGTATTTTTTTTTCAGTACCGTGAACGTTGTCACAACGTCAGCCCTATCTTATTTATTGATTGCTATATCGATTAATTATACAATAATTTCATGAATAATTTTGTTAACATGATCAATGGATTACTTTTACAAACTTACCGAGGTAGGTCCCTACTACGCGGTGTCGTAACCGGACTTCACTGTACCTGTATACTATACATCGTACAGCATGTACTATATATACAGACCAATTTCCTGACTTTTGCAATCACGGGGGTATATATTTTTGTAATTGTTTCCATTTAATTAATATTTCTGAACTAAAATTACATGTTTAGTTACTGAATATTATATTTATCCATATTTTCCTCTGTTAGTTTAGACAAGTACAGAAGAAACCAGTACACCTAGTTCATAAATTTGGCAAATTTCGTGAAATTGTTTGTATGTATTGTACAACTTCTAAGCCCAATCTACAAATTTGCATATGTGATATTTACGTTGTCATGACGTTGTCAAATTAATGTTTACTAGACATGCAGCATTCCGCACGCTGGTCAATGCGGCAGGTTGAGCGGAAACGTATGTCTTTCTTTTTTCTTCAAAACTGAAACAAAACATACTTAGTGGTACACTAAAGTACTTCAAAATTTGAAAGTGTCTTTGAAATTTAGGAACAAATTTGGTTTTAGAGGAAGTTTTTAGCTGGGAACAAAACGCCCTAAGTGTGGATAGAAAATCCTATCAAGGGTAAATGTTTCTCTAGAAGATTCTAAGTACGGCTTGGAATGCCGCTGTACAGGTGGTCGGGGGGGGGTGCGAAGAATCGAATATCTCCCCAGACCGGTGCACTGCTGCTTGACACAATAAGCTCAATTAAATGCAATTAATGATTAGTATTAACTGTTCAGATTGATCATTAAATGCCAATGTGATAGCAAGGCCGCTCCTCAAGTGCCTATTTTATTTATGACAACCGATATTCAAAACTAAATTTAGAACAAACATTGTTTGCGATGTCAAACATTAGGCCTACCAATAGTTGGTAGCTTATAAATGTCCTCCAAAACCATCCCAACGAGCTGCTTGAACTATTCAACACAATAGTTTTAGAAAAAGTTTTTAGCGGGTGAACAAACGGCCTAAGTAATATAGAAAATCCTATCAAGGGTAAATGTTTCTCTATAGAAGATTCTATCTACAGCTTGGAATGCCGCTGTACAGGTAGTGGGGGGGGGGGGGGTAGACTCAAATCTCTCCCTAGACCGTCGCACTGCTGCTTGACATAATAAAGTCAATTAAATGCAATTAATGGTTTGTTCAGATTGATAATTAAATGCCTATTTGATAGGGAGGCCGCTCCTCAAGTGCCTATTCTATTGATGACAACCGATATAAAAAACTAAATTGAGAACAAACATTGTTCGTGATGACAAACATTAGGCCTACCAATGTTGTTAGCTAATAAATGTCCTCCGAAACCATCCCAACGATCTGCTTGAACTATTTAACACAATGGTTTTAGAGGAAGTTTTTAGTGGGGGACAAAACGGCCTAAGTGAGGATAGAAAATCCTATCAAGGGTAAATGTTTCTCTAGAAGATTCTATGTACGGCTTGGAATGCCGCTGTACAGGTGGTGGTGGTGGTGGTGGTGGGGAGAGGGGGTAGAATCGAATCTCACCCCTCACCAGCGCACTGCTGCTTGACACAATAAGCTCAATTAAATGCAATTAATGATTAGTATTAACTGTTCAGATTGATCATTAAATGCCAATGATAGCAAGGCCGCTCCTCAAGTGCCTATTTTATTTATGACAACCGATATTCAAAACTAAATTTAGAACAAACATTGTTTGCGATGTCAACGATAGGCCTACCAATAGTTGTTAGCTAATAAATGTCCTCCAAAACCATCCCAACGAGCTGCTTGAACTATTCAACACAATAGTTTTAGAAAAAGTTTTTAGCGGGTGAACAAACGGCCTAAGTAATATAGAAAATCCTATCAAGGGTAAATGTTTCTCTAGAAGATTATATGTACGGCTTGGAATGCCGCTGTACAGGTGGTGGTGGTGGTGGTGGTGGTTGGGGGTAGAATCAAATCTCTCCCTAGACCGTCGCACTGCTGCTTGACATAATAAAGTCAATTAAATGCAATTAATGGTTTGTTCAGATTGATAATTAAATGCCTATTTGATAGGGAGGCCGCTCCTCAAGTGCCTATTCTATTGATGACAACCGATATAAAAAACTAAATTGAGAACAAACATTGTTCGTGATGACAAACATTAGGCCTACCAATGTTGTTAGCTAATAAATGTCCTCCGAAACCATCCCAACGATCTGCTTGAACTATTTAACACAATGGTTTTAGAGGAAGTTTTTAGTGGGGGACAAAACGGCCTAAGTGAGGATAGAAAATCCTATCAAGGGTAAATGTTTCTCTAGAAGATTCTATCTACAGCTTGGAATGCCGCTGTACAGGTGGTGGTGGTGGTGGTGGGGAGGGGGGGGGGGTAGAATCGAATCTCACCCCTCACCAGCGCACTGCTGCTTGACACAATAAGCTCAATTAAATGCAGTTAATGATTAGTACTGTTCAGATTCATCATTAAATGCAAATCTGATAGAAATGCCGCTCCTCAAGTGCCTAATTTATGACAACCGATATTAATAAAAAACTAAATTGAGAACAAAAACATGTTTGCGATGTCAAACATTAGGCCTACCATGTCCTCCAAAACCATTCAAACGAGCTGCTTGAACTATTCAACAAAATGGTCTAAACATCACCAATACAAACTAAAATACAACGCCAAACGATATCATAGTCAAAACATAAATACTATTATTTGTACGTTGTAATTAAACTAAAATACAATATGTCACAGCGTGATGGTAAAAACAAAGATAATACGTTGTGATAAATCTACAAGATGATAGTTACAATATGCGTTTGAAGATTAAGACAACGGGCTGTCACAACTTTAACAGTAGGCTACTTTTGTGTGCAAAACCAAAATACAACGACAAGACAACATACAGCCGAAACTTAAATATTACGTTTTAATGTTACCAAAATACATTGTGTAGACAACGTGACTGTCACAACTTAAATGCAGACAACGTGCTCTTCACAACATAATTGCTACGTTTTAATGTTACCAAAAAACAACGTGTAAACAACGTTACTGCCACAACTTAAATGCTACGTTATAATAATACTAAAATACAACGTCAAGACAACGTGACCGCCGCGATTTAATTATAACGTTTTGATAAAACCAAAATGCAACGTGCAGACAACGTGCTAGTCACAACATAATTGCTACATTTTAATGTTACCAAATTACAACGTGTAGACAACGTGACTGCCACAACTTAAATGCTACGTTATAATAATACCAAAATACAACGTCAAGACAACGTGACCGCCGCGAATTAATTGTGACGTTTTGATAAAACCACAATGCAACGTGCAGACAACGTGCTTGTCGCAACAAAATTACTACGTTTTGTTGAGACCAAAATATGACTTATCGACAACGTTGTTGCCTTAACTTAAATACCACGTTGTAATAATACCAAAATACAATGTTGTGAACACGTTAGGTATAAAACCTTTCGGTAACGTTGCATAGATTACCAACATGCAACCAATGTACAACATTGGTTGTAGATCATGTTAAGTTCTGACGTTCTTGCAACGTAGTCAAAACGTTGTCATCCCATCGACCAAATTGCCACCTTATCACAACGTTGTGCAACGTTGTAACAACGTATTGTGTTAGCTGGGATAACAATATTATTCGTGAAACTATTGTATAATTAATTGATATAGCAATCAATGATATAATATTGGGCTGACGTTGTGACAACGTTCAGGGTACTGGAAAAAGATACGATGTTGCAACATTCTTTTTAATTGATTATTTACAACATTGCAACGTTGTGTATACGTGCCAACAACGTCGTTGTTTCGTTGCATCATTACGTTCTAAAGACGTACATGGGAGTCGACAAAGATTCGTTGCTACAACGTTACTTAGATAACTATATAACAACCAAACAAACACGCTCTGATAACGTTATTGCAACGTTAAATTTAAGTTGTCATAAGGTCACTAGAAACGTGTCTTAAACGTACAAACAACGTGGTTGTTACGTTGCGTCATTACGTACGGAAGACGTATAGGGCAGTGTTGTAGACGAGACATGGGAGTCCGAGACCGAGACCGAGACCTGGAGGTCCAAAACCGAGACCGAGACCCTAAGGTCCGAGACCAAGACCGAGACCTTTTGGTCCGAGACCGAGACCAAGACCTCGAGACCACATGTGTAAATTACATACATGTAATAAAAATGGACACAAATAAATGAAATGAAAATCTTTTATTGATGTAAAACAAGCTGAACATGTCTTTTGTTGTTGTTAAAAGTGTCCGTAAATTTACGGAGTCCGTAAAGTGAAAAATTCTGTATTTTCTCCGTAATTTTACGGACTTTCCGTAAATGTAAATATTAGTTATGCTAATTAGCGTAATTACAATCAACCACATTTGGCCAAACACCTAAACATAACATAGTACATGTAAGTACATATTGTTATTTCACCCACAACCGTGTACACATGTACAAACTCATGTTAAGGTAATTCTGCTGCAGGAATACGGAACGCTATTTTTTTCTGGCAGCAAAATTACCCGAAAAGTTTTTTCATTCCGTAAAATAGAAATAATATTTTAATACGGAATATTTCACTTTACGGAGTCCGTAAATTTACGGATATTTTAACAGTACTGTGAAATAGTTTGTGTACTTGTTTTACAACAATACTGTACTGGATATTACAATACTTATCAACAATCAAAAATAATAAGTTTGTTTTGTCGGATTCAGGAATGTGCCAAAACAGTTGTTTTTTGTACCTGTCCATTTACATAATATCTTCATTGCACTTCAGAAACATCAACATGGACAGTATCTCTGCTGGCAAACGTGCATTGCCAGAGGGGGTGTTCTTGATCATAATGTAAAAACGTTACATTTTGTCCACCTTCATGAATATCATATACAAAAGTGAAACTAAGATATGGCTTAATCAGTGTCTAATTGACATTCAATTTGCAGATTACTGAGAATCATGAGCAATGAAATCAATTTGAATAATGTTAATTTAATGTTATTTACTTTGGCCTTGGCTTTATGGGCCCGACTTAAGACGGCTGATCAATATAACAATAGGGATTAAGCATGCTTAACACTTCATCCGTATTAACGCAGAAGCCATAAACGATTTACATGCGTGGCTCTGGTTTTTGCAACATTTTAATGGTAAAGCCTTTTTTTCTATCAGATAAATGGTCTCCAGCACACACACTTCACTTATATACTGATGCGTCAAGTACTCTGGGATACGGAGCCGTTTTTAACAGACAGTGGTTTTATGGGAAATGGCCAGAAGAGTGGGTAAAGGAAGGCATCACTTTAAAATAATTGTTTCCGATCATTGCAACTGTAAGTGTGTGGGGCCACAGCTTAGCAGACAAAAGGATCATGATCCATACGGATAATCAAGCTTTAGTAAGTATAGTTAATTCCAGCACGTCAAAAGAAAAAAAATGATGACCCTGGTACGTAAATTAGTGTTAGAATTGATGATACATAATATTCAGATCAAAGCAATTCATATTCCAGGGGTAGAAAACGTGCTGGCTGATAAATTGTCTCGTTTACAGATCAAGTCCTTCCAAGAGTTGGCCCCGTGGGCGGACAAAGAACCAATAGTGCTACCTGCAGGTCTGAACCCACAGAATTGGTTCCCGGGCTGCTAAAACTATTAGCAAGCTCGATAAAAGTTTCTACTTGGAAAACATATCAAAGAGCACAACATGTGTTGGTACAATTTCTGCAACAGTATGGTTTTAAATACTCACTACCTTTGCCGCCAATTATAATAGCGCTATTTGTTGCTCATTTAAACGGAGCGAAGTACGCGGCGAGTACAATAACAACATTTGTCTTTGCCGTTAATTTTGTTCATAGGTTATACAACCTACCCGAACCAGGACACGCGATGTTGGTTCAAAAAGTCTTACAGGGAGTGCGGAAGCATACACAAAAATTAGACATACGGTTACCAATAACAATTCAGCTTTTACATAAGATTACGGCTTCACTTGAGCACTGTACCAACTCAGTGTATCAAAAAACTATGTATAGAAGCATGTTTCTGCTCGCGTTCGCAGCGTTTTTACGTATAGGTGAAATCACCGTGTCTAATCAAAATACTGTGAATGTGTTAACTTTAGAAAGTGTTCGCAACGTACCAAACAACCAAGGAATACAACTGATAATTAAACATTTCAAACACTCTAAGGGAAGACAGGTCACCATTGGCATCGGTTGCAAAAAATACGACTTATTCTGCCCTGTCGACGCTCTGTCAACATACATTAAACTACGTCTCCCTTTTCCGTCAAAATACTTGTACTGCTGGCCCAATGGGCATCCAGTTAAAAGATCGGAATTTGTTTCAGTGCTACAAACGACACTGAAACTTCAAGGGTTAGACACAAGAGTTTACACAACCCACAGTTTCCGTATAGATGCAGTTTGTCATGCACTCGCTAGTGGTTTCTCAGATGCACAAATTGGAGCAATGAGTAGATGGCAGTCAGATGCGTTCAAGAAATATATACGGTTATGTGGAATTTGAGTTATGAGTAGTTGTCAATGTTTTTGTGGGTTTCTGGGGGAGCCGCCTCTCGCGTGTTGTTATACACGAGCGACGACTTTTGGCGAGTTGCCCCTCAATAAACCCTACCTATTTGTTGTTTAGTTTAAAGATATTATATTTTCGGTCAAAATGTTAAATACTGTAAGTTCGAAGAAAAACGTTATTCGTAAATTATCTTATTATAAGATGTGTGGAACTTTTGTAAATTAATCGAACCAAACCGAAGGATACGTGATAGTTTAAGTAATTGATAACGTTAACAGGACATTAACTCTTAAAGTTAACAACTGGTTAATAATGCTTAAAAAAAACTAGATTAAAAATATGACGTATAATTTGATACAACAATTTATAATTCTATGATAACTACTCTTTATTTTCTTCTAAGATTAAAACAAAAAGGACTCCTAACCCCAATTGAAAAGTCTGAAAAACACTGCGTGTTTATGTGGGTGTGAAAAAGATTAGTAGTCCCATAAAAATAAACTAAGCGCAGCTTAATTGTCTTTATGGGCAGCTGATCTTGGTGGTGGTACTAATGTTACCATTACGCAACACTTGCACGCAAACGGGTCTTGGTGTACCAAAGTATACACCAATACATAGTTAAAGGCTTCTATGTTCGGAAGGTTGCGCAACACTAACAGCTTCACAGAACATTTACAATAGGCAACGGGGGTAAGCCTTACTCAGAACGAAAAAACACATTTGCTTTCTGGACCGCACTGCTGGAAGACCTCAGGATAGTCTTCCCAAGTTTTGCTTTCCACCACTCCATCCCCTCCTTGCTGCCATTCCATAAAACTATCTATATAGTTTTATATTACAGCATTGGTCAATGTTTAGAAGTCTTTTTTTGGTTCCAAACCAATGTAATTAGCTCTTAAATATAATAAATATATTAAATATAATTATTATTTATGGAAATATTTGCAATTTTGTAGTATGGACAAACAAGTTACTCAACTAGGTCAAACCCAATTTGTCTAATAAACTCAGATGTAAAATGAGTAAAAGAAGCGGCGAGTTGCCCCTCAATAAACCCTACCTATTTGTTATTTAGTTTTAAGATATTATGTTTCCGGTCAAAAAGTTAAATACTGTAAGTTCGAAGAAAAACATTATTCGTAAATAATCTTATTATAAGATGTGTGGAAGTTTTGTAAATTAATCGAACCAAACCGAAGGAAACGTGATAATTTAAGTAATTGATAACGTTAACCGGACTTTAACTGTTAAAGTTAACAACTGGTTAATAATGCTTAAAAAACTGGATTAAAAATATGACGTATAATTTGATACAACAATTTATAATTCTATGATAACTACTCTTTATTTTCTTCTAAGATTAAAATAAAAAGGACTCCTAACCCCAATTGAAAAGTCTGAAAAAACACTGCGTGTTTATTTGGGTGTGAAAAAGATTAGTGGCCCCATAAGTTTGCACAGCGCCAGTATGTGGCAGCATGTGTACCAGAGCTCTCCTGAATTTACCATTTTGTTGCTGGAAAGTTTGTCTTCAACTACCCAGTCTTTTGACAGAGTTTTAATATTGAGTCATAGCTCACACTGGATGATTCCTGAGGATATCAAGATTCTACTTTCCACTGATTCTTCTCAAGATATTTTTTTGATATTCTTTAGTGCAAGCATGCTCGATCCACAGAACTGGGCATACACTCCCCCCTGTGCTACACAGAGGGACACCTTCATTGTTGTTGCTGCTTTGTTCCTTTGTACTTGGGTAGTGAATCTTCCCATTCAACCACAGAGACACCATTATTCTCTACTGTCACACAGCTTGGTGGCCCAGCTTGTTGGCATTCAACTATTCAATCTGCCTATTGCTATTGACTTAAACTGCAATCAACTGAATACATCCTCCCTACCTCAGAACAACTTACTTGCAGGTAATATGTATCAATACAGCATCAGTCAATTGCTTAACATCAGGGATTCGTACAATTTCTTAGGAAATGACTACTTAAACCCCATGGTAATGAAGAACATACGCCATATTGGTATAAATGCAATACGTGCTACTCGCCGAGGATGCCGAGGTGGCAAAAAGAAACATAAAGACAGGAACACTGCTGTACACCAAGCTGAGGTATGCCAAAACAACTTGATCAAAATCAATCCTATACCTTATCACTGTAAGCCGGTCAACTTCTTACTATTGAACTGCCGCTCTGTTTGTAACAAAGCCCCCATCATATCTGAGTACATTCTTGACAACAGTCTTGATATTGCCCTCCTCACTGAAACTTTGCTACAGGACGGAGACTCACCAGTCATTGATGAACTCACTCCCATTGGATTTTCATATCTTGGGACCTGCCGAAAACACAGGAGGGGTGGTGGAACTGGGGTTGTGTTTAAGTCATCATTGAACATAAAGCCCTCTATCCCAGCTCTCTCATTTGATTCATTTGAACACACTGATGTTTGTACAACTACTGCTGACCATCTTCGGATTGTCTTGATATATCGCCCTCCCTCTTCATCTATCACACGATTCCTTGATGAAATCGAGGATTTTATCACTGGCTTGGCACTCTACTCAGGAAGACTTATTATCACTGGAGACTTCAATATGCATGTTGAAAATGTCAACTCTTCAAATGTACAACGTCTCCTAGAGCTCTTGACAGTGACCAATTTCACTCCGATTGTCAATGGCCCGACACATAAAAAGAATCACACCCTTGACCTGGTTATTGTCCGTGATGACGACCTCGATAATTGGACCAATCTCAATGTCACCCAAAGCTCCATCTCTGATCACTTCAGTGTGCTATTTGCCCTTTCCATCGATAAGTTAGATCACTCTCCATCCTTGCAATCCGTGACACAGTATCGGAACTTCAAGTGCTTTGCCTTGGACCTGACTGCCAAGCTTAGTACTACTCCCTGTGAAAGCTGTCCCAATAGCATTCTTCATAACTACAATCAGGCTGCTATTCACACCGTCAATCAACATGCTCATCTGATCACTCGCAAGAACACTCAAAGGAAGCACCATCCTTGGTATACTTCAGATATCCATGAGATGAGGCATCAGAGAAGACATCTTGAATCAGTCTGGCGCAGAAGAGGTCTAGAATCTGACCGACAGCGCTACATAAACTGTCGCTCTACTGTTAATAAGCTAATCGCAAAGGCCAAATGCAGCTACTATCATGATATTCTGAGCACTTCCAACCAGAAGATAATCTTCAGAACGGTGAATAAGCTTCTTGGTGGAAGTGAAATTGCTCTCCCGTCTACCACTCCAGATGCTACATCACTCTGCAATCGCTTCTCAAATTACTTTGCTGACAAAGTTAAAACCATTCGCAATGATCTGGAAGACCAAGCTATTCATCTACCATGTGAGAAAATTACATCAATACCATATCGCAATTGCTCAACCCAGTTAGCAGAACTTCGACCATCAAATCATATTGAGCTTCTGAAGGTCATTAAAGATAGTCCATCAAAGTCATGTTCACTGGACACTATTTCAACAGACATCTTGAAGCAATCTGTCGAAGCTCACCTTCCAGTCCTCCTCAATCTGGTTAACACGTCATTCCTCACCGGGACTTTTCCAACGCATCTTAAGAAGGCAGTCATCACCCCCATCCTTAAGAAACCAAACCTTGATAAGGAACAACTGTCGAACTATCGTCCAGTTTCCAACTTGCCCTTCATTGGAAAGCTCCTTGAAAGATTAGCAAACAAGAGGCTCATTGACCACTTCAACATCAATAACCTCAACGAAGATCTTCAGTCGGCCTATAAAAGACACCACAGCACAGAAAGCACTCTTCTGAAGGTTCATCATGACATATCTACTGCTCTGAGTGTCAACAAAGCGTGCCTTCTTGTGCTGTTAGACCTGTCCGCTGCTTTTGACACTATCGACCAAGATCGCCTTATGTGTGTCCTCGAAAAGCAGTTTGGTGTTGTAGGCAAAGCCAAAGCATGGTTTGCATCATATCTTTCACATCGCTCCCAGCGCATCAACATTGGCACCTTCACATCTGATGAATTCCCTCTGAAATATGGTGTTCCACAAGGGTCGGTCCTTGGCCCCATACTGTTCAATGTATACACTGCACCTCTTGAAGCCGTCATCACATCCCATAAAATACACTACCATAAATATGCAGATGACATCCAGCTATACGTCTTCTACAATCCAAACCTGGACGGTGATCTTGAACGAGCAAACCATCACCTCTCTTCATGCACAAGTGCAATTCGTAACTGGATGACCACAAACCTGCTCAAACTGAATGACACTAAAACAGAGTTTCTTCAAATAATGTCCCCACACCAATTACGCAAGTTCGGCTCAACCAAAATCGTCATTGGTGAAACAGTAGTCCAGCCATCTTCAACGTGCAGAAACCTTGGTGTAATACTCGATCATCATCTATCCATGAGTGCTCAAGTATCAGCCGTTTGTAAAAAAAATGCAACTTTCACCTCCGTCGCATAAAGTACATAAGGAAATACCTGACGACATCTTCATGTCGCAGTGTTATCCAGTCTCTGGTTGTCTCAAACATCGACTACTGTAATGCCATCCTCTACGGAGCTACAGGTTGTCAGATTGCCAGACTACAACGAATCCAAAACCACGCAGCCCGATTAATAACTGGAACTAGCAAATTCGAACACATCACCCCCATCCTTCAACAACTCCATTGGCTTCCGGTCTCTGACAGAATCAAGTTCAAAATAATGCTCTTTGTCTGGAAATGCCTTCACTCCTCAGCACCTGTCTACCTCAACAATCTACTCTCCATTTATCATCGTGACAGCCGACTCCGTAAACTGTATGACACAACAACACTTACTCCAACCATCTGTAAGAAAGTGGTTGGTCAGGGTGCCTTTGGTTATAGCGGCCCCCACCTATGGAACCAACTCCCTCCAGAAATCCGCCAGTCTGACTCAATGATGAAATTTAAAAAACTGTTGAAGACTGAACTGTTCAGAGCTCATTAATCTGTTAATTGTTAATTCTCTATTTGTTCAGCGCCTTGATCCAGTGTCTAGGATATGTGCGCTTTATAAGAACTTTGTATTATTATTTGTATTATTATAAAAGACTTTGCTTAAGATTCATAAGGCCGAGTCATATTGTCAAAAAAAAGAGGTCTGGTATTACCTTGAAAACCGTTGGGTAAAACGTTCTAAACGTTTTGTTGCTGTTGTTGGTGGGTTGTTTGTGTGTTTGTTTGTTTGTTTGTGTGTTTGTTTGCTTTTGGGGGTGTTTTCTTTTTCAACATTTTCAAACTTTTTTTTCTGTCTTAAAAAAAAAATAAAAAATGCTCGCCATATCCTGGGGCCATCTTTGATTAAGTGTTTCAAGCCTGTGTTTAAATAAATCTCTTTTCTTATTCTTCCGAACGGGGCCTTGTCCGCAGGCAAACGCATAGTTGCAAACTTTTGATCAACTTGAAACTTCTTGTGAAGTTAGAACATAACTATCAGAAGGTAAGTAAGTTGTGACGTCACGATTGCGTCGTCAGGTGTCAAATTACAAGCCATTTAAGGTCAAAAAAGTGACGTCATGCCAAAGCCTGTATGTCTCTGAATATTACAGCTACGGTATTCATGTTTGGGCATATGATAGACCAAGACGTGGGCAACATTTGAAAAGTTAACGCTAAAATCGTATGACCTTTACTTCCGGGTCGTTACCCTGGGTCGAAGTTTGCCTTTGGGTTTTTTTCTTGAAAAACATCACTTTTGGGTTTATTTACGGCATAACTCAAGATTGAAATTGAATTGAACATTGAAACTCATCAGACATTTGAACCTCAATATCAAGACGACACAAACTTGATGATGTCATGATGACGTCATCAGGTTTGGAATTACAATAAATCAAAGTTTAATATTTGTAAAAAATCATAACTCGTGAACCGCATGTTGGATTTTTACAATCGACACATCATCGGACAGGTCGTTAAAAGTTCAATAAACCCTACACAGAAATTGACCCCATTTGACCTTAACTTCCGGTTCAAATCGGAAGTTGAAAATTTCAAAAATTCATATCTCAAAAACTACCAATTATTTTAGTTTATTTTTTGTACCACAGTGTAGAACGTTAAGCCTGCTAAAACTTTTGCACTGAGATGACAATATTTTGACCGTTACATCAGGTCGAAAAAGGCGCACGTTTAAGTTGACCCACCGTGACAACGCACGATAGTGAAACTGAAAGAACACAGGTAGACATACGAACGTGCGCCTACACATTGCAAGCATTGAAGGCTGTGCGTGTTTCTGTGCCCGTCGTTTGGACATGTACAGTTCATCGTACTTTTAACAATGGCGGCACAACACTGCAGAAATGAGTTTCTCTCAACCTGTGCTATGTTTGGCGTCAAATTGTTCCTTCTTTGCCCTTGTGGTGGCTTGATGGTGATTATGGAATTGAAGACTTAGTTTCACTGAGATGTCCACCTGCTTCAGTGATTCGTATCACTTTTCTTATATGAGAAAATTCAAGCAGAAAAGGATTGACACAGGTTATGTTTTGACCATACACCGAATGAAATGAATGGACGTGACATCAGCTTGTCAAGGGCGTTTCAGACCGGCACTCACGGCAGTGTTTATCGGCGCGACACGGTGAATACAACGGTAAGCTTGGTTTCAGCATAATCTCTTTTCAAAATGAATGTGTCAACTAGTGACGTTTTTAAAACTAAGGATCGTTTAATGATCATGGAGGAGGAAGAATTGGGCAATGGGGGATTGGTATGATTGTTGGCTCTGTCAATAGTGTCAGAAAATGGTCAGATTTGATGAATGTGTTCCATCAACTATTAATATTATTATGCCATAAAATGTGTTACCACCTTTCGATGAAGTTTCCCTAAAGGTTAAGATTTATAAGTTATTCATTTCCAAATCAGTATGGGCACTTTCCACGTATTAAATTATAATCTTGAAATGTTTTAAGTCTCGAATTTTGTTTATTTTACCAGTTAGTACAGTGTTCAAGGAACATATGGAACAGAGTCTGATGGCGGGATGAGAGGCTGATGACTGGGTCAGGACTGGTATACAGAAAGGAGTTGCAGCTGTTAACATGAGCCATCTTTAGTCTTCACTGCTCCTGTCAGTTGTCAACTATGGTTATACCTGGCCAAAACAATGATTATGGATGGTCTTTTCTTGAGAGGTAAATTTACAGTAGTTTATTGAAGGTTCAAAATGACACAAATTATGCAAGGTAAAACATGTACAAAGGAATTGAAATAATACTTCTGGTTGAGTCCATTTACCTTGTAATTCATTGCATTTTTTGTTGGTATGGATAACATGACTTTGCGTAACTAATGCTGTGAGACTTTCTATTCAAAGAAGTTTACATATTTTTGAAACATTCTAAACATAAGTTATTGTAAATTTGTTCATGCATTTAAAATATTGTGCTATGATTTTTATTGTGTTATATGATTTTTTTTTTTTTTGAGACTTGGTAGGTTCTGAAAAAATGTCTGAAGATTATTCATGAAGTCATACTCTGTTCATTGTTTTTTCTTCATCAGAATGCAGCACATCCAGTACCGGAATGGTCTACAGTGAAAATTGTGACACTTGCTGTTATGTTCCATTCCTTATTTCCCTGCCAAGTCACTGTATGATGCACCATGGAGGTAGAAATAGTATTTGACTCAGTTTTTTCAGTCTAACTTCAGTCTAAAAAACTTCACAAGAGGCTTAGACTTCCATCTTCTTGATGTGCCTTTGTCTTGCATTCCAAACAAGTGTCTTCTACGGTTTAACTTTTCTCAAGTAAATTTTTTCTCAAGTAACAATATCTAAAAATCAAGCAAGCCATTTATAAATTGCAACTGAAAGCTTACACAATGCTTGACTTATTTGAAGGTTATCATCATCAAGTGTATTATGAACAATCATTTTTCATCCATCGATACTCAATGAGAATCCAAATTTATTTGAAATCCTTTGAACATTTCTAATAATTATATTTTAGCTTAATAATGTCAACTTGAACAACATAGCTTGTGTGAACTTGTGATTTATAATGAATCAATAAAGAGTAAGTTTTCGTGAAGCAATAAATTAGCTTTTAATAGTGAATGGCATACTTGATATAGTTGGGTTGCTTGCTAGCTTATTACACGCTTGACATTTTATTCCTGAAGCATGACCCCACTCCCCTTTCCTTCCAGTCCAAACAGGAAGTTCTAACTATACAAAACTCTAGTCTCTGTTCAAGAGTCTCGTAACCTGATTTTGGCAATAGCTTTGTCAGTCTTTAAAACAGTCGTCCATGCAAACCTCGCTAACAATCAAACGCCAGGCTTTTAATCATGTTTTTTTTTTTTGATTTTTGCTAAAGTGTGTAGGTTGTTAGGCACGCCACAAAACAGTAATGTCACCAAATTCCACTCAATGCAATAGCTCTCGTTTTTTTAGGTGTTCGGAGCGAAGCTCTGAACAACTCTTTGTTTTTGTTCGGTTTTTTTTTAGGTGTTTGGAGCGAAGCTCGGAACAACTCTTTGTTTTTGTTCGTTTTTTTTTTTTTTAGGCGTTCGGAGCGAAGCTTGGAACAACTCTTTGTTTTTGTTCGGTTTTTTTTTTTTTAGTTTTTCTTATTCTTCCGAACGAGCCTTGTCCGCAGGCAAACGCATAGTTGCGAACTGTTGATCAACTTGAAAATTCATGTGAAGTTAGAACATAACTATCAGAAGGTAAGTAAGTTGTGACGTCACGTTTTGTCACTTGATCTTTCCCTTCGGTTAGATCTAGTCTCTTCTATAACAGTCGCCAGTAATTCATAAATTCATATCTCTTTAACTACACAAGCCATTTCGACCATCTACACCATATGCAAGGGCTCCACATACTTCACTAACTTAAATGAATATGTTCGTGACCTTGTCTTGACCTTTTGACCTGTCTAAACTTGAAGTTCTGTAAAACGCTCAGAAAAAAATCCATACTTAGCTATTCATTTTGTTTTTGCAATAACAAACAGCACAGCTCACGATCACTCCAGTCAGTTTTACTTAAAAACTAATGACTCGTTAATTCAGGCCAAAAACACGAACACCTCGAATTTGTTATCAAACAAATTTTTGTGTCTAGTTTTTTTTTTTTTTAGTTTTTCTTCTTCTCGATGGGCTTTGTCCACAAAAAAAACGCATAGTTGCGAAGCCTATATCAACTTGAAACTTCACATGTAGGTAGATTGCAACTAGCAGATGATACATAAGTTGTGGCGTCATGATGACGTTATCGGGTGTCAAATTACAAGCAATTTAGTTCAAAAAGTGACGTCACGCCAATGCCCGTATGTCTCTGAATATTATAGCCACAGTAGTTATATTTGGGCATATGATAGACCAAGACATGGGCAACATTTGAAGAGTTAACGCAAAATTCACATGACCTTTACTTCCGGTCGTACCGTAAGGTCAAAGTTTCCCTTTGTGTAATTCTTTAAAAAAACACTTTCCCGGTAAAAACATTAACTTTTGTATATCAGATCAACTTCAAATTAACACCATGTTAGGACCGTAATACAACCTCCATCAGGTAGTTGTGACGTCATGATGACGTCATCAGGTGTCAAAATACAGTAAATGCAAGTTAAATACTTCAAAAATTCATAACTCGAGAAGTACTTTACCTATTATTTCAATCTACACATCATCGGAGAGGTCTTGAAAAATGAAGCAATTACTACACAGAGTATTACACCATTTGACCTTGACTTCCTGTTCAAACCAGAAGTTGAAAATTTCAAATTTCATACTTTAAGAATTATCCGTAATTTTACGCACAAACTAATCACAAATGTTACATCATGTTGTAGGTCCATAAGCGTTTTCAAACTTTGCCACAGAGATGTTACCCATTTGACCTTCACTTCCGGTTGAAATCGGGTATGCATTGACCCGCTGTTAAACCGCGGGAAAATACTTGCACCGTAAGCACACACATTGCGTGATCTATATCAGTTGCATTGTGAGCGGCTTTTCGCTATTTTGACCGCAAATTCCATAGTCCAAACATGCTTTGTACTCTAGTCTCTGTTCAAGGTTCCGCAATCTGATTTTGGCAATAGCTTTGTTAGTCTCTAAAACAGCCGTCCATGGAAACTTCGCTAACAATCAAACGTCAGGCCTTTAATCTTGTGCTTTTGTTAGACTTTCGCTAAAGTGTGTAGCTTGTTAGGCACGCCACAAAACAGTTATGGCACCAAATTCAACTAAATGCAATAGCTCAGGCGTTGACACAACCCATTAATAGACGAACACCTCGGTGTTTGTTCGTACAAACACTTAAGCTCTAGTTTTTCTTAGTTTTTATTCTTCTTCTCAGCTTCGTTTGTCCGCAAGCAAATGCATAGTTGTTAAACTTACATGAACTTGAAACTTTACATGTAGGTAGACAATAACTTGTAGATGATTATAAAAGTTGTGCCGTCATGATGACGTCATCAGGTGTCAAATAACAAGCAAAATTTAGGTTAAAAAAGTGACGTCATGCCAATGCCTGTATGTCTCTGAATATTATAGCCACATTTTTTTATATTTTGGCATATGATAGATCTAGACACGGGCAATCTTTAAAAAGTTAACATCAAAATCGTATGACCTTTACATCCGGGTCGTTACCCTGGGTCGAAGCTTGCCTTTGTTGTTTTTTTCTTGAAAAACATCACTTTTGGGCTTATTTACGGCATAACTCAAGATTGAAATTGAATTGAAGATTGAAACTCATCAGACATTTGAACCTCAATATCAAGACGACACAAACTTGTTGATGTCATGATGACGTCATCAGGTTTTGAATTACAATAAATCAAAGTTTAATACTTGTAAAAAATCATATCTCGTGAACCGCATGTTGGATTTTTACAATCGACACATCATCGGACAGGTCGTTAAAAGTTCAACAAAACATACACAAAACTTGACCCATTTGACCTTAACTTCCGGTTCAAATCGGAAGTTGAAAATTTCAAAAATTCATATCTCAAAAACTACCAATTATTTTAGTTTATTTTTTTGTATCAAGGTGTAGAACGTTAAGCCTGCTCAAACTTTTGCACTCAGATGACAACATGTTTACCTTTACATCAGGTCGAAAAAGGCGCACGTTTAAGTTGACCCACAGTGACAACGAACGATAGTGAAAGAACACAGGTACATGTACATGTACATGTACGTGTACACATATACGCACACTGTAGGCTTTGCGTAGTGGCGTGAATTTGGACATGTTTGGACATGTCACAGTTCATCGTACTTTTAACAATGGCGCTACGCAGCAGAAATGAGTTTCTCTCAACTGTGCTATGTTTGGCGTCAAATTGTTTCCCTTTTCGCCCTTCTGGTGGCTTGATGGTGATTATGGAATTGAAGACCTAGTTTCACTGAGATGTCTACCTGCTTCAGTGATTTGTATCACTTTTATTATGTGAGAAAATGCAAGCAGAAAAGGATTGACACAGGTTATGTTTTGATCCTACACCGAAATGAACGGACGTGACATCGGTTTGTCGAGGGCAATTCAGACCGGCACTCACGGCAGTGTTTATCGGCGCGACACGGTGAATACAACGGTAAGCTTCGTTTCAACATAATCACTTTTCAAAATGAATGTGTCAACTAGTGACGTTTTTAAAACTAAGGATCGTTTAATGATCATGGAGGAGGAAGAATTGGGCAATGGGGGATTGGTATAATTGTTGGCTCTGTCAATAGTGTCAGAAAATGGTCAGTTTTGATGAATGTGTTCCATCAACTATTAATATTATTATGCCATAAAATGTGTTACCACCTTTCGATGAAGTTTCCCTAAAGGTTAAGATTTATAAGTTATTCATTTCCAAATCAGTATGGGCACTTTCCACGTATTAAATTATAATCTTGAAATGTTTTAAGTCTCGAATTTTGTTTATTTTACAAGTTGATCAAGGAACATATGGAACAGTCTCTGATGGCGGGATGAGTTGAGAGTCTGATGACTGGGTCAGGACTGGTACACAGAAAAGAGTTGCAGCTGTCAATATGAGCCATCTTTAGTCTTCACTGCTCCTGTCAGTTGTCAACTATATACCTGGCCAAAATCATGATTATGGATGGTCTTTTCTTGAGAGGTAAATTTACAGTAGTTTATTGAAAGTTCAAAATGACACAAATTATTTTGCAAGGTAAAACATTTCCGATGGAATTGAAATAAAACTTCTGGTTGAGCGGTTTTTAGCCCATTTTCCTTGTAATTCATTGCATTTTTTGTTGGTATGGATAACATGACTTTGCGTAACTAATACTGTGAGACTTTCTATTCAAAGAAATTTACATATTTTAGAAACATTCTAAACATTATTACAACGTTATTGTAAATTTGTTCATGCATTTAAAATATTGTGCTATGATTCATATAGTGTTATATGATTTTTTTTTTTGATTTTTTTTTTTTGAGACTTGATAGGTTATGAAAAAATGTCTGAAGATAATTTTATCAAGTCATACTCTGTTTATTGTTTTTTCTTCATCAAAATACAGCACATCCAGTACCGGAATGGTCTACAGTGATGTTCCATTCCTTTTTTCCCTGCCGAGTCACTGTATGATGCACCATGGAGGTAGAAATAGTATTTGACTCAGTTTGTTAATAGTCTAACTTCACAATTGAGGCTTAGACTCGCATCTTCATGGTGTGCCTTTGTATTGCATAACTATTCCAAACAAATGTCTTCTAAGGTTTAATTTTTTCTCAAGTCTAAATAAACAAAACGTTCTGTACATAAACCAATATTTAAAAATCAAGCAAGCCATTTATAAATTGCAACTGAATGCTTACACAATGCTTGACTTATTTGAAGGTTATCATCATCAAGTGTAATGAACAATCATTGTTCATCCACCGATACGTAATGAGAATCCAAATTTATTTGAAATCCTTTGAACATTTCTAATAATTGAAGCTTAATAATGTCAACTTGAACAACATAGCTTGTGTGAACTTGTGATTTATGATGAATCAATAAAGAATAAGTTTTCATTAAACAATAAATTAGCTTTTAATAGTGAATGGCTTTATACTTAAAATAGTTGTGTGTGTATTTCGAAGCCTCTTATCGAGATCTGCATCCAAGATGAAAGGGAACTAACAGAATTTATGCTATTGTATTGAATGACAATATTAAACCTCTGCACTTTCAAATATATGGCGACGTCGTCAATTTACACACCGCCCTCTTGTGACAAATATTGTTTCATAAAACCGTAACCCTTGTAATGGAAATAAACATGAAATCTTGCACTATTCTGGTTCAAACCGGCAGTTGAAGTTTTATATTGAAAAAAACTCCCGAACCAGGCAATATAACATTTGTTAGTAACAAAAACACGTTTTGTTATCATGACGTCATCGGGTGTCAAGTTACAGTAATTCAAAGCTTAGTACTTAAAAAATCATATCTCCTGAACCGCATGTCATAAAGTTGTATTGTTTGTTTTGTCTTGTAGCTTACAGCACTTGTGACATTTTGTTCATACGGAAGACCCAACCCTGACCTTTACTTCCGGTCCAAACAAAAAGCTCAAAAATTCAAATAATCATATCTCTTGAATCATATGTCATAAAGTCTTAATCTTTGTGCTGCTTGCTAGGTTAAAACACAGTGTGACATTTTATTTGAAGCATGACCCCACTTTGACCTTCCCTTTCGGTCAAAACAGGAAGTTCTAACTATACGAAACTCTAGTCTCTGTTCAAGGTTCTCTTTGTCAGTCTTTAAAACAGCCGTCCATGCAAACCTCGCTAACAATCAATTAACGTCAGGCTTTCAATCGTGTGCTTTTTTTTTATAGACTTTTGCTAAAGTGTGTAGCTTGTTAGGCACCCCACAAAACAGTAATAGCACCAAATTCAACTGAATGCAATAGCTCAGGCGTTTACACAACACTGACTCCATTATAATAGCCGAACACCTCAGTGTTTGTTCGTACAAACACTTAAGCTCTAGTTTTTTTTAGTTTTTATTCTTCTTCTCAGAGTTTTTTGTCTGCAAGCAAATGCATAGTTGTTAAACTTACATGATCTTGAAACTTTACATGTAGGTATACATTAACTTGTAGATGATTCTAAAAGTTGTGCCGTCATGATGACGTCATCGGGTGTCAAATTACAAGCAAATTTAAGTTCAAAAAGTGACGTTAGGCCAATGCCTGTATGTCTCTGAATATTATAGCCACAATATTCATATTTGGGCATATGATAGATCTAGACATGGGCAATCTTTGAAAAGTTAACACCAAAATCGTATGACCTTTACTCCCGGGTCGTTACCCTAGGTCGAAGTTTGCCTTTGGGTTTTTTTTCTTGAAAAACATCACTTTCGGGCTTATTTACGGCATAACTCAAGATTAAAATTGAATTGAACATTGAAACTCATCAGACATTTGAACCTCAATATCAAGACGACACAAACTTGATGATGTCATGATGACGTCATCAAGTTTTGAATTACAATAAATCAAAGTTTAATATTTGTAAAAATCATAACTTGCGAACCGCATGTTGGATTTTTACAATCGACACATCATCGGACAGATCGTTGAAAGTTTAACAAACCTTACACAAAGCTTGACCCCATTTGACCTTTACTTTCGGTTCAAATCGGAAAATTTCAATAATTCGTATCTCAAAAACTACCAATTATTTTAGTATATTTTTTGTATCAAGGTGTGGAATGTTAAGCCTGCTCAAACTTTTGCACTCAGATGACAATATTTTGACCTTTACATGAGGTCGAAAAAGGCGCACGTTTAAGTTGACCCACCGTGACAAGGCACGATAGTGAAACTGAAAGAACACAGGTAGACATACGAACGTGCGCCTACACATCGCATGCATTGAAGGCTATGCGTACCGTGGCGTTTTCTGCTCGACTGATCACAGGGGGGCAAAGTCCATTTGGCATAGGCTATGCATAGAGCAAGGCTGTATGGGCTCTTAGTCTAATCCAAGTGTGAGCATTTTTGTCAGATAACAAAAGACACACTTCCAAAGATCACACAACCTTCAAACTTCGCACATAGTTAGCTCTTTAATTGTAAAAGACACCGCTTTCTTGACGTCATAATGACTTAATCAGATGTTCAATTAAATTTTAAAAAAATAATATATTTGAAAAATTAATAATTTATGAACCGTGCATCGGAATTTTACAATCTATACATCATCGGAGAGGTCTTCGAAAAATAAACAAACGCTACACAGAGTGTGGACTCAATTGACCTTGTCTTTTGGTTGAAAGTGGAAGTTAAGTAGTAACCTTAGCATTTATTTCCTGTGTAACAAATGTACTTTCCGTGAAAATTCAAAAGCTATCAACAATCTTTTCATCGATTTAATTAAACACTGACCCGATTGATAGCCGAACACTTCTGTGTTTGTTCGTACAAACACTACATTCTAGTTTTTAGTTTTTCTTCTTCTCAGTGGGCTTTGTCCACAAAAAACGCATAGTTGCGAAGCCTTAATCAACTTGAAACTTTACATGTAGGTAGATTGCAACTAGCAGATAATACAGAAGTTGTTGCGTCATGATGACGTCATCGGGTGTCAAATTACAAGCAATTTAAGTTCAAAAAGTGACGTCACGCCAATGCCTGTATGTCTCTGAATATTGTAGCTACAATATTCATATTTAGGCATATGATAGACCAAGACATGGGCAACATTTAAAAAGTTAACCTCAAAATCGTATGACCTTTACTTCCGGGTCGTTACCCTGGGTCGAAGTTTGCCTTTGGTTTTTTTTTCTTGAAAAACATCATTTTCGGGCTTGTCTACGGCATAACTCAAGATTGAAATTGAATGTAACATTGAAACTCATCAGACATTTGAATCTCAATATCAAGACAACACAAACTTGATGATGTTATGATGACGTCATCAGGTTTTGAATTACAATAAATCAAAGTTTAATATTTAAAAAAAAAACATAACTCGTGAACCGCATGTTGGATTTTTACAATCGACACATCATCGGACAGGTCGTTGTAAGTTCAACAAACCCTACACAAAACTCGACCTCATTTGACCTTTACTTCCGGTTCAAATCGGAAGTTGAAAAATTTCAACAATTCGTATTTCAAAAACTACCAATTATTTTAGTTTATTTTTTGTATCAAGGTGTGGAACGTTAAGCCTGCTCAAACTTTTGCACTCAGATGACAATAGTTTGACCTTTACATGAGGTCGAAAAAGGCGCACGTTTAAGTTGACCCACCGTGACAACGCACGATAGTGAAACTGAAAGAACACAGGTAGACATACGAACGTGCGCCTACACATCGCATGCATTGAAGGCTATGCGTACCGTGGCGTGTTCTGCTCGACTGATCACATGGGGGCAAAGTCCATTTTGGCATAGGCTATGCATAGAGCAAGGCTGTATTGGCTGTTAGTCTAATCCAAGTGTGAGCATTTTTGTCAGATAACAAAAGACACGCTTCCAAAGATCACACAACCTTCAAACTTCGCACATAGTTAGCTCTTCAATTGTAGAAGACACCGCTTTCTTGACGTCATAATGACGTAATCAGGTGTTCAATTAAATTTAAAAAAAAATATGTTTGAAAAATTAATGACTTATGAACCGTGCTTCGGAATTTTACAACCTAAACATCATCGGAGAGGTCTTCGAAAAATAAACAAACGCTACACAGAGTGTGGACTCAATTGACCTTGTCTTTCGGTTGAGAGCGGAAGTTAAGTAGTAACCTTAGCATTTATTTCCTGTGTAACAAATGTACTTTCCGTGAAAATTCAAAAGCTATCAACAATCTTTTCATCGATTTAATTAAACACTGACCCATTTGATAGCCGAACACTTCGGTGTTTGTTCGTACAAACACTAAATTATAGTTTTCCTTCAATTTTGTTTAGAAGATTGTTAAAAATAAATGACAAACAAATCAAACAAACAAATTGACAACCCTAGATGGGGTGTGCTCAAGCCCGCTGCCCCCCCCCTCCCTGGATGCGCCACTGATATTTAGTTTTCCCACGAGCACGTTTGGAATACGAAATAATGCAATGCTGCTGTGACCCTTATGCCACCGACGCACTACATTGTTCAGTTTTCCACGAGCGCAAGTGGGATAGCGAATTTATCTTCAAGCAAACTTGGCAGCGAAAGCGTTTGTAGTGAGGATGTATATGCATAGTGTGCATGCAGCAGGAAATAAAAGCACACAATACAGCTGTGCAATATATATTTATTGTTTTCCTTTTTTATTTTTCACCCTCTCCACCGGAATCAAGTGAAAAAAAGGAAAACGAAAAAAAAACATCATTTTAGAAATAAAACTTATTTAGTAACAAGTTCATTTTCCGTTTTTCGCTGGCGATTGTATACCTTAGCTAGCTATAGGCGATTGAAGATGGAAATATGAGTACTTAAGAAATCTAGAGAGTAAACCAATAAAAAACTAGAGCGCAAGTGTTTGTCCAAACAAACACAAGGTGTTCGGCTATCAATGGGGTCAGTGTTGTAGTCAACGCGAGACATATTGCATTGAGTGGAATTTGGTGTCATTACTGTTTTGTGGCGTGCCTAACAACCTACACACTTTAGCAAAAATCTAAAAAAGCACATGATTAAAAGCCTGACGTTTGATTGTTAGCGAGGTTTGCATGGACGACTGTCTTAAAGACTGACAAAGCTATTGCCAAAATCAGGTTACGAGACTCTTGAACAGAGACTAGAGTTTTGTATAGTTAGAACTTCCTGTTTCGACTGGAAGGAAAGGTCAAAGTGGGGTCATGCTTCTGGAATAAAATGTCAAACGTGTAATAAGCTAGCAAGCAACCCAACTATATCAAGTATGCCATTCACTATTAAAAGCTAATTTATTGCTTCATGAAAACTTACTCTTTATTGATTCATTATAAATCACAAATTCACACAAGCTATGTTGTTCAAGTTGACATTATTAAGCTAAAATATAATTATTGGAAATGTTCAAAGGATTTCAAATAAATTTGGATTCTCATTGAGTATCGCGATCGATGGATGAAAAATGATTGTTCATAATACACTTGATGATAACCTTCAAATAAGTCAAGCATTGTGTAAGCTTTCAGTTGAAATTTATAAATGGCTTGCTTGATTTTTAGATATTGCTACTTGAGAAAAAATGACTTGAGAAAAATTAAACTGTAGAAGACACTTGTTTGGAATGCAAGACAAAGGCACATCATGAAGATGGAAGTCTAAGCCTCTTGTGAAGTTTTTTAGACTGAAGTTAGACTGGAAAATCTGAGTCAAATACTATTTCTACCTCCATGATGCATCATACAGTGACTTGGCAGGGAAATAAGGAATGAAACATAACAGCAAGTGTCACAATTTTCACTGTAGACCATCCGGTACTGGATGTGCTGAATTCTGATGAAGAAAAAACAATGAACAGAGTATGACTTCATGAATAATCTTCAGACATTTTTTCATAACCTACCAAGTCTCAAAAAAAAATAAAAAATAATATAACACAATAAAAATCATAGCACAATATTTTAAATGCATCAACAAATTTACAATAACTTATGTTTAGAATGTTTCAAAAATATGTAAACTTCATTGCATAAAAAAGTCTCACAGCATTAGTTACGCAAAGTCATGTTATCCATACCAACAAAAAATGCAATGAATTACGAGGAAAATGGGCTCAACCAGAAGTATTATTTCAATTCCTTTGGACATGTTTTACCTTGCATATTTTTTGTCATTTTGAACCTTCAATAAACTACCGTAAATTTACCTCTCAAGAAAAGACCATCCATAATCATTGTTTTGGCCAGGTATAACCGTAGAGTAAGGAATACTCTATGGTATAACCATAGTTGACAACTGACAGGAGCAGTGAAGACTAAAGATGGCTCATGTTGACAGCTGCAACTCCTTTCTGTGTACCAGTCCTGATCCAGTCATCAGCCTCTCATCCCGCCATCAGACTCTGTTCCATATGTTCCTTGATCACTGTACTAACTGGTAAAATAAACAAAATTCAAGACTTAAAACATTTCAAGATTATAATTTAATAAGTGGAAGGTGCCCATACTGCTTTGGAATTGAACAACTAATAAATCTTACCCTTTGGGGAAACTTCATTGAAAGGTTGTAACTTATCTATGGCATAATAATATTAATTCTATAGTTGATGGAACTCATTCATCAAATTTTACCATTTACTGACACTATTGACAGAGCCAACAATCATACCAATCCCCCATTACCCAATTCTTCCTCCTCCATGATCATTAAACGACCCTTAGTTTTACAAACGTCACTACTTGACACATTCATTTTGAAAAGAGATTATGTTGAAACGAAGCTTACCGTTGTATTCATCGTGTCGCGCCGATAAACACTGCCGTGAGTGCCGGTGTGAAACGCCATTGACAAGCCGATGTCGCGTCCGTTCTTTTCGGTGTATGATCAAAACATAACCAATGTTAATCCTTTTCTGCTTGCATTTTCTCGCATAATAAAAGTGATACGAATCACTGAAGCAGGTGGACATCTCAGTGACACTAGGTCTTCAATTCCATAATCACCATCAAGCCGCCAGAAGGGCGAAAAGGGAAACGATTTGACGCCAAACGTAGCACAGGTTAAGAGAAACTCAGTTCCGCTGCGCTGCGCCGCCATTGTTAAAAGTACGATGAACTGTGACATGTCCAAACGTGCACAGAAATCAAGCATAGCCTTCAGTGTACTGGATTTAACACATGTACA
>CM063260.1:14832967-14953517 GCA_032158295.1 Pycnopodia helianthoides
ATGACGCAAGCAGATTTAATAAAATTTGGTCTAAGAGTTTTTTGTTTGTTGGTGTTTGTTGTTTGTTCCATTGACCGATTTTAGTCAAAATATAAGTTTCCTTAATTTTTGCTTTGTTTTCCAGATGCCGTCTTTTTAAAGGTTCGGCAAAATTACATTATTCAAAAATCCATATTGATGCCATGTGCTTGGGCCTAGGGTGCGTTGGTGAGGCCTTGTTGACAGTATATATTGTCCTGAAGTAGAAAATGTTGAAAAGGAAAACATCCATAGCAAGCCATATGCCCAATAATTCGAAAAACACTGTTTATTACCGATAAACAGTGTTTATTGCCGATAAACACTGTTTTTTTTAATTACTATGATTATCACTTTATAAACCTAATTTATCTCGATAAAGAATGTTTTTTTAACCGATAAAAAGAGTTTATCAAGACAAACATTGTTCAGCAAAATATAAACACTGTTTATCGAAAAATTCGGTTTATCCGTTGATAACATAGTTTTTCGATAAACACAGTTTCTAAGGAACACCAAAGAGGCAGTTAATCCGATCAACACATCGATCGTTCTTTTGCATTGATCGATTGTTCTTTTGCTTCGATCGATCGCTCCTTTCCATGTGATCGATCGCTCCTTTTCACCAATCGATGGATGAAAAAGAGCGATTACAAAAGAGTGATAGAAAAAGAGCGATAGAAAAAGAGCGGTCGAAAAAGAGCGATCGAAAAAGAGCGATCGAAAAAGAGCGATTCAAGACAGATGCGCATACATCGATGCGTATGAGCCCCACACACAGTCCGCCGCCGTGTACGTAGACCGTGGCCGTGTAGACATGTGTGTGCAGACCCACACAGCATTCCCTTTCCTCCTAAAATGACACAGTTCAGCTAATCATACTTAAGATGCATATTCATGAATAAGATATTTTATTTGTAAACCCGTGTGTGCAGACCGACAACATTCCTTTTGGTAGTAAAAACAGTTGGTGGTCAATGTACATTCTCTATTGGGCTGGCTTCGGGAGTTAATTGGATTAAGGTCAGGGAAGCTTTTGTGCCAACTCCTTGTTTATAGCTCTATGGTTTGATTTAACCATACATACGCCGTGTGTAAGGGAAATAGTGAATTCATACATGTAGCCGTGTGCAAGCAAACCATGAGATGAGACTAGTGATGACCAACAAACAAAACATTTTAATGGTATTTGATATGTGCATCATAGAAGGACACGCAAAGAAAATAGTATTCTATTTCCCACAGAAGATCCACAAAAACTGGTGTAACACGGTTTGCAGGAAGGCCGATTCTCGGTGGTTGTGAGGCTCCAACTCAACAAATCTCAAAATATGTTTGGATTTTTTGTTTCTGCCTATCGTCGAGCAACAAAGCACATAATGATACAAGAGACTCCTAACAGATTATATTAACATTTTGACGATTGGACAGGATAATGTCCTAATCGTACTGGACATTGTTTAAATGTACACAAACTGCCCACAGAAAGAAGCTTTAAACTCAGTTTGTGATGCCTTGGAATAAGCGAACTCGGGACTGTACACCACACCAAAACCTACAAGAAAACACACGCAATGTCTTAGATAGAACTTATTATGGACGCAAACGTCATCGAATTCAATAACAAGTTTAAAGACAAACAACTGGCATAGCGCTGGGTAGTGTATGCAGTCCCGAAATGTGTGACATCACTTGTATGTTTTGAGCCCTTCCATTAAATGAAAAAAAAAAAAAAAAACACAAACTGCTCAACATATTATAACCGGAAAAAAGGAGTTATTTTTCATATTTTGTTTCTTTCTTTCCCCCTCTTCAACCCCCCCCCTTCAACTCCCTTTTTATCATTTTTGTATTTGATGTTAAGGATGCATGCAAACATCAAAGAAAAGGGCGTTGTCTTAACCATCGCCTATTGACTTTTAAAAGATAGATACCATTGTCTCCCACTAAAACAACATAGGATGGTTTATTACCAGAGACCAAACCCAAGCCATGGGACTTATTACAATCATTTCAAAACGCTTCTCTGCCCCTTTGTCGTTCATTGGCTACCGCCGGAAATAGTTTTAAATTTCCATCAGCACAGGGGATAAGCTTAATAACTTACAAAATTTAAAGTTTTTTTTTAACTTAATGAGTGCGTTTCTGGTATTATTACTTTATCGGCATGTCCTTTAAAAAAACAGATGCTTATACATGGAATAACATCAACATGTTTTTGCGTGGTCACACAAGTCTCATCCCTTGACTTGATTGCACGATTTCACTCTCCCCTCTTTAAAGTTAACAAAATCGTTAAGACTCAATCCATGATGCTTCGTGTATACAAAGCGATTATTTTATAAATCATATGCAATCAAAACTGTAAATCACTTTTACTTTTAGCAATGAAGTTAAATACATGTATAATAAATAGACAATATTGAAACAACTATTGTCCACTCTTGTTGTGATCGAGATGCCAAATCTTCGGTTGTAAAATCGGACATGACTCCATCCATGCTGCTTCGCGTACAACCAATCCATGCTGCTTGGTGTACAACGGTGGCAATTATGAATTTACATCTTAAGTATGATTGGCTGAACTGTGTCCTTCGGGAGGAAAATGAATGCTGTGTCGGTTTGCACACACAGGTCTACACGGCCGCGGCAGTCTAGTCTACGTACACGGCGGCGGACGCATCGATGTATGCGCATCGGTCATGAATCGCTCCTTTTCAACCTCTCTTATTCAATCGCTCTTTTTCGATAGCTTTTTTTCAATCGCTTTTTTCTTATCTCTCTTTTTTCATCGATCGATCGAAGGAAAGACCGATCGATCGATGGTAAGACCGGTCGATCGATGCAAAAGAACGATCGATCGATGCAAAAGAACGATCGATCGATGCAAAAGAACGATCGATCGATGCAAAAGAACGATCGATCGATGCAAAAGAACGATCGATGTGTTGATCGGATTAATTGCCTCAGTTTTTTTGCTGACGCCAAATGCTCAATAGTTTAAAAAACAGTGTTAATCATTCGATATACAATATTTTTCGTTAAACACGGTCATAAAGTCTGCCTCGGGAGGGCGCTGTCTTGCAAGATCCGTGCGCAATCATTGGACGCACACCAAGAGGAAATTCCCTTAACCCTAAGGGACAGTGTGTCTTATTTCATGACCTTAAGCCATCCTGCCTGTTTCGTTTCAAATTAAATAATTTGCATGTCAACAAGTTTGACATTGACGAAATTAAGATTCCAAAAAATGGATTTAATAAATAAATAAAAACATTAAAGGTCAAACGTGCAACGTTATCAGGCTGTATTGTGGTATTCCCTGCCCTTCTACTCTCTGTGGACCCGGTTCGAATTCCACCCTGGACCATCATTGCCTCACAGATTCACATGGGTTCGGCTTTTCCGTCCTCCCACATCTAGAACAACATTTCTTACTTTCGTTTCCTATCTATACCTTACGTCTTTCATCCTGTTATTGGCGCTTGCACGCCGTTGTGTTCATCAAGTAATAAACATAGTTTTTCTCGAAAAACATTGTTTATCGGCGACAAACAGTGTTTATCGTATTTGAACGTACCTCGACTATATCCAAACTGTATACAATGTATTTTAAGTGTTTCCAGAAGCAGTGAAGTCTTTCATAACAGGAAGAATAAGAAACTTCTTATCTTTCGGTTTTGAGTTGGCAACATAAACACAACACTCTCCTTAAACTTCACTTTACTATTGTCTGAAGACTTCGACATTTCAAAGTTTAGGACAATAATAGAGTATCGTCGGCTTTGTTCGATTTTGGAGGATAAGTTTATAACAAAATAATAGGTTGCTTTTTTTCTCTTTGTCCTAGAAACATCAGACATGTTCTGTTGTTATTAATGTATTAATTGATTGTATTGTGTGTATTACTTTTAACGTTAAATAAACAGCAGACATACCACGTACATTTTTTTTTTCCTTTTTTGAGCATGCGCTCATTGTCGAAAACATTTTTGTTTTCAACTAGTAAGTCTGCTGCCACCCATCGTCCGCAAAAGTCTCCTATTGTAAAGTTCAAACGAGTGTTTTCGGGTTCAAACGGGGGTAATTTTGAAAAAAAGAGGTTTCCGTGGTATTTTGTTTGATACATTACAAAAAACTTCCGAAATAGAATTGACATGGGTCTTGGTCCAGTTGGGCTTGACCCAGTAATGGGTCACTATGACCCGGAATCCGTGTCAAAATGACCCAGATATGGGTCAAACTGACGCAGAATAGGAGTTACAATTTTCCGGGTCAACGTGACCTGGAAATGGTTTAGGCTCTCACAATAATTTAGTATGAATTCAAATATTGGGTTGACCCTTAAAACAGACCTGTTTGTGATTGCATAGAGATATTTAAGTTGGTTCAACTAAGTTAGTTTGTATGAAACATTGATCGATTCTGCTTTAAATTTGTTTTTAAACTTTTCGAAGCTGCGTGAATCGGGTGCCCCTCCAACCCGACAAACCGTTGACTTGTTAAACTAAAAAAAAAAAAATAATAATAAAATTAATTGTTTTTTAAACTTACACTGTACTCTTTAGCTTGCAATTGGAAATGTTGCTACGTGGTAGACAGACCTGTAAACAAGTTCAAAGTAAAGGTGAGTTTTACGCAAAGGTTAACGCAGTTGATGAATGTGTCTCGCCGGGATGGGACAGTTTGCTACTGACAAGGCCGTCAGTGTGGAGTTTGCCGGGTGGTACCCAGTTATCCGCTGAGAGGACCAAAGGGCCATCGTAATTCTCACGGGGATGACAGACCTTAGGAAAGGCTCGAAGAAAGCCTACAGCTTGTTGTGGGTTTATGTTGTTCTTGATGCTACACCACGCGTTAAATACAGAAGTATTTTGAATTGGGGGTAAATTTTGACCCAAGTAATTGTTGTTTTTATATGTTTTTGTTTAGAGTGTATGCACAATAAAAACATATGAAGGCAAATTCGACTGGAGACATGTAATTCAACAACATGTTATTATTTTTTGTTTGTTGCTGGATAAAAATAAAAATAAAAGTACAACTTTAAAAATTGCATTTGTGTTACCCTTGGAAGGCTTATTGGGAGGCATTAACACTACCCATGAAAAGTTAAATATTTATAATACATTACGCGGCGACCACTTGGTGTCACTTGGATTTACTCAGACCACGGGGCTGACTGGAGAGTTTATGTGCCACAATTCCCAATTGTCTATGAATATGTTGTAATTTCGGGCCACCAAAGCCAGTTATGCTCAAGATTACAACAACAGACTCAACACGTTCGATGACTAGGCTGGTTACTTGGCAAAGTTCGAGTATGGTGTCCTGTCCTGCACTATTATCAACTCAAAGTTCCCTATGTGAATTTCAGAGTTGACGGAGTTGATGTAATTTCTACCGAGTTACATGAGCCAGAAAAAAGAAAAAATTATGGAAGCAAATTCTCAGTTTAAGCTAGGTAAAAAAACATGTGTAAAAACAACTCTGAAATGTCCCAGAACGCACCAGGCAGCATTTAATGTCACTGTTTCACAAGTGACCTACAAACGGGCCTCAGACCCGACGCCGTAAAGGCTTCCAGGTTCGCTTGTTCTTCTCTAAAATCGTCTTAGGCTTAACATGCACTTAAATCCTGGCTAGAATGGTTGTTCTACACAAACGGCAAGTATCTTAGTCACCCCCCCCCCCCCCATCAGAATAAAACAAGTTAAACTATCAATAAAAGTATTGTTCTCTAGTATCATGCATTGCATCAGATAGTATAAAAATCTTAAAAGAAAAAAAAAAAAGAAAAAAAAAAAAAAAAAAACAGTGGGGAACGGCTCCCAAGAGCGGACCGCAGCTGTACCCCTACGTCATAAAGGCTTAGTTTGCGCTCGTTCTTCTCGCAAATGCCTAAACTATTCAAGGGACCACACCGTCATTGTTGTTAAACAATTGTTCGCCAATGTTCGTCTGCTTTTTAAATTGTGCCAGTTTCGTCGTAAAAATCTTGCAAGATGACAACAGATCGTCTCCAAAGAAGAGGAATTATCATGGTGAATTGTTGCAAACTCTGTGATGGGGTTCATGGGGTTTTGTACACCCGAGGGTGCACCGTGGACCCCATAACAGCGTGCAACAATTGTAAAATGTTAAATTTTAATGTAGCTTTCAACCAAAACGTAAAACAAATGAAACGATAGCAGGGTCAGGTCAAATGACGCAATATTGCTAATTCGGGTTTGTTCCATGTTTCCCAAATAGTTTTTGAATATCTGTATAGAGTTTTTTGGCAGAGTGCAAAGCATTTGTTGATGAACAGACAGTCCGCAACGCCCGATGTCAACAAATGCAGTGAAAAAAACTATGCCATTGATCGAACAAGACGTTGAACTGATTCTCAGCGATGAATTTCTTAGCGAGAAAAAAAAAATAATATGAACAAACTCTTTACACAAAACTATCTATATGGTGAGAAAAAAAAAACAGTCGAAGTTAAAATGCACTTCATTAATCTAAAAACCAAAGCCTGGGCCCGGCAGTATAACGACAAACACTTACCTTGGTGTGTGTTCTTGTAGTCCAAACCTTCTCGGTTCCTCTTTTCCGATAAGATGCAAAGTTTTTTATGAACACTGCTGCTGCTACAGCTCGTTTAAATACTATTGTTTTTCCATTGAAGTCACCAGCAGTCTACTTTGGGTTTTGACTGACAATCGATGAGCAGCCAATCATACATACGTGTTAAAGTCACTGGTTGAAGGAAGTGACTTACTCCATCACTGGTTTGGATGAGGCTGTATGGTACGAATGAAGGTCAATTGTGGTAAACTTTCTAGTATAGTTCATGGACATCATGTGTTTACATGTATATCCGCCTTACTACTTTACTTTACCACATTGCTTCCTGAAGTACCAGGCCAGTTTCCTTCCATTTCCGCTCATATGACGTCAGTCAATAATGCAATTGCCACTTAAAGAGTTAAAGTGCAAGTTTGTTTTAAATAATAAAACTGTTTATAGGAAATTGTTACTGGAAAGATATATAGTTTAACCTGCGCCCTCTCTTGTTATACATCATGTTCACCAACACAATGTCGTATTTTTGTCGAAATAGTGTACATGGTTTCAGAGTCTGTCCAAAATCGAAATGCAAGAAAGTGTAAAGTTACTCACGATGTTTTGTTTTGACTTTGATGCCGGTTACTACTTCATTTTGTGACATTGCAAAACTAAGGGTCATAATATCAACACGAATCTGACGGAATTGTTGTTTTCCTCTCAAAGGCAACCGTTCATTTATTTTACATAACAGGTAGGTGTTAAAATTTAAGGCCGTTTGACCTAAATTGTACTGCGATTTATATACATGTTTATATTGCTGTTTATAGCAAGCCTTTATTGCTATCAATAAAATAGTCGTATTTCTCCGTTTATTACGATATTAATTTGTTTGAAGCAATTGTGAATATGGTTTTCGTATAAACATCAGCGATTGGCAAATTCCTAAACTACCTCTGAGGCCACAAGCTTCAAGTGTGACCCCAAGCATTTCTTCACACAAATCGTTTTTCCCCATAAGTTCAGGTTTTTACTTATTTTACTTATTTGTATTATTTGTTTATATATTTATTTTTTATTATCCAATAATGCAGTACAACTTTCCTGATCAAAATTGCGATGTTAAAAAAAGACTTAAACTTTGGGATTTTAAAAACTTGATGGTTTTTCTGTTGAGCTTAATATCATCATCACAGTGATACAAACATTACTTGCAAATAATTATTCAAAATAATGCTAATGTGTTACTTTTTATTAAGTATTCAGTTTTTCGTGGTTGAGATTGGTAATTGAATCAGGGTAACAAGTGTCTGATGCTAAAGGGACTGTGTCGTATTGATTGAACTCCCAGTTACTGCCCACAGGTGACTTGTTAACTGTGATGCGACGGTAAACGCGCGCGCGTACTGGTATAAATACTCTAAGTAAACAACACTACACATTCTGGTACGGCTGGTTGCTGGTCCAGTGGATTCTTTCCTGAATGAAGCATTATTATAAATTTTAAGTTGAAAATCTGGTTTGCTAAATACTGTGCTTATTTGCTGGTTGTCGCCAGGGTACGATCACATACATACCTTTAGACGGACAACAGGGGGCGCTAAATTGATTTTTTTTTTCTGGAGTTGTATACAAAAGTGGTTTGAATGACCTTTGCTGATTTAAACGGAGGACATCGTGGAAAATTGCAAATAAAATAGTTATAGTAGGCCTAGGCCTACAGGACTGGCAATTTCTAAGCCTTTGTGTAGTTTTCAATGTGTCAAGAAACCAGATTTTCAACTTAAAATTTATAATAATGCTTCATGAACATTTCATGGCCGATCACAAATGTTGGGCTGAGGTATCGTTTCTACATCCTAACTTCCAGGAAATAATCCACTGGACCAACCATCAATATGGGTAATGTTAGATCACTTTAAAACACAATGGACGAATTGCGTGCCAATGTTAGGTTTCTGCACGAGTACAGACAGGTATGCATTTTGGCATTTACTGAGACCTGGCTTCACTGTGGAATTTCTGATACTGCACTGGATTTAGACAAATATCAACTCGTGAGGAACGATAGAACTAAAGCCTCGGGAAAATCGCGAGGCGATGGAGTAGGTATGTACATACAATTCCTATGCAGTAACTACTTCGTAAAGGAGAGGGTATGTACGCCAGACTATGAATTGCTCGTAGTCTGGCTCCGACCCTTTTTATCTGCCAAGAGAACTCAATCAGATTTTTGTGTTGGTCACATATATCCCTCCACAAGCTGATGTCAATATTGCCGGAGACCATATAGCATCAACAATTAATTACATGGAGGTCTCATCGCCCGACTCTGCCACAATCATATTCGGTGACTTCAACAAGTGCATACTGGACAACGTCTTGCCCACCTACGAACAATCAGTACAGCAACACACCATAAATGAAGCCACATTAGACCTATGCCACTGTGACATTCCTAAAGCATACCCTTCGAAGCTTTGTGCTCCACTAGGCAGATTTGACCACAATAACATTCTCTTACTGCCATCCTACAAGCAAAAACTGAAAAGGTGTAAGGTGGTCGCCAGGGAACGGCGTGTCTGGAGCAACGAAGCCACAGAGAAAAAATACGAGCTTGTTTTGAATGCACAGACTGGAACTTTTTCCAGGACTCCACCAGTTCAATGGATGAGATAGTGTCAGTTACGTCTGATGACATCATCTTCTGTGGAGATATTTGCATACCCTATAATGTCGTTGAAGTTTTCCCAAATAACAAACCATGGTTCAATAAATAACTTTACAATCTCATCTAACGGAAAAAGGCAGCATTCACAGCAGGTGACAGGATGCTCGTGGAAGTCATCCAGAGGGACATTGACAAGCAGGTCAAGCAGTCGAAGTTGGTTTATAAACGCCGGCTGGATGAAAACTTTAATGGGAACAATCCACATGTAGCATGGCAACACATGCACTCAATGACGGGTTACAAAGAGCTAAAACAGTTAAAAACATTTTTGGTATAGGTTTGACACCGAATAATTTCCAGTGGATTAAAGTTCCATTGTTCAGTCTTTTAAAACATAATTCGGGACTCAGACGACATTGTTGTTATAAATGCCCATGATGTGCGTAAAGTTTTTGTTTTTCGACAGATAAACACTGTTTTTCTAGACAAACTATGTTTATCACTTGATGAACTTAACGGCGTGCAAGCGCCAATAACAGGATGAAAAAAGTTAGGTATAGATAGGAAAAAAGAGTAAGAAATGTTGTTTTAGATGTGGGAGGACGGAAAAGCAGAACCCGTGTGAATCTGTGAGGCAATGATGGTCCAGGGTGGAATTCGAACCGGGTCCACAGAAAATGGAAGGGCAGGGAAGACCACAATACAGCCTGATAACGTTGCACGTTTGACCTTTAATGTTTTTATTTATTTTTTAAATCCTTTTTTTAGAATCTTGATTTTGTCAATGTCAATCTTATGACGGTGCTCGCTTGGCCATTGTACAGAAACTTTTTTACATGCAAATTATTTAATTTGAAACGAAACATGCAGGATGGCTTAAGGTCATGAAATGAGACACACTGTCCCTTAGGGTTCAGGGAATTTCCACTTGGTGTGCGTCCAATGATTGCGCGCGGATCTTGCAAGACAGCGCCCTCCCGAGGCAGAGTTTATAATCATGTTTAACAAAAAATAATGTCTATCGAATGATTAACACTGTTTATTAAACTCGATCGATGAAAAAAAGGAGATTAGAAAAAAGCGATTGAAAAAGAGGTATTGAAAAAGAGCGAGTCGAAAAAGAGCGATTCAAGACCGATGCGCATACATCGATGCGTCCGCCGCCGTGTACGTAGACTAGACTGCCGCGGCCGTGTAGACCTGTGTGTGCAGACCAACACAGCATTCCTTTTCCTCCCGAAGGACACAGTTCAGCCAATCATACTTGAGATGCAAATTCATAATTGCCACCGTTGTACACCAAGCAGCATGGATTGGTTGTACACGAAGCAGCATGGATGGAGTCATGTCCGATTTTACAACCGAAGATTTTGCATCTCGATCACAACAAGAGTGGACAATAGTTGTTTCAATATTGTCTATTTATTATACATGATTTAACTTCATAGCTAAATGTAGCCTAGCATAGGCAAGAGGTGAGATATTATTTGTTAGAGTGATTTACAGTTTTGATTGCATATGATTTATAAAATAATCACGTTGTATACACGAAGCATCATGGATTGAGTCATAACGATTCAAATAACTTTATAGAGGGAAGAGTAAAATCGTGCAATCAAGTCAAGGGATGAGACCTGTGTGACCACGCAAAGACATGTTGCTGTTATTCAATGTATAATCATCTATGAAGCGTTTTTTTTTTTAAATGACATGCAGATAAAGTAATAAGACCAGAAACGCACTCATTAAGTTAAAAAAAACTTTAAGTTTTGTAAGTTATTAAGCTAATCCCCGTGTCGATGGAAATTTAAAACTATTTACGGCGGTAGCCAATGAACGATTAAGTGGCATAGAAGCGTTGTGAAATGATTGTAATAAGTCCCATGGCTTGGGTTTGGTCTCTGGTAATAAACCATCCTATGTTGATTTAGTGGGAGACAATGGTATCTATCTTTTAAAAGTCAATAGGCGATGGTTAAAACAACGCCCTTTTCTTTGATGTTTGCATGCATCCTTAACATCAAATACAAACATGATAACAAAAAAGGGGGTTAAAACGAAAAAGAACTGCAATTTTTTCCGGTGATAATATGTTGAGCCGTTTGTGTGTGTTTTTTTTTTCATTTAATGGAAGGGCTCAAAACATATAAGTGATGTCACACATTTCGGGACCGCATTTTGTTTTTCTTTCTTAAATTCTGTTTTGTTTTGTTTTTGCAATCTAGTTAATTAATTATTTTTATTTATTTTTTTTTTTTTATTTTTTTTTACTAAGCAGCTTATTTTTTGACACTTACTTTGATGCATTTACGATAGCTAGTACCATTTATTTAATTAATGAATTCGCATTTTCAGGGCCTTTTTGAGTTTGGCTGTTTTAGTTTTGGGAGTGTTGCAGGTTACTTGAATGGTTTTGTGGCATGTGTGGGGGTGTGGTGCATGCGTTTGCGCTTGTGTGCTTGTTTTTGTTCTTTTTTTGTGTGAGCTGGTGTGTGTATTATTATTTTTTTTTATTGATGTCCTTTTAATGTAGTTTTTTTTTTAATGATGTATTATAGTTGCAATTCAGTTTTTATACTGTGATGACTATTGTGAATAAACCTTTTATCTATCTATATATCTATACACTACCCATTGCTATGCCAATTGTTTGTCGTTAAACTTGTTATTGAATTCGATGACGTTTGCGTCCATAATAAGTTCTATCTAAGACATTGCGTGTGTTTTCTTGTAGGTTTTGGTGTGGTGTACAGTCCAGAGTTCGCTTGTTCCAAGGCATCACAAACTGAGTTTATTGCTTCTTTCTGTGGGCAGTTTGTGTACATTTAAACAATGTCCAGTTCGATTGGGACATTATCCTGTCCAATCGTCAAAATATTACTATAATCTGTTAGGAGTCTCTTGTATCGTTATGTGCTTTGTTGCTTGACGATAGGCAGAGAAAACAAAATCCACATATATTTTGAGATTTGTTGAGTCGGAGCCTCACAACCACTGAGAATCGGCCTTTCTGCAAACCGTGTTACACCAGGATGGTTTTTGTGGATCTTCTGTAGGAAATAGAATACTATTTTCTTTGCGTGTCCTTCTATGATGCACATATCGAATACCATCAACATGTTTTTTTTGTGGTCATCACTAGTCTTATCTCATGGTATGCTTGCACACGGCCACAGGTATGAAATCACTCTTCCCATTACACACGGCGTCTGTATGGTAAAATCAAACCATAGAGCTATAAACAAGGAGTTAGCACAAAAGCTTCCCTGACCTTAATCCAATTAACTCCCAAAGCCAGCTCAATAGAGAATGTACATTGACCACCAACTGTTTTTACGACCAAAAGGAATGATGTCGGTCTGCACACACGGGTTTACAAATAAAATATCTCATTCATGAATATGCATCTTAGGTATGATTGGCTGAACTGTGTCATTTGTGGAGGAAAAGGATTGCTGTGTAGGTCTGCACACTCAGGTCCACACGGCCACGGCGGTCTACGTACACGGCGTCGGACTGTGTGTGGGGCGTATACGCATCGATGTATGCGCATCGGTCTTGAATCGCTCCTTTTCAACCGCTCTTATTCAATCGCTCTTTTTCGATCGCTCTTTTTAGACCGCTCTTTTTCTATCACTCTTTTCTAATCGCTCTTTTTTCATCCTTCCTTCGGTGAAAAGGAGCGATCGATTACATGGAAAGGAGCGATCGATCGATGCAAAAGAACAATCGATTGATGCAAAAGAACGATCGATGTGTTGATCGGATTAACTGCCTCTTTGGTGTTCCAAAGAAAAACTATGTTTATCAAGTGATAAACATAGTTTTTCGATAAACAGTGTTTATATTTTGCTAAACAATGTTTATCTTGATAAACTCTTTTTATCGGTCAAAAAAAAAGTCTTTATCGAGATAAACTAGGTTTATAATGTGATAAACATAGTTTTTTTTCTTCAAAAAACAGTGTTTATCGGTCAAAAAACAGTGTTTATCTGCCGAAAAACAGTATTTATCGGCGATAAACAGTGTTTATCAAATTACTGGGCTTGCTATGGATGTGTTCCTTTTCAACGTTTTCTACTTCAGGACAATGCATACTCTAGAATTGTCAACCAGGCCCCAAAACATGGCATCAATATGGATTGTTGAATAATGTAATTTTGCCGAACCTTTAAAAAGACGGCATCTGGAAAACATTTCAAAAATTAAGGAAACATGTATTTTGACTAAAATTGGTTACTGGAACAAACCACAAACACCAACAAACAAAAAACTCTTAGACCATTTTTTTTTAAAAATCTGCTTGCGTCATCTGGATGAAGCAAACATAATTGGCAAGTTCATTAATTTTTGTTAATGGCTTTGTAAAATACGACGGAGCAAAAGGTGTGTCACCCCCCCCCCCCCCTCCGGTCCAGTATTTCCGAACAAAAATATTGTCCTGTCCGGATAGGGCTAGGTCTAAGGAAAGTAATATGGTTGATTCTGTTGAGTTTTCGTTTATACACGTAAGCAAAGGGTTAGAAATAAGACCGGTAAGAAATGTTTTTATCGTTTTTTGTTTTGTTTTTGTTTTTGTTTTACATTCCAGATGAAGATTACCATAACAGTGGCCTTTGTTGTGGCTTGTATGCAAGTTCAGTTCATGGTGGCTACAGTTGCAGTTTCACCTGATCCGGAAGTGACGTGTAACTCATGCTGCCAGGGCCCAGCCGGTATACCTGGATTTCCTGGATCAAATGGAAACCATGGCCAGCATGGGCTTGTAGGTCCCAGAGGTGATGCAGGCTCTCCTGGGGAGGTAGGTGTAACCGGGGCTAAAGGAGACATGGGGTCAGATGGACTGATTGGTGACCCAGGCGCTAAAGGGAATCATGGACTAAAGGGAGAGCAAGGAGTAGGTAAACCAGGGAAACAAGGACCTCAAGGTCTGCCTGGGGTGAATGGTTTGAAGGGGGAGAGAGGTGAATCTGGACCAGCTGGACAGACTGGTGAAGCAGGTGAATGTAATACAAGACGGTCCGCCTTCACTGCATTGAGGAATGGCAACTTCATCCCTCCATCCGCCTGGGATCCTCTGCCCTTTGAAGAGTTATTGTTTTCAGAGGAAGGGACAGACTTCAACTTGGCTAATGGCACGTTTACGTGTACTGTGCCTGGGATATACGTCTTTATGTTCACAGTCATGAAACTATCCAGTGGGTCTTACCTAGATGTTCAGCTGAGGAAGAATGGTAACGCCATTGTTGCAGGGGATGTGGTCGCTCGAGGGAATCATCAAGTGAGTAGCAGTGCGGTTATTCCCCTGCACTCTGGAGATCAAGTTCACTTAGCTATAAGCGGTCAAGTATTTAGTAACTCTGGCCATTACACGTCTTTTACTGAAATTCTGTTGTACGAAATCTAAACGAAACATAAATACAAGCGTAAACGATTTTTAAAAGATCTTAGATAACGCTTTAATACCACAAAACCTAACCGATACCTTAATGTTTGAAGTATTTTACAAAATTGTTTTTGAAGTATTACTCATTAGCTTATTAGCAAAAGAGGTCGTTTTTTATTAATTGAAGAAGAAAATAAGTTTTTTGATTGAATCATTCTAAACAAATATTACAATAACGACTGCATTCGTTTGTAATCTTGATTATTTTGACCTAATCGATAATTTGGCAATGTAGTTTTTACGGTGTATCCTTTACATAAAATACGATACGCTTGACAGCTTTCGGGCCCTAGGGTGCAATGGTGAAGCATTGGTGACGAATGTACGACATTTTGATAACCCTCAAGTGCAACTTTGTTCAGAAAAATACACAAACAAAAAACGTTGGATGTCACAATCCTATGTCAAATAATGGTGTATAAAAGTTTGTACAGAAACAAATTCTGTCCATTCGTAAATCTTGACGATATTCAATACAAAAAACATTGCATATAATACATTAAGTGGCGCAAAAGAGATTTCCAAAAGCCCGGACTCGAAATGGTTAAATCAATTAAAATGGGTAAAACATTTCAAATCGCATTTCAGACTGCCTGCATTCCATTGGCTTCGTAAAAGATTATTCTCATTCTGACATCTAACTCATGTAGGTTTTGGTGATTGATTATCAACTAGCAGTGTAAATTATTGTTAATATTAAATTCAAAAAATAGTATTTCAGCTTTGGTGTCTTCTTGTTCAGTATATTTTGCTAAGCCAATGACATTTTCAGACAATATTCCTCCTTCCGGAATATGACATTCGGATTCCAACATAATTTTCAAGAAGATGAACAGATTAAAATTATTTTTCGATAACTTTGCATCATACTAAGTAAATTTGATGCAGTTCTGTAACAAGTTAATACCTTCCAAGGATTAAATATTGTTGTGTTTTCTTCAAACAACCATATATTTTGTTTAAATTGACCAATTGATTGATTGACTGATTGATTGACCTATTGATTTACAAAATTGAAACAGAATATGATCGATTTACATCACAATGCACCACATATTCTTGGCATGATTCATCCTATGTGGCTGTAAATTGTTCCGTTGATAAGAACGTTGTACATTCTATAGGACCTTGCGCCACCTATAGAGTTTGCCCCGGAGAGGTTTTTTTTTTAAGAAAGTACAAAGCACGCGCAGATGTTGTCACAAGTTAAAATTGTGTAGCTGATATTATGTGCTTGTTTCAGCCTTCTATACTCACAACCACGGCGAGAGTGTAAGCTATCTGAAAATAAATCTCTTAATTTTCTCAACATGGTTTTGTTTGAACCTTTAGTGGATGATTTCCATGCCTACATCATTACGGACTGTGAAGTGGGTAACCCTGTTTCAGCCTCAGGGGTAGGTGACGAGGTGCCCTTGCCGACAGTTGATTTGGGTCAACAGCCCAAATTAGCTAAGTGTACCCCTCACCTGGGCTTGTGGTTAGGCGTTAATTCCTAATAAAACAAATTAATAAAACAAACCTATGTTACCAAAAATGATGCGGTTTGAAGATTTCCAAAAAGTCCAAATCAATTATACTATATAACTTTGCAAAAAAACACTTTTTGTTTGCATTGTTTTGCTTTCAAGAATAGCTTTATTTCCAAAGGTGCTATGTGTAAGTACTTTGTTTACTAATTGCTACTAATACCAAGTATTAAAAACCGCAAGGGGCGCTTTTAATGGCAACATTTATTGATCACAAGTTCAATTTTACCTTATTTTGATTGCATGTACTGTGTTATAATGTAATAACGGTCAAATAAATAACATTTGTAATAGAAGCAATAAAGGAAACCGAGCTCATTCAACTTGTTTGCATTACGTACATTTGTTTCATACACGCCCATAGTGGTCATAATTACTGTGAATTAGGGGTACACCTCACTAAATAAACTCCCATAGCATAAAGTGCAATATGCTAAATATTCAAAACTACCTACAAATTATGTAGAAGTCGCACATCTTTTTACAGTAAAGGGAATATTATCTATTTACTCTTGAACTTGTATCCGCTCAATTTGATTTGGGGAGTCCCAAGGCCCGTCGAATTATTCTCCCTCCAAATAAAAACACCCAACCTCTGTGTAAATATCCAAACGCCCGAGCTTCAATCTTGAAACAATTATCCATACACATCTGGCAATTAGGCTATACCATCCAAAATGTAGCGATTTGGAAGTCAACAACCCCAAATCACAATTTGGAATTTGTTTTGCACTGTTATTCTTTTTGTGGCTCTTAATTCTGTCTAATATAAAATATTTTGAGGGCCTAAAAAATATAAATGAGACCGTCGCTGTTGAGTGGGGTGCACCTTATAGAGGAAATTATTTTTACAGTTTAACTGATTACCACATTCAGGACACAGAAAATGTTGTCAGGAACATATTTTATTAGTACATTAGCATGCCAGATAGTGATACACACACAAGCTATTTCTTCCCATGTAATCATTTCCTTCCAGTTGAACAATCCACATATCCGTTTCATACTTGACTGTATCCTACGGTTGTTCTGATGAGATTTTATTCAAGTGTGTGTTTTTGTTTTTTCCTTTAAATTTACCCTTTTAATGTGGAGGATCCTCGGTGATAGCAAGGGTGCGGGGCAACGGGCAAACAAACAATTACTGTGGGGGGTCTGTTCATTGCAGTGGTCAAACTGTTGGTCTGTAGAAGACCCCGGCAGTACCTAAAGGCTCTTCTAAGAACATTGCAAATTTGACGCCTGAATTCTCTAACCCTGAAGTGGAACCATGGATTTGGGGAGGGGCAGAGCTTCTAAGGCTTGCATGATGACTTGATGACTGGGAGTAAGTTGGTCATATAATATACCATATCAAACAACCTTGACCTGGCTACCCGTCCCCATATACATCCGCCAACACAATCTGCTCCACTCCCTCCCACCTTATTAAACTGAGGTTTAAGCAATCTCAAAAGAAAAGCAAATTACCTCGACATGACTGATAACTCTCTCGAACAAAGAGTTGTGGGCTTTCAGTGGTAGCCATCAGCCTAAACATCAGCCCTACTCAAAATTAAAGCCATTAGCCTCAAAATTAAAGCCATTATCTAGCTCCTCATCAAACCCTAGCCATCAGCCCAAATAAACCTAGCCCCAACCCAAACCATACCCATCAGCCTTAACCCTAGTCCCAACCCCAAACTCAAGACATCAGCCTAAACCCTAGCCCCTGCCACAAACCCTAGCCGTCTGCCAAACCCTAGCTCCCAACCCAAACTGTAGCCATCTGCCCAAACCCTAGCCCCGACCCCAAACACTAGCCATCAGTCTAAACCCTAGCCCCTGCCACAAACCATAGCCGTCTGCCAAACCCTAGCCATCTGCCCGAACCCTAGCCCCCATCTTTAACTCTAGCCATCAGCCTAAACCATTGCCCCTGCCACAAACCAGCCGTCTGCCAAACCATTGCCCCCACCCCAAACTGTAGTCATCAGCCTAAACCCTAGCCCCTGCCACAAACCCATAGCCGTCTGCCAAACCCTAGCCCCCATCTTGAACTCTAGCCATCAGACTAAACCACTTGCCCCTGTCACAAACCTAGCTGTCTGCCAAACCCTAGCTCCCAACCCAAACTGTAGCCATCTGCCCAAACCATAGCCCCCTCCCCAAACTGTAGCCATCAGCCTAAACCCTAGCCCCTGCCACAAACCCTAGTCGTCTGCCAAACCCTAGCCCCCATCCCAAACTCTAGTCATCTGCCAAACCCTAGCTCCCAGCCCAAACTATAGCCATCTTCCCAAACCCTAGTCTTAACCCCAAACTTAAGCCATCAGCCTAAACCCTAGCCCCTGCCACAAACCCTAGCCATCTGCCAAACCCTAGCCCCCATCCCAAACTCTAGCCATTAGCATAAACCCTAACACCCTGCCACAAACAATAGCCACCTGCCAAACCCTAGCCCTACCCAAAACTCTAGCCATCTACACAAACCCTACCCCCAACACCAAACTCTAGCCATCAGCCTGAACCTTAGCTCCCACCCCAAACTCTAGCCAACTGCCTAAACCTTAGACCCCACCCAAAACCTCAGTGATCAGCCTAAATAATAGCCCAAACCAAAAACCCTAGCCATTAGCAAAAACCCTAACTCCAACCCAAACTCAAGCCTTTAGCCTAAAACCTTACCCCACTCAAAATCCTGGCCATTACCCTAAACCCTAGCCCCCACCTTAAACCCTAGCAATCAGCCCAAACCCTAACCCCAACCCGAACCCTAGCCATCAGCCCTGACCCTAGCCCCCACCAAAAACTCTAACCCGAAACCCTAACTGTAGCCGTCTGTTAAAATCCTAGTCAACCTCACATCAGCCTAAACCCTGGTCCCTAACACACATCCGAGCCATTAGCCCAAACCCTAGTCCCCACCTCACTCTCTAGCCATCAGTCTAAACTCTAGCCCACTGAAATTCCTAGCCAAAACCTAGCCCTCACTTCAGACCCTAGCCATCAGCCCAAATCCTAGCCCCAAACAAGAACTCTAGCCATCAGCCTAAACACTATAGTCCACACCACAAACTATAGCCATCACCCCGAACCTTAGCCCCACCCCAAACTCTAGCCATCAGCCTTAACTCTAGCCTCCACTCAAAACCCTACCTCTCAGCCAAAACCCAACCTTACAGTTTTAACTCTAGCCAGATTTGTTTCCATTAGCAACAACTGACCGTCAAGTGTCTAGAATGGCATTTTGCAATATTCTTCACCCACGTCCATCCAACCCCTTCACCCTTTTCCGAATACACCCTTCCCACGAAATATGCAAACGAGAAGCGCGCATGGGTATACTACCACTGGTTGGCAACAATAAATTATCCGTCAATCAATCCACCGACATCAGGCGCTGTATGAATGGTATCGCTCCACTGTATTTTAAATAAAACCCTACAGTAATGCCTGTGAGTTGTTGTGTTCTTGGTTGTTAGAATAGAAAAACGAAGGGTAACAAAGACCTGTCTTTCTTCAGGTTCCCACACAAAAATAAAATAAAACGCGGAATTTGGAAGAAAGCGGTGCGTTCTGGCGAGTGGAAACCCTCGAATTATCACCGAATTTGCAACCTGCGTACCGTATATGATGGGCCATATAGGGCCATTGTCATTTTACTGATCAGGATTATTGTAATGTAGGACTAGGGTAGGAATAAAGTCAGACCAGAACAGTCCTCATGTGTCACATAGATAGAGAAGCTGTACTCATGGGTAACACTAACACTAGAACAGTCAACTCGGTCCGAGTCAGCTCATTCGAAATCATCTCGGTCCGAGTCAATCGGTCCGAAGTCATCTTGGTCCAAAGGGTTATGGGTCAACTCGGTCCATGGTCAACTCGGTTTGAGTCAACTCAGCCCAAAGCCGACTTGGTCCGAAACTGTTTAAAATAAGTATCATATTGTGTGCTTAGTAAGTCTATGTAATCTCATATATTAAAATGGCCTAGTGTAAGTAATTAGCGTTGAAAATAGAAATCTTTTTCAATTAGTGTATGACTTTTTTTTATTCCGAAACCAGGAGATAAATGTTCCACTTTAGTAGTAGTAAATTTAAACACATCAAATAAATAGTGTAGGACAATTAAGGATAATGTTTGATTGAAAGTAATATAAAGTAAACAAAACTTTCAAGTAAACCTACACACCTAAATGTGCTTTCAAAAGTGTCTTTTTTTAAACGGTGATTATTATTACTTTCTGAGATGCAACGTCGAGATACATAGACGTCCCGCCACTTCCCCGTCAACCACACTTTATTTAATTTTTCGGACCGAGTTGACTTCGGACCGAGATGACTTTGGACCAGGTTGACTTCGGACCGAGTTGACTATGGACCGAATTGCCTCGGACAAAGTTGACCTCAGACCGAGTTGACCTGTCCAAAGTCAACTTTGTTTGATACAATTTTTTTTAATCTTCGTGAAATTTGTGTATGGTTAACTGAAAAGTTGGAATTTTTGAAAGTTAGACATGTATGTTGGGCCCAATTTTGGAAAATGGCCACTTTTATATTAACATATCTGATGTGTGCCATTTTTCAACAGTGCAAACTTTATTTCCTTGCACGATATTAAAATTTGCGCAGGATAGCTCGGTGCAAACTTTGAACACTCGGCGATATTTTGTCATTCAACCATAAATTCTCATCACTTATATGGAGAGAATTTACATGTACGTCCAGAGGTTAGACGTTTTTTTTTTTCATCTAGCATCGTTATTGACATCATGGTTATTTTGTTTGGAATAATCATTCTAGGAAGCTGAAGAAGAAATAAACCAGAGACACCTTATCACAGAACTCCAAGCAAAGACAACTGCGGCCGCACTGAAGACTTCGTTGCACATGCATCGCTATGACAAGGCCCCTTTTATTTCTGATTGAGATCGCAAGATTATATCACAAGGTTTGTCACTTTGACTTAAAGATTATAAGCCATTCTTTCTAGTTTCTGCTTTGAACTTCACAGAGGTCACTATGCCCAAATAGTCTTTGCCTTCAGTGCCCCTTGAAATTGGATGGGATAATTATTCTTATCTGTTATCAAGCTTAAGAATGTTGGGTGTTTACTTGTAGTGTGTCCTCGGGAACTTAACTATAAGGCTTAATATTACACAGCTTTAGAAAACTTTGTAAGTTTCAGAGAATACCGACCTTTTTATTTCAGATAAATCCCCTTAGAAGTATAAATAAATATATGAACATCGATAAGACAATATACCTTATGCATTGACGTCATCACGCCGCCATCTTAGAGGTAAAACGATGACGAAACAATGGAAAAAGCACATTTTGTACGCGCGGCGCCGAGAATGAGCCAATGAGCAATCTTCTTTTGACCTCAAGACGAGGGCGCCCTACTCAAATGACGTCATGTGCAAAAGGTCTATTGTTGACCTTCAATACTATTTTTTCCATTTGGACCAATGTTTCATTTGATCTACAAAGTAGACCCCAACAAATAAATGTTAATTGTACCAGTCCGTACATGTTTTTACAATAAATAAATACGAATTATCTAAAATATGTGTAGAAATCTATTGTTAAAAGTACAATGTAACTTCCAGACTCCACTAGTTATAGTGAAGCTTCTTTGTTGCGTTAATTTAACCATTCTGAACATGTGGTAAACATTGTTTCAAAGCATACTTTAATGACGAAGCATCTATGCCTTACAGTTTAATCACTCAAACCATATATTATCTACAACAGTAAAACTTCATACCTTCCTTTCAAAAACAACTTTTAAATCTTTGTTAAATTATGTGATCCTTTTTTTAGAAATCCAAGTTGAGGATCCAGAAAAGGAACAACTGAAAGCTGATGTGCAGAGGCTGACCAAAGAAGTAGAAGATCTTAAGTCTGGTAAACATCACACCTGGTCAACAGATAAAATTAAAGATAACGACACAAACACTAAATTCTATACTGGGCTAAAATCTGGGTGACATTTGTTTGGCTTTATAACCTCTTGTTACCACACATATATAGAATGAAATATTATGGGTCAGTGGATACAGATACTGTTAGTGTTAAAAAACAAATGTCACTACCAATGAAAGAGCAACTGTTTGCAACATTAATGCGCTTGAAGGTTGGCTTGCTTTTGAATGATCTGGCTGACAGGTTTAATTTATCTTCATCTCACATGTCCCGTATTGTCACTACATGGATATTTCTAATGGTAAAAGTTCTAGCCCCTTTCAATCCTGCACCAGATATCAAAATTATAAATCAGACTTTGCCTAAACAATTTAGTAAATTTGAAAACATACGTTTCATTATAGATTGCACAGAGCTATTTATTGAGTCACCATCCAATTTCACAGCCCAGTCACTAACCTGGAGCTCGTGCAAACACCACAATACTGTCAAATTTTTAATTGCAATATCCCCTACAGGTTTGATAACTTTTGTCAGCGATGCTTGGGGTGGCTGAATATCTGAAAGAATAATTACTGAAAAATGTGGTTTTCTTTCTCTACTTAACAAAGGGGATCTTGTCCTTGCAGACAACGGGTTTACAGTGGGTGACTTGATAAATAAACAGGGTGCATTTTTAAACATTCCTCCTTTTCTTAACAATAAGTCTGGGCAGTTTACAGTTCCTCAAGTTCATGAGACACATAATATTGCAGAAGTACGTATTCATGTTGAACGTGCAATTGGCAAAGTGAAGCAATTTCACATTTTGGATCCCAATATTCCCCTGTCTCTGAAAAGCTCATTTAATTCCATTTTCAATTTTTTGTTGTTATCTGTCTAATTTGTTAGATCCTCTTGTTTACTAAATCCATATACCCCCTTATGTAGCTTCACTGATCAAGAAACTAGCTGAAAAGCTTTGTTTTTGTTGTTGAAATATTAACAAGCATAGTTACCTAATCGCTGTGAGTTGAGCTTTAATTCATTAGAAACCCAGTATTTTAACTACATTCTAAAAATTATTTTCTCCTGGGTTTGCAAATAAATGGGTATGATTGTTCAAACAAAACCTTTTTTGTTAACTGTTGTGAAACAAATTTTACGTATACGAGTGAACTGTGATCAAACCAGCCACTGTGGTCACCAAAAGGGACATGTCTTATGAAAACAATATTTGAAAGTCCTATCACAAACTGCTGCTTAATAATTTGGGGGCTACTTTTCGTGGGTCCCCTTCGTCTGTGGCCACATAATACAAGCTTTACAATAAATGCTTTATGTTCATCAGCAGGAGAAGTGAGGATGACTTCATTATCAGTTTTACAATTTGGTAGAGGGATGCCACTTAATATTTGTATGAAACATGAACAGGATGAGGTTTGCTGAAACTAAAAGTACTATGACATAATTATTACAAATGGTTTGTAACCGAGTGGAATACAGAAACGCATTTAGATTGTTGTCAACATAAACAGGTTCATAGTAATTTCAAACGGTCGATCAATCTGAAGTAGTTAAATGTTCCTAGTAATGTTGATGGAGGAGTTCAATAATTTTGCATGTTCATGTATCAAATATTGTTTTCATAAGACATGTCCATCTTCATGAAGGTAACCACGATGGCAGGTTTAATCACAGTGACTTAGTCACCAAGTAAACTGTGATCAGTCAGACAGACTGTTATCCATTTAAACATTATTTATTGCTCAAAATTTGCTCTGGAAGAACTATATTCTTGTAGGTACATTTTGCCTTCTGTATTACAACTTCACAGAATTTGTCATCCTTATATATTCTCTTGATAAACAACAAAATCACAGTAGTTGGTACAGGTTAAAAACATCTGAGTCTGTATTTGGTAAAAGTAAGGATGATCTGTGTCTAAATATAAACCATCATCACGATCCTTCAGAAAACTTACTCTACTGATAGTGTATGGACATTTTATTTCTAGAACCCCCTTTCCACAACAACAACAATTGACAATACCATCAGGTGAGGCCCCCAAATATGCAAACTCTGGATGAATAACTAAGCCTGACAAATTAACATTAAAAGACTGATGGCATTGTTTCTGTTTCCATACATACTTGGATCTTGCTGCACCTTCATGTGATTTAACCCATAGTATTGGGTGAGTTTGAAGTATTGGTTGGTCCCGTGGGTAGCATATTGATTTAAGTAGAGAAATGGATGGATTGCTGAAACTTGTATTGATTGCCCTTTTCACAATGGATGCTGTGATATGCCCTGCCCTGAAGATTTGCCATAATTAATTATCTGATTGTCCCCTTGTTTGCTTCTCTATGGCTGTTTCGTTGCACATCGATATGGATAAAAACATGTCTTCTGATTTGAGCTTCGCTTCTTTGTCATCAAGATAGCCATGGATAAACTTGAGCTTACTGAGATCACCTAAATAAAAAAGATACAATTTTAAATACAATGATTAATACAGAGATGACACATAAAAACATGCACGCAGACCAAAGTAGATATTCTATACGTGAGTCAGCTTTATTCATTTTCAGATTATATCAGGTTTCTATAAAGTATACATGTCAGGTTTGTCAGTGGCTGGCTGTAATAAAATATTTTGTTGAAAGCTTAATAACAGTCCTTGCTCAGTGTCTTCTTTTCCTGTGTACAAGTTCCTATTTTAAAATTCCCAAAAGGGAGCGTCTCAAAAGTCGGGCTTGTTCTAGGTAGGCTAAGAAATTCAGCTATTGGGGAAAAAGTAGGAACTCTTTTGGAGTACACGACCTACTTGTGTTACTTTTCAGTGTGGCAGGACCAGTTTAAATAACATAAAACAGGTCCGTGTGTAGGTCTTCATTAAATATTTCAATTTCTTAAAACCAAATACAGAGTAATTTAACATACCGAACTGAACGCTTGTAGATATGTCTACTTCATTGTATGCATTTGGGGGCTGATTGGAGAGACCCCATGCCTGACCCAAACCACTGTCCGGACAGTCATCCATTAGACATTGAACTTTTGCCCTCAAGTCTTCCTCCGACCAAATTGGGATCAAATTCCAAGTTTTCTACTTTGTCAGCATTGTCCACTGTTAATAAATAATATTTAAATTCAAGGTGTTAAATTATTTTATTTTCAGGGATTGAAAATTTTAGACCTTGTACTAAATTTAGATGTTTGACATAATAGCTGATAAACTCATTTAAAAAAAATATATCTCCTGATACTAGTTTCAGACCAATTTGACAGTAATGACCCGCATTGGTACATTTTAGTTTAATAGACTTCATGGCTCACATATCTTATCTTGTTTTTGATACAATTTTGCAGTATTTGGATCTAAATTATTTTGCTAAAAGAAATGTAGGGTAGGTTTTTGTAATTTCTCATCTTGGATACTTGATAATTTACAGTAAAAAGCGAAAAAAATGTAAGCACCCCAGTTGTCTCAATTAAATTGTTTTGTTTACCTGAACAGCACTTTGGCTTTGAGACCTTGATGTTTTCCAATGGATGCATTTCCAGAGTTTTTTTGCCTTGGCACATTCCATGTAGACATTTTTGAAGTTTTTGAGGGGAAGCAACCTCGCCTTTTCATATCTTCTAGGCAGAAAAGTACTGCACCAACATGGCTGCACTTGGAAGCAAGCCTACAAGAAAGAGTAAAACAGATGAAACTATTTTAGGATGCATGCACGTATTATAATACATGTAGTTATGTCATCAAATGTTTGCTTTGATCCCATTGTGATACTAGTATAGTGGACAAAATCAGAATTGGATTATGGAAATTATCTGAGAAGTCAACGTAAAGGAGTCTACGATCCTAACGGTTGTAAAAACCCTCCTTACCAATATTTATATCTTTAGACCCTTATATTTCAATTAATTGCCAAACAAATATAAAGCCATCCAGTTTCAAGCATAGGCTACCACTTTTCTTCTGTATATTCAAATAAGTTTACAGTGTTCATGTAGATTTAAACAATACTCACCCTACTGGACATTGACAAGTGCTACTGATGATCGTAGAATTGTCTCTCATCTTCAACATGACCTCATACTCCTTTGCCCGCTGCGATGCATACACTTTTCTCTTGAAGCAAATAATTTGCCCATCCTGTGAGAGACAATAATAATTTCATTGACAGTTTCCGCAATTTTTTGGGGGGACATTGATGAGCTTTTTAAAGAACCATTTTGAGAATAAATCAAATTGAGCTTAACAAGGCCTACAACAATACAAAGTACAACAAGTACGAAGTAGAAGTTGTCTGGTGAACAAAAGTTGTATATCAAACCTGGGTAATAAGTTGCTCTCCTTGACTGTGCAGTATTGGTAAATGTTGCTGAAACTGATGTCCGGGACTTCACAAATTGACTTATGGTTAAGATTTGTGAAGTGGTCCGGCCAATCAGTACAGCTAACATTAACAATATTGGGAAAGGAAGTCGGACGAAGGACGTCATTCGTCGTACTCGTAGTTGTAGAACTAGAACCCACACCACCAAGTAGGAAGGTGATCACTGTGGACTTCTTCCTTGCCTCTCTGAGTTCCTTAGGACACCCATATTCAAGACAAAGAGCCTTCAACTCTGGAAGTAACAGTCGTCTCAAGTATTTCTCTTTAAATTTAGAGCAAGCCATTGAATTGATTGAAGTAAACAAACTTCTTTGCGATCAGCTGTTCAATGTCAACAAAAAACAGCCCCCTCAATACGTGTGTGTGTCGCGGCGTTCGTGAAATAAACTCGGTTGCCAACCAGTGGTGTGTGAGCGCATGCGCGCTTCTCATTTGCATATTTCATTGGAAGGGCCTATTAACAGCTATGTAAAATGAAACTTGGAAGGACAATTAAATGCAGTAAAATGGCCTTCGCATTTTCTATTTTGTTATTAAGTTCATCATGGCAAACTCAATATGAATGCATGGTTAAAAAAAAGTTAAAGGGAAAGCAAAATCTGCCTCCTTCTCCAGCCCCCTCCACAGCCCCTTTTCCTTTTTGCAACATTTCCACATTAATTAACCCCCTCAATGAATAATTAAATTATTTATAAAGTTTTTATAATTCTACTTTAAATAAAAAGAGACATGAAGGGTTTTGATTTAGCTCAGGTTATAATCAAAAATTCCAAACGGCAGACCTGCCAAAATTGAAAAGTTTACTTGTCAGAAAAACATATATATTGTTTTTAGTTTTCAAGAAGCTGAGAGTCTTTACAGATTTGTAATGAGCTTTTTGTAATGCACGCCCGCAAGTGTAATTTAATTGCTAATTGCCTACAGTGAGCGCATATACAGGCTGCACACACCACCAGCTCCTACACTTTGCATTAATTACACCTGATGTAGACTGACCCGATTAATCTATTTGGCATCATCTGAAAGAGATCACTTTTGTCCATCCAACTGTGACTTTTATTTTGTGATTCTTCTCGTCAATTTTGGGAAATTATTAACGGAAACAATATTTTCCAGCCGACTTAATTCATTTTTGTTAACAAACAAATTTGAAAAATTGCGTACTCATACTTATTCCTGCATCATACAATTAAACAAAAATACGCACACCTTTTTATTAACAATTATGTACTTCACTATTGAAAAAGCTGACAAAAATAAAAGTTTAATTGTGGTTCGAATTGATATAATTTAGGTCAAGGGATAGAATTTTCTATCCCTTGTTCCTCAAACCCAGCCAAAAAGATGAGGGGATAGAATTTTCTATATTTTGTTCCTCAGATCCAGCAGAAAAGATGAGGGGATATAATTTTCTATCTTTTGTTCCTCAGATCCAGCAGAAAAGATGAGGGGATAGAATGTTCTATCCCTTGTTCCTCAGATCCAGCAAAAAATGTGAGGGGATAGAATTTTCTATCCCTTGCTCCTCAAACCTAGCCGAAAAGTGGAAGGGAAAGATTTTTGTATCATTTGCTGCTCAAACCAAGCAAACAAAGAGGAGGGGATAGATTTGTTTATCCCTTGGACCCCAAACATCACAAAATGTGCGTTATATTGCCAACAAATAACTGGAATTTATTAACTTAATAATTGTTAGCTTTAAAAAACTAGATTGATTTCTTAAATCTGGAGCATGTTTTTCACAATTTAGAGGGAAAAATGGTAAAAGACAAATTTGTTGCTTTAAAATCCTTTTTCGATTGAAATTTTTGGACTTTAATGACAATTTGAAGCATTAAATTTGAATGTGAAAAAATGCAGTTAAATGTGAACCTGTTATAAGCTATTGTTCACAGTGATTAATTAACGACTCACTCTCAAGATGGAGCTATTTAGCCTGAGGAGTTTCCTGTTTATTGCAAGGCTGTTCATTTGGGTTTTCTTCCAGTGAACAAATTGGCCCTGTGCTTTGTTCTAGATATTGCTACACACAAAGTCTTAATGGCAGAAAAGTCCCCACAAATGGATACCTGAAGTCTCCCCTTCCTCACTCTACCAACTCTTTGTCTTCTCTCCATGTTCTACTTTTAAGCTGTGAGGATATCTGTCCTAATCCTGGCCCCATCTCTAGTGAGCAGATTCCAACATCAGCCCATCAAACTTATGGAACTCATGATAGAAACCAGCTCCTGAATATACGAAATGGAAGCACAAAACTTTCAATCCCCCTGGAACATCTGGAACATACTCAATAACTTGAAGATCAACTCTATACCCGTCACACGCAGAGGATCTCGCGGCGGAATTCGTAAGTTGAAGAACATTCCCACATGTCCAACAATGATACTGCCCAAGGTTAGTCCAACCATAGAGCAAGGACCAACTCGACATAACGCCACAGTATGTCTTTGGAATGCCCGGTCTATACGAATTAAAACTACTACGTTAAGTGACTAGTTGATTGAACATGATGTTGATGTGTTGTGCATAACTGATTATCGGCTGAATATTACCGATTCAGTTGTTATTGGAGAATGCACACCACCATCATATTCTTTCTTGAATTTTTCCCAAGAGACTCAGATGACCATGGAGGTATTGCCGTAATTTTCAAAACAGCTATGAACCTCAACTTGATTTTGCAGCTCTCACATTTGAGCATGCATGTATCACAGATCCGATAAATGGAAGTTACGTATGTCGTCATTTATCGGCCCCCCTCCATTCCAAAAGAATAAGCTCAAAACTTCTGATTTCCTGGAAGAATTTGACAACTTTGCCATCTATACATCAACCTTCGCTGACAAAATACTTATGCTGGGTGACTTCATTCATGAACCTACACATATACTGGGACACACATTAGACCTTGTTATTACTCGTTTGGATGATCAGTTAATCCAGGATTGTATAGTTAAAGTTGATTCTTTTTCGGATTATTACATGATCCATTGGAGCTTATTAGATCAAGTGAAATATATGCCAATGATTTCCATTTATATTTGTCGTAACTTCGCACATGGATCACATGCATAACCTTTAAAGAAGACCTTGTTTCAAAACTTTGTGGAGTTCCATCAGGTGAGTCTCCCGATCAATTATTGTCCCAATTTGATTCTGCCATCATTTCTGTTCTCGACAAGCATGCGCCACTTAAACTATTAAGTCTCATAAATTAATATCTAAGCAGCCATGGTATAATGGTAATATCAATGTTGAGAGGCGTTTGAGAAGGAAGCATGAGCTCAAATGGCGCAAATCTGGAACAGAAAATGATCGGTTGGCTTACCAAACTCAAAGGAACAAGGTCAATCAAATGATTGATGCCAGTAAAACTGAGTTTTACAGGAACACGATAAGAACTAAAAGGGTATTGTAAGAAGTTCAAATTTAATATTTTAACCTTGAAAAAATATTGTTTTAATTTTATTAAATGTTTTTTTTCGGAAAAAAGTAAAACTTTCATATAAACTGCTGAACTAACTCGAGTTTGCGTTTTTTTTTTTACATAATAATCTAAATCCAACCCGAACAAAATGAACAACACAAAATTTACAGAAAAAATATGTACTTTATTTTTTAATTGCCCAAAACACGTTTTTTACCAGACAAAGTTCGACATGCAAAGAGTATTTGTATCACTCAAAGAATAATAAACATTTTACCCGAATAATTGGAATTTTTATTAGACTTAATTTTAATTAAGAATGTTTTAACGTTTAAAAAGAACAAACAACTATTTGTACAAGATAAATACCAGAATCATACAAAATTATCATGGTGCAATCATGTTGCAATTCAAGCAATGGTTGATAAATAACTCCATGGAGTACCAAGGGTGGTTTTTCAAAACGTCATTGATATAAATGAGTAACAATTAAAATTACAGAAATCTTTATTAGAAAGGTACGGGTACTAAAGATACTGTAAATAGCGCAAGGGTCATTTTGAAATCCAAGTCTTGGGAATGGTACGCCAATTGGCGTACCAATCACACCCAATCCAATGTAAATAACACAAGGGTTATTTTGAATTCTGACTCTCGGGAATGGTAATTTTGAAATATTGGGAATGGTACGCCAATTGGCGTACCAATCACACCCACTCCAATGTAAAAAACGCAAGTGTCTGAATTGTCATATTTGATGAGAAATGAATAAACTAATTTTCCGATTGGAGTTTATCGCTCAGTGAGCGTTTTATTCATTTGTTGAATCTATATGATTTCATGCAAATGTGTAATCGGTTTTTCACTATTTTCTCGTGACCCAGATGGCCGATCGATCTCAAACTTCTACAGGTTTGTCAGTTTATGTATATGGTGGATTACATAAAGTGGTTACACTGCCAGCAACTGTTTTGTTAGCAAAAACCAATTTTGTAATGTTCCTTTAAGCTGTAGGGCGATTCCTGATCATCATCATCAGTGACGCTGGCAGTTGAATCCCATTGAGGGGTTTCCCATTGCTGAGGAGTGTCTATGCCACTGTCTGAGTGCTGGTTTAGGAGGCTGTTTAGGAGGCTGCTGGGCTTTCTTGGTCCTTGATGTCATTTCGGACGAGTGGTAGCGCGGCTGCAGGACACTCAACCTCTCTTTGCAGTTGTCGACCCCCATACAGTTTCTCCCCTCTTGTAAACAAGCCAATACTCCAGTCCCTTTAACACAAATAAAATATAACGTTTATGAATGAATCACGACTGTTTTTAAAGTTCTCTCCTGAATGTAATACAACATAATCGACTGCCGGTGCCACGATTGCCGGTGCCACGATTGCCGGTGCCACGATTGCCGGTGCCACGATTGGATTAGCAAAAGTAACTTCCAGAATTAATCACCAGTACAGAGCGTTACACATTTAACGAATCTGTTCGCATGCTACGTTTATTGTCTCAAAGAAAGAATATAATTTCATTAATCCCATGAATAGTTTCAAGGAAACATTTTAAAGGTAGGATACCAACATTGGTTTTTGAAAGAATGTAGTCATTGCAATCACATTTTCAAAATACACATCATAAAACTAACCCGTAAAAAATATAAAAAATGGTGTTTGCCTTTAATTTGTGCGAGTTCATGTTGTGTTAATTTCGATTGTTGCAATCGATGTAAGCTGTTGGTGTTTTTGGAGATACAAAATATAACATTTATGAAGAAAAGTATTTCACAGGGGGATTGGTACACGAATCTCATTTCATATTGAAACTTATTAATGTTTTTTTGTTAATTACCAAAGCTAGGTTTCACACCATCAATGCATGTTTACCGTCAAAACAACACCCCCCCCCCTAAAAAAAAAAAGAAAAAGAAAAAGAAGAAGACAAAAACGTACGAATACGATTATCATTAACCTTACATGTGCGGCAACATGCACTGAGAACCCATTGCTGTTTGCCGGAGAATGTCAGTATGAGTTCTCTATAGAGCTGCATCGGTTTCTGGCTGCCATCAACTATTTCCCCACCATCTCCTTTCCAAGGCTTATCATTGTCTACAAGGAGACAGTCTTTGTTGTTGGCTGACAATGCCCAAGTGATGCCAATGGGCATTCTGTGGTGCCAAAGAACCAGACCAAACACCGACTCACCAAGCAAAGGACCATCTGTTGTATTAAATGAATGAATGAATGTTGTAATAAACAAATATTTTAATTTTAAATGCATTACCATTTTTTTATTTATTTTTTATTTAAACACATTGCATTTATATTTGTTTTCTTGTTCTTCAATAGCATTGTGTGAAAGTTTATTTTCCAATGGTCAATATAAACAGTGCTCTCCCTTAACAGTGGTCTGCTGGCCAATAGTTGCAACAGCATAGGAATGTTGTAGGGCCCCGACATCATTACATGTTCACTATAATGACTAAATGTAACCGTTTATACATTTCATATTCATTGTCAGTGTCATGATTGTGTGGGAAAAAAAGTGAAGTGAAGTTAAGTGAAGTGAGGAAGGGTCTACTCTTCTTAGTCTTAGTCTTACCTTGATCATGTCGGTTTTCGGGGATGAGCTGGGGTTGCCTGCACTAGTACTACACTAAGTGTACACAGCCAACCTTTTCACCGCCTCATAAGGTTTTCCAGTTTTTTTGTTGTTTTTTGGAGAGGTTTTGCTCCCTTGCCAGTAATCGAGTTGGAACACATGACCAACACATTGTCATTCACCTTTTCGAACCATGGGTGTTTTTGGCGAGGCATCTTCACTTTACTATCTAGGCCTAACCTACCGACGCGCACTTTACAAACAAACAAACCGACGACTGACTTTCTCTAAATACAAATTGATTGTGTCAATAAATACTGACCCCCCCCCCCCCCCAGCCGCCTGTGCACCACCATAGGCCGCCTAGTATAGACCTTTCCATTGTTGATAAACAAACTGCGCTGGTTGGCATGGAAGGCCGAATGTTAGCAAAACACTCAATCGTGTTAACAGATGTTTCAACACAATTCAACATTTTCTGCAAACTTTCAATTAAGTTAAGATCTTCTCATGATTGGTTGCTTTGTTTCCAACAAATTCAACACCATTTTTGAATATTTGTGTAACATTGTTAAAAACTGTGGCTATCCGTTTTTGTTTTGCATTAATGGCTTTCTATAGTTTTCCGATCTCGGTTGGCAAAAACTCGGGCTGTGACGTTGCAATAAAAAAGTCTATAGCATGTTGAAGTGATGGCCATACGAACAGTATACATGATCCATGAACACGGTTTTGAGTTCACCTCTCTTTATTGTGAACACCTATCAGTGAATTAGGCCTACATATAAGATGCATTAAATTATATCTAGCTATGGAACGTTGTTGTGAATAGTATTGTGGTGAAAAGTCCCCTCTCACCGGGACTTAATATAACTTACCTTTTGTTTATAAATATATTTAACTTAGTCCTTGTTTATTATTTAATTGTGATGTGACGCTCAACGCGCGCACGTTTATTAACTGGTATAAAAACTCTAAGTAAACAGCACGACACATTCTGGAACGGCTGGGGTTGATAAATACTGTGCTTATATGGTGGTTGCTAAATACTGTGCTTATATGCTGGTTGTCGCCAGGTACGATCACAGCGATAACTATGGAAGGACAAAATGGGGCGCTAAATTGATTTTTTTTCTGAAATCATGGGCCGAAGTGAAGGCGCGTCAACACTTTTGTGTACAGGTTTAGCCAAAACCTTGACCAGCACTCCCACTTTCATATTGTTTTTGTCATGAGATATTGAACCGATAATGGAGTGTAAATGAAATGATTTATTTGAGAAATCCCTAAAATAAAATAAAAAGTCACGGTAAAATAAAATTGCAAAGCAAATAAATGAAATTACATTTATGATTTATTCGCACAGGCCTTACAAAATGTTAAACTAATTATATCTTGTCAACAACTGACAAGGGAAATTGATTTGTTGTAAAGTTTGTTCTTGATTTATAACTGGACCAAAATTTTAAGCTAAAGGAAACTGGAGTTGTACAAAAATCGTTTGATTGACTTTTGCTGATTTTAGGGGAGGAAATCGTTGAAAATTGTATACAAAATAGTTATAATGGGCCTAGGCCTACAGTACTGTCAATTTCCCATATTTTCAACTTAGCATTTAAGATAATGCTTCATGAACATTCCATGGCCGAAAGCAAAATTTGGGCGTTGAGTTGTCGTTTTTTTCATCTTAACTTTTGGGAAATAATCCACTGGACCAACCATCAATATGGGTAATGTTAGATCCAAAATAAAACGGACGAATTGCGTGCCAATGTTAGGTTTCTGCACGAGTACAGAGAGGCAGGCATTTCGGCATTTACTGAGACCTGGCTTCACTGTGGAATTCCTGATACTGCACTGGATTTAGACAAATATCAACTCATTAGGAAAGATAGAACTAAAGCCTCGGGAAAATCGCGAGGCGGTGGAGTAGGTATGTACATACAATTTATAATTATGCAACAACTACTCCGTAAAGGAGATGGTATGTACGCCAGACTATGAATTGCTCGTAGTCGGGCTCCGACCCTTTTATCTGCCAAGAGAAATCGATCAGATTGTTGTGTTGGTCACATATATTCCTCCACAAGCTGATGTCAATATTGCCGGAGACCATATAGCATCAACAATTAATTACCTGGAGGTCTCATCGCCCGACTCTGCCACAATCATATTGGGCGACTTCAACAAGTGCAGAATGGACAACGTCTTGCCCACCTACGAACAATCAGTACAGCAACACACAATAAATGTAGCCACATTAGACCTATGCCACTGTGACATTCCTAAAGCATACCCTTCGAAGCTTTGTGCTCTACTAGGCAGATCTGATACAATAACATTCTCTTACTGCCATCCTACAAGCAAAAACTGAAAAGGTGTAAGGTGGTCGCCAGGGAACGGCGTGTCTGGAGCAACGAAGCCACAGAGAGAAAAATACGAGCTTGTCTTGACTCCACCAGTTCAATGGATGAGATAGTGTCAGTTACGTCTGATTACATCAACTTCTATGGGGATATTTGCATACCCTATAATGTCGTTGAAGTTTTCCCAAATACAAACCACGGTTCACTAAATAACTTTACAATCTCATCTAACGGAAAAGGGCAGCATTCACAGCAGGTGACAGGTTGCTCGTGGAATTCATCCAGGGGGACATTGACAAGGAGGTCAAGCAGTCGAAGTTGGTTTATAAACGCCGGCTGAATGAAAACTTTAATGGGAACAATCTACATGCAGCATGGCGACACACACAGTTAATGGCAGGTTACAAAGAGCCTAGGAGAACGGTTTCGAATTGTAGTGTGAACTTTGCAAATGAGTTAAACACATTTTTGTGTAGGTTTGACACCAACGATTTTTCAGTGGTTTAAAGCTCCATTGTTCAGTCTTTTAAAAACATGATTCGGAACTCAGACGATAATTATGTTGTAAATGCCCATGATGTGCGTAACTTTTCTGAAGGTGCTAAAATAAAAACAAAAATATCTATAGGCCCAGGTGGTATATCAAATAGGGGTTTAACATCTTTTTAGCCAACAACTTGCCTCAGTTTTTACTCAATTTTCCAACTGATTTTAGACTGTGGTGTTATTCCTAATTGCTGGAAATCCTCCGTCATCATTCCTGTTCCTAAGATTAAGAATCCATCTATATTCAATGACTAACGCCCCGTAGCTTTGACTTCTAATGTCATGAAATGTTTTGAAAGGTTGTTGCGAAAATGGTTGAATAGTCAAGTCCTGCATCCTGATCCATGCCAGTTTGGTTATCAGGGTAACAGGGGTGTTGGAGATGCAGTGACTCTTTACCTTCATAAACTGTACAGTCATTTTATAGACGTTCCTTAATCGTTTGTGAGAATTTTTTCTTTTTTACTTTAGTAGTGCCTTTAATACCATTGTTCAGCAATATTTTAATCTATATTTTATTGAAGATGAATGTTACTCCTCAACTCGCATTGATTATTCACAATTTTCATATCGATAGATCGCAGAGAGTTAAGTGCAATATTTTGGTTTCAACCTTCAAGTCTCTTAGTCTAGGTGCACCTCATGGGTGTGTTATGTCACCTGTTCTATTTTCATTGTACACCAGTGATTTTTATATTGTGAGCACCAAATGTATTATTATCATTTATGCTGATGATACGGTCATCAGCGGTTACATAACCAACGATGACTCTCTTGAGTACACCAATGCTGTTCAAAGGTTTGTTGAGTAGTGCGATCGCCACCACCTAGTCCTCAATGTAAATATAACCAAAGAGATGATTTATTAAATTTCGCCGTTCAGCCCCAAACCAGGAACCCTTGGCTGTTCACAAACACGCTATACAGGATGTTACGGAGTATAAATATCTGGGTACGGTCATGGACAATAAACTAAAATGGAGCAGCAACACTCAAATACTGTTAAGTAAAGCAAACCAACGTCTATATTATTTCCTCCAAAAATTAAAAAAAGTTTAATGTAGATAACCGTATCTTGTTTTTCGGATTTGGTTCAAACCATTCTTAGTTTTAGTTTTATCAGTAAAATTGGGAATCTCTCAAAAGAAAATGCTAATAAAAAGGAAAGACCTAGGAAGATCGCACAGCGCATAGTTCGTAAAGACCTCCCCTCAATAAGTTCCGTTACAAGTTCATAAGATATTGCATGACCCTCACACCCATTGCACATCTGTTTTTTTTTTTTTTCAATAGATCAGGTATCCGTCTCCACGTCCAACATACCTCACATTGTCGCTCCAGACAATCATTTGTTCCCATTGCCATTCATACTTTTAATGATACTGCTCAGAGGGGCATTAACTTATAATGTGTTTTTGCTTCCCTTTGCCCACTGAGCTCGCTTGTCAACCCTGACCTCCTGTACCTTTTATCCTCCTGATGTGATGTAACTTTTTATTTGTTTATGCTAGTTTTGATAACGCAGTATTTGTTGTTCACTGTATACTTGCCCGTACATGTTGTATTTTCGTATTTTAATGCTAGTCTTTTACTGTTCGTTGTACTCCACGCCTACATATTATGATATCGTATAACATATTTAAAGTTAAGTTTTTAACCATTTTCCAGTTAAAATCGAATTTATTTATTGTTTAATGTGGACAAACAATATATATCTATCCATTTATCTATAGACCTTTTCGGATACGATCCGTGTAATGTGCACTGACCTTTTTACACTATAACTTTTCAACATGGTGTCGATCCGGATATGGCGCATTATCCTTGTCATAACCAACCCTGCCCGGGAGGTGGGTTGATAGATCTCTATCCGTGTCGAAGATTCCAACACGGATCGAAAGCCGTAGGGTGAACACCTCCGGGTTAATTTTCGATCCGTGTTGAGTGTGCGTCGCCATCCGCACGCTGCCGTTGTCCAGCGCGTAAAGAAAAGCCGCGTACAAAAAGGCGCCGCTTACATAAAAAGTAGCCGCGTACATAAAAAGTAGCCGCCTACTTTGAGTTGCCTATAGCCGGGACTACCGAAAAGTAAAAGATCATAACATGAATCAAACTGGGGGGACTCGAAAAACTTGTGCCCACTTTGACATTCTGTACGAGGTTTTGGGTTGCCGTCCTACAATTGACAGATGCTGTGTGAAACAGCCGCCATGCCTGACGACACGACCAAGGAGGCCAACACCCATCGTAGGCATGACGACAAGGAGCCAGACGATACTACCCCCACACCAACCCATGGCAATTCAGTCACCGAAGACAGCAGTGGTGTTGAGGACATAAGTCTTGACATGGGCAACGCCAATGATGACTCCCTCATGGAACAGGACAACATCAATTCTGCTCCAGAGGTAAGTGTACGTACGTTAGGCCTCCGTGTTAATTATATTGTTCACCTTTAAAAAGGGACACTTTCCTATGAGCAAAGACAGTCCACAATCTTAAAAGGTATCGAATTGAATAATTTATTTTGAAATCAGAACAGCGTCATATTGTTGTACTTTTTATTACAACTCGTAAAGTACAATATCGTGGCCAAGTGATCTCGGGGAATGGACGCAAGTTCAGGTGAATTCACTGGGTATTTAAATCTGGTATTATTGAGGTATATAGATATTCTGAACTTTACAATGCACGGTCTCGGGGAGGAAGGTGGCATTGACTGGTGTAAAAATACTCATGGAAATTTGTTTTGACTGTGATGCCGATTAAAACAAATCACTTTGTTAAATTTCCAAATTAGTGGTCATAAAATCAATATATACACTTTACGGCGCTGTTTATTTTTGTCAAAGGCAACCGTTTATGTATATTACATGACCGGTAGGTGTTCAAATTCAAGGCCTTTTGACCGGAATTGTACTGAGGGGTAAACAATGAATACTGAGACAAAGGGGGTTGGAGGGAAGGGGCTGGTTTGACCACAAGAAGTTGGAAACACAAAGGACAACATCAAAGGTGGGAAGAGGGAGAAAAGTAATTAATAAGTGAATAAGGCAGACTAAAAATGATGATATCTGTGGGAAAAATGAGAAGGCATTGACAAAAGGTTAATAGTTATTAACTACTTGGATGTTCAGACCACGGGATTGAATGGTCTTGAGGCGCCTTGTCCACAGTTTCTCCCTACTCAGACAAACAGTCTCTCTGTGGTTACTTAGTGTTTCAATGCCTTGAAAAATTATGACGGTTGAATACACAACAAAAACGAAGTTATATATGTATAATAATTAAGCAGCCAAGTAATTAAACACGGAAGCGAACTGAACTTAGATAGGTTAAATATCAAGAAGAAAATACAATTTATAAAAAAGAGAAATATTTTTGTTTTGTTTTAAAGATAAGTTAAATACAAGCGCTAACAGTACGTGCTCAATACACATCGGTGTAAGGATAAAACCAAATTCAAGTCTCGAATTTACTTCCTTGATTACAACTAGAAACAACAACTTGGCGCTTTCACCGTCATTTCCATCGCCTTTTGAGCAGCGGCGGCACCAGACCTGTTAATCTGGGGGGCAAGAGGGGGCAAATTTAAATTTAGGGGGGCAAACAAAAGTCTATAATGTACTGTTTAAGCCTACAATTCACTCTAGAAATAAGATTTTGCACTGTTTGTGCGAACTGCGTGTACAATGGCTGCTTACGGTTTGGGGCAGACAATGCATTTCTATTTATAGCAAGTTTCCAACAACATTGTAACAAATTGGGTGCAATGGTTTGGGATTAAACTCAATTTCTGCCACCGGGGAAAAAAAAAACTGAGGGTGTGTGTGTGTGTGTGTGGGGGGGGGGGCAAAATACCCCCCCCCCGTGCCCCCCCCCCCCCCCATTAGCGCCGCCGCTGCTTTTGAGAGGTACGCGGTCCAGCGACATTTCAAGATACACTTATTGTTGCGGAATTTACAATTTGATCCACTTTGAATGTAAGAAACTCAAATAATGACCGCTCATGCAGAATTGCCACAGGCATCTTTTATAAATTTCTTAGCCTCGGGCTAACAACCAATCCTTAAAAGGAAACTCCGGCTTTGTTTGGCTATTTGGGCAATAAAATACACCCAATCATGAATCGAAATGTCTACCATGAATAGAAAAGAACTGTTCCTTAAATAAACCATAACATGTAAATAAGGTCACGTGGTTTATGTGAACTACAATTATTTTGGTTCGGATAAACCAAGTGATCTTTGGAGTTAGTTTTACTTCCAGCCGTATACAAGTTTTTAAAAGCACCAAATTCGTTTATTTTAGTGTTTGCAATTGTTCGTGAGAATTCAACAAAAGAAACTATGCCATTACGTGAATCACCCATTAAAAGCAGATCCGAGTTTGCTTATTACAAACTCGGGTCGGTACTCACCGGTTTGGGAATGGGCAGTTTTCAACAAGATCTTTCTTATCTGATCAAAATTTCATAAGGCGTAAACAGGCGTGAGTTTACTTACACAAGTATCGATAACAATCATACAGGTTCTTTTTGTGAAGTATTGAGAAACAAAGTTAAATGAATGATATAAATCAACCAAATATCTTGTGAAATCGAATAACAAACAATCGGACATTCTCTCTGCTCTTCAGCATTTTGGTTATTTGAAACCATCAGTAGGCTTGTTGGTCAGGATCACTGTCCTTTGGGAAGTGGTTCCATGGTGAATGTTTAAATATTACAACTACTTAACTGATAACAGCTGATAAGAGTCACAGTGAAATCTGTGAGTAGAATTCAGAGATTTTGGTTGATGGGAAATTCAAGTAATGGCATTCAGATTATGGCAAAAAAAGTTGTTTATATATGTTTGCGGAACCATGAGTGTGCTGCTAGCTGTGATGTTATTAGCCGATTCCATGTGGGACCTTGGGGGGGGGGGGCTGTTGGTTTCCTAGCTTGACATTGAAGTCTCCAGTCACTATCAGGGTATCTCTTAACAGGTTCATTTGTTAACTACAAATTTAAACTTTTCAGCTGAGAAAGGTATTGTAGTGGTGTGAAAGGTATTAATTTAAGTAAGGGCATATATTTTGTTATCCTTTTTTTTCAAACCCAGCAGAAAGAAGGAGGGGATAGATTTGTGTATCCCTTGTTCCAAAAATCTATCTGAAAAGTGAAGGGCTATATTCTGTCATCAATTGCTGCTCACAACAAGCGAAAAAGAGGAGGGGATAGATTTTTTTTGTTATCCCGCGAACCTCAAACATGACAAAATGTGCGATATATTGCTAACAAATAACTGGAAGTTAACGCTATTTGTATTGCTAGCCTAGACAAATAAAATTAATTCTGGAGCATGTTTTTCACAATTTGGAGGAGAAAATGGTTAAAAATAAGGAGTGCTTGTGCTTCGATAGCAATTTTCAGATTATAGTGACAATTTTAAGCTGTAAATTTGAAGAAGAAACAACAATTACAAAAATGCAGTTAAAAATGAACATGTTTCTTGTATGTTGGTTGTCTATCTTGTCATATAGCTGCTCATAGAACTCATCCGACCGTCTACTTTGGCTGATAAAGTTGGTGCATAAATTGCCACAAAAAAGTAGCGTGCCCTTTGTGAGCTGAAACCGAGCAGCCATCATCTTGTTCGACACGTGATATGACGTAAGGAGTGTTCTTTTTAATTAAGGGGGAAGGATCAGGGGTAGATTGCCCGAAAGACGCATGGTTCGGTGCTCGTTAAGTCCAAGCCAACCGTGACATGATAGATTTGTAAATAAGGTCACAGGACTTCCCTTTCTCTAAATGCGTTGTAGTAATTGTGATTATTTCCCTAAATAGATTATCTGACGATATCATAAGTTACATTTAAACTGAGAGTTTCATTGAATGGACGATTGCACTTTTCCAAACAGATGGTAATGAACAATTTAGCATGGGAAGGGAGGGATATAACCCTCGTGGAGATATTTCAACGGTAGTTATCAATTTAAAAGTACACTACAATCTAAACAATACTGGGTCAGTGTTGACATTCATTGGATGAAATCTCCTCATGGGTCAAACCCATTTCCGGTATCATGGGTGATTTTGTCCCCCGTGTCTGTGTCCCCAATATGGTTAATTAGCACGGGCTGAAGGAAATTTGAGTTGAAAGTGGGTGGTATCAGGAAAAACAAACACCCCGTGACACCGGGTCATTGTTCCAGTCCGTATTGACCAATAACCTGGGTTGGTATTTAGTTTTGACTCAGATTCCGAGTCGTATTGACCAATGAAACGGGCCACCGTGGTCCGGAATTGTGCCAGGCTTGTTTGGATCAAGTTTTCTTTCTTCACCCCCACCCCACAATAAGAATCAAACAAAACAAAAACAACAAAACTTGGACATGATTTTGGGGTCCTTCGGTGAGTAGTGTCAAATAATAAAAGAAAAATGGGAAATTGGGATATTCTTCTGAACGTCACTTAGAGGTAAAACTAGCAAATGAGAGGGACGTTGATAAAAAATAAACAACAAGATGCCTCAACATTTTTTAAATATCTCTACGAAGTTTGCGTCCCCTTATATGGTGCCGTTGTTATTGCCATCTCAAATGATTTCCTTTCAATGGATTTACCCCATACGGAGCTCCGTGAGTGTCAAATCACGTAATAATTATACACAAAGTGTAAAATGTGACGCAGCGATATGACATGGAATTTGAGCCAAACAAATATAAAGCAATAAGCCAGATTGTGATCGTGAAAGCAGAACGACCAAAGCCAAAGGTTCACTTTAACCTATGCCTTTAAGTTAATATTTAGCTAAAATTAAATTGTGCAGCCATTCATTGATCTTTAATCATAATAACAACAAGGGCTAATGTAAACAATCATCAATATCTAAAGCTTGTGTTCGTCTCATGCATTCTCCACCATGCCCTGCCACCATGGATACCAGGATGCATTAGCATTTGTTTTACTCTTAAAAGAACATGTATTTTGGTAACGTATAAATAATAAAATGTACTTGCCCGTCACATGGTTCAATGTTGGTAAATAGTATGTTAAATGTATTGTATTAAAACCAGTATGCTGGTCTTTAATAGTTATTGCATTTAGTAAATACTGCAGTATTTACTAAATGCAATAACTATCAAGCATCGTTGGTCCTAGTCGACTCTATTTTGTTCACAATTTTCTTGCAATATCCTCCCCTAAAATCAGCAAAAGTCAATCAAACAACTGTTGTACAACTCCAGTTTCTTTTTACTTAACATTTTGGTAGAGTCATAATCAAGGACAAACTTTACAACAAATCGCCAGTGTCCTCGCCAGTTGTTGAAAGTGGCGATATAATTAGTTCTACTTTCTGTAGGGCCTACGCGAACAAATCATCTTTGTTAGTGAAATGTAATTTATTTGATTTGTAATTTAATTTGTTCGTAACTTTTATTTGATTTTAGGGATTACCTAAAATTCGTCATTTCATTTACATTCCATCATCTGTTCAATATCTCATGAAAATAAAATAAAACAATTAACAAGAATGGAAGTGGGAGTGCTGGTCTAGGCTTTGCCTAAACGTGTACAAAAAGTGTTAACGCGCCTTCACTTCCGCCCATGGTTTCAGAAAATCAAAAAAATCATTTTAGCGCCCCCTGTTATCCGTCTATATGTATGTATGTATGTGAACGTACCTGGCGACAACCAGCAAATAAGCACATTATTTAGCAACCCCAGCCGTGCCAGAATGTGTAGTGTTGTTTACTATGAGTTTTTATACCAGTTACTATACGCGCGCGCGTTGACCGGCACGTCACATCAGCTTTATTATTGCTCGCGCGTTCGCAGTAACTGGGTGAAAAATAACAAATTTAGCATTATTTCGAAGAACTATTTGCAGGTAATGTTTGTATCGTTGTGATGTTAATATTAAGCTCAACAGTATTTTTTAAAACAGTTTTTAAAATCCCAAAGTTTAAGCTTTTTTTCAACCTCGCAATTTTTATCAGGAAAGTTTGTTATGCATTATTGGACATAAAAATATATATAAATATAAACAAATAACACAAAAAAGTAAAAACCTGAACTTATGGGAAAAAAATTCATTTGAAGAATTGCCTGGGGTCACATTTGTAGTTTGGGGCCTCAAACGTAGTTTAGGAAATTGTCAATCGTTGATGTTAAAACAAAAACAACATTCACAATTGCTTCAAACCAAATTAATATCGTATTAGTATTAATATCGTATTAATATTTACGGCAAATACAGCAAAGAAATACGACTAGTTTAATGAGAACAACAAAGGCTTGACATGTATTTCTTTCCACAGTACAATTCAGGTCAAACGGCCTTAAATTCGATCACCTACCTATCATGTAAAATAAATGAGCGGTTGCCTTGAGATGAAAAAAACAAACATCTCCGTCAGATGTGTTTTGATATTATGACCCTTAGCTTTGAAATGTCACGAAATTACAGGCGTCAAAGTCAGAACAAGACATCGTGAGTAACTTTATACCCATCACCACCACCTTTCTCCCCGGTAGAAACAACGGTGAAATATTTTTCATCATGCACTCTCTATAGGTGGCGCACACTATTAAATTCGTACATTTTCTTGCATTTCGATTTTGGACGGACTCTGAAACCATGGATACTATTTCGACCAAAATACGACATTGTGTTGGTGAACATGATGTTTAACAAGATCTAAATTTCCAGTAACAATTTCATATGAACAATTTTATTATAAAAACAAACTTGCACTTTAACTCTTGAAGTGCCAATTCCATTATTGACTGACGTCATGAGGGCGGAAATGGAAGGAAACTGGCCTGGTACTTCAGGAAGCAATGTGGCAGAGTAACGTAGTAAGGCGGATATACATGTAGACACATGATGTCCATGAACTATACTAGAGAGTTTAGCACAATTGACCTTCATTCGTAACATACAGCCTCATCCAAACCAGTGATAGAGTAAGTCACTTCCTTCTACCAGTGACTTTAACACGTATGTATGATTGGCTGCTCATCGATTGTCAATCAAAACCCAAAGTAGATTGGTGGTGACTTCAATGGAAATACAACAGTATTTAAACGAGCTGTAGCAGTAGCAGTGTTCATCACAACTCTGCAACTTATTGGAAAAGAGGAACCGAGAAGGCTTGGACTGCAATAAAACAACACCAAGGTGAGTGTTTGTTTTTATATTGACGGGCCTAGGCTTTGGTTTTTAGATTCATCAAGTACATTTTAACTTCCACTGTTACGGGTCTTTCTTCACCATACCTATATATAGTTTTCTGTAAAGAGTAATTTCATAGTATTTTGTTCGCTAAGAAAGTCATCGCTGAGACTCAGTTCAACGTCTTGTACAATCACTGGCAACGTTTTTAACTGCATTTGTTGACATCGGACGGTGCTGGACTGTCTGTTTGACAACAAATGCTGTGTACTCTGCCCTAAAATTCTGTCCGGAAATTCAACATTTATTTGGGCAAAATGGAAGCAAACCCGAATTAGCAAGATTGCGTCATTTGACCTGACCCTGCTATCGTTTCATTTGTTTTACTTTTTGGTTGAAAATTACATTATAATTGAACACCTTACAATTGTTGCACGCTGTTATGGGGTCCACGGTGAACCCTCGTGTGTACAAAACCCCATGGACCCCATCACAGAGTTTGCAACAATTCACCAAGATAATTCCTCTTCTTTGGAGACGATCTGTTGTCATCTTGCAAGATTTTTACGATGAAATTGGAACAATTCAAAAAGCAGACGAACATTCGCGAACAATTGTAAACACAATGACGGTACGGTCGCTTCGGGACATTAAGAGGCGTTTTACACATGTTAACCTAGTAAATCGTTGCTTTATTTGCCTTTATTCTCGTGTTGTTAATGTTTGGGGTGGTGGGGAGGAGGTATCTCGGCTAGTTGCCGTTTGTGTAGAATCAACAATCTAGCCAAGATTTAATCACATGAATAGTTAAGGCATTTGCAAGAAGAACGAGCGCAAACTAAGCCTTTACGACGTAGGGGTACCGGGGCCCGCTCTTGGGCCCCGTTCCCCACTTGTTGTTTATGTTTGCCTTGTTCCTTTTAGAATGCTATACTATCTTATGCAATGTAGGATCTGAGAAAACATACTTATTTTGATAGTTTAACTTGTTTTTGTTTCCTTTTGAATGGGGGGGGGGGATTTGGCCAATATACTTGCCGTTTGTGTATAACCACCATTCTAGCCAGGATTTAAGTGCATGTTAAACGAAAGACAACTGTAGAGAAGGACAAGCGAATCTGGAGACCCGTTTTTTTTTTTGTCCCCTAGAAAATATTTACATTGAATGCTCCCTGGTGCGTTCTGTGACATTTCAAAGTCATTTTCACACAAAGTTTATTTAACCTAGTTTAATCACTTCCTTCACTCATTAGGGCAAGATAGTTCAGTTGGTTGAGCTCCGGTGCGTTTATCCGGAGGTCGCAGGTTCAAATCCCACTCTAGTAACTCAGTAGAAATTACATCAACTCTGTCAACTCCGAAGTTCACATAGGGAACTTTGAGTTGATTATAGTGCAGGACAGGACACCATACTCGAACTTTGCCAAGTTACCAGCCTAGTCATCGAACTTGTTGAAAGAGTCTGTTGTTGTAATCTTGAGCATAACTGGCTTTGGTGGCCCGAAATTACAACATATTCATAGACAATTGGGAATTGTGGCACATAAACTTTCCAATCAGCCCCGTGGTCTGAGTAAATCCAAGTGACACCAAGTGGTCGCTGCGTAATGTATTGTAAATCATTAACCCTTCTTGGGAAGTGTTGATGCCTCCCAATTAGCCTTCCAAGGGTAACAGAAATGCAATATTTTAATTAGTCATTTTTTTTTTATCCAGCAACAAACAAATTGAATAACATGTTGTTGATTTATATGTCCCCAGTCGAATTTGCTCTCATATGTTGTTGTTGTGCTTACACTCTAAACAAACATACAAACACCAAATTACCTGGGTCAGAATTTACCCCAATTCTAGGTGTTTGGGAGGGGGGGGGGGGTCTGTTTCACAGACCTGACCCTTGCAGCGCTCTGTTAATACTGATAACGATGTGTCATCTCTATAAGCAAACGGAAACGGAGTCAATGACACGGACTTAACTCTCGAAATAGCAAAACACTTTTATAATTCAAAGTTCGGGGTGTCAAAAAACTGGACACTTGTGCCAATTTGTATTTCATCTCATCCTTTGACGCGCGGTGTAACATCTAGTCTTGATTGGCGACGCTGTTTTTTGAATTAGCCACCGGTAGAGGGCGCTACATTGACTGTTTGGGAGTCTGACTCAGAAGGACTGTGCAAGTCTATAAATCTGGATCGAAACAACGGCTTGACGATTTTGGATTTGCTGCCCGGCAAAAAAAAACAGGCAGATCAAAACGAGGCTAATTTGCATAATCTATATTGAGGCGTTCAGCGACAGATATTGTGTATGGTACCTAGACGTTGGTGATGTTAGTATGCCTCGAGGAAATGGCTTTTTTGAGAAGTACTGTGAACGTTGACCGGCCTTAGAATTTTGCGAGAATTAAACTGGGCCTTGAAGAGTTTATTTTGTAAAATAACAGCGGACTGAAGGCGCTTTGTTCGATGGTGAAATCTGCTGTATGCGTAAAGTTCACGACGCCGAAGTACACACACGCTGACGACGCGTCGTCATCGTGTGTGTACGCAGTCAATATTTTGTTGACTTTCGGATACCTTTGCATGTGTTGACATTGTGGAAATCCATTTGCGAAACTTGCCCAATATAGAATCCTACTGTCCACGATTCGACGATTCCGAATAAAGCAAGAATCGTCATTTGGGCGCAAAAATGAAAAATCACAAATCGTGTCGTTTCGTCGTCTGTATTTGTGCTTGGAAAAAGCCACAAAACACATTTTTTTCGGGGATGGGAAAAATTGGCATCAAGTGGATTTTTATTCCTAAGTGTTTCAAGATTGATCCCTGAAATTTTCAAAGATTGTATACAAAATTGCATACGGGAAAACTTGTTCGACCATAAGCCCACTGACTATTCAAACCACCGCTTTAGGAAGGTCACGATTTAGTTGTAAATTTACCGACTAGATTTGGTAAAAAGTGTTATTTTTCAAGCAGCCTACTATCGTTTATATTCGTGAAAGACTTTTTGAATGGACTGTATACGGAAACCCTGATCAAGGTGACACCGTGAAGGAGAAGTCTCTTGTGATTGTTATCGTACCACTGAAGGCATCCCTGGGAGATTTAAGATGGCCCTTTTTTATCCTCTCAGCGGATAACCGGGTACCGCCCGGCAAACTCCGCCTGCCAAGCCCCAAATCACTAACCTCAGCGCTGACGGCATTGTCCCTAGCAAACTGTACCATCCCGGCGAGACACACTCATCAACTCCGGTAGCCGTTGCGTAGAACTCACCTTTAATTAGAACTTTCTTACAAGCCTATATACCCCGGACCAGAAATTACATTTGCAAACTAAAGAGTACAGTGTAACTTTACAAACCAATACAATTAACTTGGGTTTATTTTTAGGTTAACAAGTTGACGGTTTGTCGGGTTGGAGGGGCACTCGATTCACGCAGCTTTGAATGGTTTAAAACAAATTTAAAGCAGAATCACACTTAACTAGTGTGACAGCCTGGACCATTTCCAGGTCAGGTTGACCCGGGAAATTGCAACTCCTATTCTGCGTCATTTTGACCCATATCTGGGTCATTTTGACACGCATTTCGGGTCATAATGACCCAATACTGGGTCAAGCCCAACTGGACCAAGTCCCATGTTAATTATGACTCGGAAGTTTTTAGAGTGTATCAAAGTAAATACCACGGAACTAATCAACACAGTTTTAAGACAAGAGAAACGTCTTTATTTTCAAAATTACCCTAAAACTAACCACTCGTTGGAAACTTACAATGGGATACGTTAGCGGACGATAGGTGGAAGCAGACTTACCAGGTGAAAACAATAATGTGTTCGACAATGAGCGCATGCTCAAAACTTTTGAGAGGATTTTGGGAGGTGTTTTCTTTTTCAACATTTTCTACTTTAGGACAATACATACTCTAGAATTGTCAACAAGGCCTCACCAATGCACCGGAGGCCCCAAAACCTGCCGGCAATATGGATTTTTGAATAATAAATTTTTGCCGATCTTTTAAAAAGACGGCATCTGGAAAACAATACAAACATTAATAAAAATTATATGTTGACCCTAATCGGTCAATAAAACAAACAACAACAAACTCTCGAACCGAATTTTCTGAATTTTGCTTGCGTCATATTTATTTAACAAACATAGTTGGCAAGTTAATTAATGTCAATCAAAGGCTTTAGAAAATATAACGGGGGCAAAATGTGTGTCTCTTCAACCCCCCGGTCCAGTATTTCCCCCCAAAATTGCCCTGTCCGGATAGGGTTCGGCGGAAGGAAAGTAACATGGCTAACAAAGCGTTAAAAATAAAAACCAGTACGAACTGTTTTAATCGTTTTTTAGCTGTTCCGACCTACTGTCGGAACAGGTGTTGTTTTCGTCGAGATTTTTATTATTAGCTGTTCCGACCTGTTAGGGCGGAACAGCTATTGTAATCGTCGAGATTTATATTATTTTTATTATTATTATTATTATTAGCTGTTCCGACCTGTTAGGGCGGAACAGCTATTGTAATCGTCGAGATTTTTATTATTTTTATTATTATTATTATTATTAGCTGTTCCGACCTGTTAGGGCGGAACAGCTATTGTAATCGTCGAGATTTTTATTATTTTTATTATTATTATTATTATTAGCTGTTCCGACCTGTTAGGGCGGAACAGCTGTTGTAATCGTCGAGATTTTTATTATTAGCTGTTCCAAACTTTCAGTTGGAACAGCTATTGTTTTCGTCGAGATTTTTTTTTTTTTTTATTATTATTATTATTATTATTATTATTCTTTCTTTCCCTAAAATCGTATTGACTTAACCTGGTCTCTTTCAAAGGCCATAATGTCCCTCTTAGAATAATCAAAAGTAGACAAATCATATACCATATTAAAGCTTATGCCCTGACTTAAATTTAAGATGTAATTATACTAAAATTCTTAATTAATTTTTCACGTGACAGCGGTGTGAATATTTAATTGTTCAATCTTGTTCCAATCATATCTCAAGAAGTATACATCCAATCCTCAAACTTTTTTTCAGTTATGGACTTGTCTTGTGTTGTACATGGCAATCCTGGCATAACAGTTGCCATCACGTCATCATGACGTCACTTTTTTACACGTTTTCTGTCTGTGTACAAAACCAATGGCTCTAAAAAATAATGTTTAAAACACAACTTTTCAGAATAAAGTTACATTTTAGTTACTTATAATACACAAATCATGCTTGAAACACAAACGCTTTTACTAAGAGTTATTCCAGGCCATTAAAAATAATCAAATACAATGTAGTTTCATGATAATTAACGATTTAAGATTGGTAAATCTGACCCCATGAAACAAACTCTGTATTGCGCAATCACGGCAATGTGTCAGAGATTGCGCCGCTGATTATTCCTATTCGAAGGTGGACCAATTGGTTTGTACACAACCCATTGGATTTGTGCGTGACCAACTTATGATATGAAAAGTTAGGGTGTTTTTTTTAAAGGCATTTGATTGGGATAAGTTACAAACCATCTTGTACCTTATAGAATTTATTAGTATGAAAAACACATATTTTTTACTGTGACGTCATCAGGTGTCAAATTACAGTAATTAAAAGCTTTAATTGGTTATTCTTTGCAGCACCATATCTCAAGAAGTACACAGCCGATTTTCAAACTTTTTTCAGTTATAGACCACTTGGGCATTGGAGATTAGCCATGGGTTACCGTGACCCCATGTTGACCTTTAGTTCCGGGTGAACCGGAAATGGTGCCATATCTCAAGAAGTACACACCCAATTTTCAATTTATTTTCAGTTATAGACCCTTTGAGCATTAAAGATAGAACTTGGGTTACCGTGACCCCATGTTGACCTTTACTTCCGGGTCAACCGGAAGTGGTGCCATATCTCAAGAAGTACACACCCAATTTTCAATTTATTTTCAGTTATAGACCATTTGAGCATTAAAGATAGAACTTGGGTTACCGTGACCCCATGTTGACCTTTACTTCCGGGTCAACCGGAAATTGGACCATACCTCAAGAACTACACACCCGATTTTCAATTTATTTTCAGTTATAGATCCTTTGAGCATTAAAAAATGACTTTCTGTTATCGTGACCCCTTGATGACCTTTAATTCTGGGTCAACCGGAATTGGGACCATATCTCAAGACCATGTGTGTGTATGGAATCCTCGTCGATATTATACGGTTTCAAAACACATACTTCAAGACGTCAACACTTGTTACAGCACCCACTATCCAAGTGTTAAAAACCACATTATCATCAATATCTCCTGAACTCTATGACATGTATTAAAACATGTTTGCTTAAAGATCCAAACTTGTCTGAAACTTCTTACTCTGTGATGACCCCTTTATGACATTTGCATCAGTTTGAACATGATTACCTGAATTTTACACAAAATACACTATCAATTTTATATTTTTGGTTTCTGAAACGATCTTCCTAGGTCAACGAAGAGGAACAGCTTTGTGATTGTTAACAATCATTATCTCCAGTTATTATTATTAGCTGTTCCGACCTGTTATTATTATTATTCTTCTTTCTATTATTATTATTATTATTCTTTCTTTCCCTAAAATCGTATTGACTTAACCTGTGTCTCTTTAAGAAGCCATATGTCTCCCTTCAAATTATCAAAAGTAGACAAATCATATACCATATTAAAGCTTATGCTCTGACTTAAATTTTAAATGTAATTCGATTAAAATTCTTAATTAATTATTCACGTGACAGCCGTGTGAATAATTAATTAGCCAATCTGGTTAACACCCTATCTCTAAGAGTACACATCCGATCCTCAAACTTATTTCAGTTATGGACTTGTCTTGTAGTGTATATGTGAATTCTGGCCTATCATTCTCCATCACGTCATCATGACGTCACTTTTTGCGCGTTTTATATCTGTGTGCAAAACCAATGGCTTTATAAAAAATAATGTTTAAAACACAACTTTTCAGAATAAGTTACATTTTAGTTACTTATAATACACAAATCATGTTCAAAACACAAATGATTTTACTAAGAGTTATTCCAGGCCAGTAAAAATAATCAAATACAATGTAGTTTCACGATAAATAACGATTTAAGATTGGTAAATCTGACCCCATGAAACAAAGTATGTATTGCGCAATCACGGCAATGCATCGGAGATTGCCTCGCTGTTTATTCCTATTCGAAGGTGGACCAATTGGTTTCTACGTACCCCATTGGATTTGTGCGTGAGCAACATATGTTTTTCCTAGGCAAGTTAATGTGGTTTCTTTTAAAGGCATTTGATTGGGATAAGTTACATACCATCTTGTACCTTATCAAATTTATTAGTATGAAAAACACATTTTGTTACTGTGACGTCATCAGGTGTCAAATTACAGCAATTAAAAGCTTTAATTAGTAAATCTTTGCAGCACCATATCTCAAGAAGTACACAGCCGATTTTAAAACTTTTTTTCAGTTATAGACCCCTTGAGCTTTGAAGATTAACCATGGGTTACCGTGATCCCGTGTTGACCTTTAGTTCCAGGTCAACCGGAAGTGGGACCATATCTCAAGAAGTACACAACCAATTTTCAATTTCTTTTTAGTTTTAGACCTTTTGAGCATTAAATATTAAACTTGGATTACCGTGACCTAATGTTGACCTTTACTTCCAGGTCAACCGGAAGTGGGACCATATCTCAAGAAGTACACACCCGATTTTCATTTTTTTTCTTCAGTTATAGACCCTTTGAGCATTAAATATTGAACTTGGATTACCGTGACCCAAGGTTGACCTTTACTTCCGGGTCAACCGGAAGTGGGACCATATCTCAAGAAGTACACACCCGATTTTCAATTTCTTTTCAGTTATAGACTCTTTGAGCATTAAATATTGAACTTGGATTACCGTGACCCCATGTTGACCTTTTCTTCCGGGTCAACTGAAAGTGGGACCATATCTCAAGAAGTAGACACTCGATTTTTATTTTTTTTTCAGTTATAGACCCTTTGAGCATTGAAAATTGAACTTGAGCTACTGTGACCCCATGTTGACCTTTCCTTCTGGGTCGACAGGAAGTGGGACCATATCAAGAACTGCACACTCGATTTTCAATTTCTTTTCATTTAAAGACCCTTTGAGCATTGAAAAATTTACTTGAGTTACTGTGACCCCATGTTGACCTTTACTTCCTGGTCAACCGGAAGTTGGACCATATCTCAAGAAGTACACACTCGATTTTCAATTTCTTTCAGTTATAGACCATTTGAGCATTGGAAATTGAACTTTAGTTATTGTGACCCCATGTTGACCGTTACTTCCGGGTCAACCGGAAGTGAGACCATATCTCAAGAACTACACAACCGATTTTGAAACTTTTTCAATTATAGACTCCTTTGGCATTGGAGACTAGCCTTGGGTAACCGTGACCCCATGTTGACCTTTACTTCTGGGTCAACCGGAATTGAGGCCATATCTCAAGAACTAAACAACCGATTTGTAAACTTTTTTCAGTTATAGACTCCTAATGGGCATTGGAGATGACCTTGCTTTGACCTTTACTTCCGGTCTAAACAGGAAGCTCAAAAATTGCACAAAATCGTATCTTCAGAATCACATGTCATAATTTTTTTACTGTGGAAGCAGAAGCTAAGTTATTTAATGTATGTGTAGTAAACAAACAGTAAAACACGGAACAGCTCTGTGATTGTTAGTTACAATCACTTTGTCTAGTTTTTGTTATTATTATTCTTTGTTTCTCCCTAAATCCCATTGCATTTGCACACGTTTTTTGTTTAAGCCTAATATCCTAAAGCGTATGAAAGAGATAGATCCTATATCAAAGTGAAGCTTAGAACAGAAACTTTACTTTAAACGTATTAAATGTTAAAATTCTTAATTAATTAACCACTTAACAGTGGGGTGAATATTTAATTAGCCAACCTTGTTAACACCATATCTTCCCAAAGTTTATCCCTGATCGTCAATTTTTTTTCAGTTTTAGACTTCTGGAATACTGTAGATGTGGTTTCTGGCCTAAAATTACGGACGACGTCACAATGACGTCAGTTATTGCGCGTTTTGTATCTGTGTACAAACACATATAATAAAGTGAAAACAAATCCGACTTCCAGAAACATAATTTTTCAATAAAGCTCAAATTAATGTCCTGGATTACACAAATCTTTTTTTAAACAAAAAAGATTTGATTGACAGTCAGTTTAAAAGCATCAAAACTTATTTAAACATTGTCAAAAGAAAAAAGAAAACAATTCTCAGTCGAATTTAACGCCATGAAAACTCTGCCTACAATTTGATATGTGTTTATATACAAAAAGGAGTCAATTTCAATTCGATTTAGTCCTCGGCTCATTTATGACCCGTAATGTTGCGTTTCATGATGTGAGTATATAGAGTCGTTCTTGCAACGACTGACACAAGTTTACGTTCACAAGAATCGAGAAGAATATTTTTCTTTATCTCAGCGTCGAAAGGAAAACCGCTCACTCAGGTCGTTATTCAGATTCAGCGTGAACGTATAGACAACGACCGCCTGGGTTTTGGCACGATCAGCGGGTGCGTTTTCTTTGCGCTGGGAAACCCGTTCATCGGCAAACCTAAATTTGGGGGGTTCCTTGTGCAAACGCATTTTCTTCGGGAAATCACAATGTGGCACAAACCCAAGTTTGGCGGGGAATGCCTGATTAGGAAATTAATATAGGGTCAGTGTTATATTTGGGGTGAAGAGCCAAAAATAACAATCAACTCATATCCCATATAAATTAACTTTATTAGCCCAACAAGATTAACATAGGCCTACTCGATCGATATGAAAAGGCACAAAATTTGTTACAATTATGATTTAAATACAACAGCATTGACCAGACTTTACAATAAGCCTGTGCTTTTAATGTTATTTTTGTAAGCGTATAACCGTTTCTGAAACGGTTGGTTACTCGAGTAACCATCTGTTCCATGAACAAAATTTCAAGTAAAAAAACCTGTTAACACAACCGAGCCATGTGATCAAAAACATTGCGTCTCCACAGCAGCCCTTTGATTTGGCATTCGACCTTGCAAAATATACGAGCATGCGCAGTCAAATTGTTGTGGAACGCCCCCTAGCGTTTGTTGTTTCTTACAAATATTGCTTCACGCACAGTAGTAATGAATTCATACAAAGACTGCAAGCCTGTAAATTGGGAGATGTGCTGTGAAAATCGTGGTCACAGTTATTACGGTCAGCGTTAAGCGGCACTTTTTAAGTAAATTTTTCAACGTTTATTCGATCCATACAAATGTAAACATTTAACCGGATGATCTGCCGCTTAACAAAGTAACCGTTACAGGCTTACGTATAAGCCTGCACATTCACGGTTATTTTTTGTAAACTTGTAACCGTTTCTGAAACAGTTGGTGACCCGTTTAAAGCTCGGTTTATACTTCCTGCCAATACAATGCGAAACGAATATTGATGACACTCTGTTTTCGCTGCGAATAATTCACAAGAGTTGAGCACAGCTCAACCGCTGCAAACTATTCGTTTCATATTTGTGTCGTCAACTTTCGCTTCGCATTCACAGAAAGTATGAACCGGGCTTAAGAGCAGTTTCATTAACACAGTTTCAAGTAAAAAACCTGTTTAAACAACTGCGCATATGTGTCTTCATTCTTCATTGCAGCATTTTGACTTTGTGCAATGACCCTGCAAAATATACGAGCATGCGCAGTCAAATTGTTGTCGGACGCCCCCTAGCGTTTGTTGTTTTTTTACAAAATATTGCTTTACCCACAGTAGTAATGAAATTATACAAAGACTGCAAGCCTGTAAATTGGGAATTATAAAATGTGCTGTTTAAAACAGTTATTATGGTCAGCGTTAAGCGGATATTGTTGGAATATTGTGCTGTGAAAATGTAGATTACGCGACACTTTTTGAGTGAACTTTTCAATGTTTTTCCGAACCGCAATGTAAAAGTTTAACCGGATGATCTGTTAATTAACAGAGAACCGTCACAGGCTAATTATGTAGGCCTGTGCATTCACGGTTAATTTTTTGTCTCTGTCATAAGCAAAATTTCAATAAAAAAAAACTGTTTACACAACCACCCATGTGATCAAACATTGTCAGTGGAAAAACCCCATATATAGGCAGATTTCACGGAATGGGTACAGCGTAAAATTAGATTTGCATTGTCAAAACAAATTTTAAATTCTAAACTGAATCAAGTCCTAGTCCCATTTACGACCAGAGTTGATGCGCTTTTTGCATAGTACTTATAGAGTACTTACGGTCGCCGACTTACACAAGTCTAAGTTCTTTCACTAGATTTGAGAAGAAGTTGGCATCTTTTTATTTGTTTTCTAACCGCGTTCAGGACCCCTTACTTTGTACACACTCCATTCGATTTGTACACAACCAATAGGCCTACATTAGATTCCTACGTAGGTTTAGGGTTTTCGTTAAAACGAACAAGGCATTGGATTGGGATAAGTTACATACCGTCGTGTACCTTATCAACATTTATTAGTATGAAAAGCATAATTTTGTTACTGTGACGTCATCGGGTGTCAAATTACGGTAATTAAAAGCTTTAATGAGTTTTCTTTGCAGCACCATATCTAAAGAAGTACACAGCCGATTTCATTTTTTTTTCCCAGTAATAGACTCCTTAAGCATATGAGATTAGGTAACCGTGACCCCGAGTTAACCTTTACTTCCGGGTCAACCGCAAGTGGGACCATATCTCAAGAATTACACAACATATTTCAAACTTTTTTTCAGTTATACACTCCTTATGCATTAAATATTATTTTTGAAAAACCGTGACCCCATTTTGATCTCTACTTCCGGGTCAACCGGAAATGGGATCATTTCTTAAGAACTACACAACCGATTTTCCAACTTTTTCAGTTATAGACTCCTTAGGCATATGAGATTAGCCTTGGGTAACCGTGACCCCATGTTGACCTTTACTTATGGGTCAACCGGAAGTGGGACCATAGATCAAGAACTACACAACAATTTTTAAACTTTTGTTCAGTTATAGACTTCTTTGTCATTGAAGCACATAATCCAAGCAAAACAACACGGAACAGCTTTGTGTTTGTTCACAAACACTTAATGTCTAGTTCTAATATATTTTACATTCCAGATGAAGATTACCTTAGCAGTAACCCTTGTTGTGGCTTGTATGCAAGTTCAGTTCATGATGGCTACAGTTGCAGTTTCACCTGATCCGGAAGTGACGTGTAACTCCTGCTGCCAGGGCGCAGCCGGTATACCTGGATTTCCTGGATCAAATGGAAACCATGGCCAGCATGGGCTCGTAGGTCCCAGAGGTGATGCAGGCTCTCCTGGTGAGGTAGGTGAACCCGGAGCTAAAGGAGACATGGGATCAGATGGATTGATTGGTGACCCAGGCGCTAAAGGGAATCATGGACTGAAGGGAGACCAAGGAGTCGGTCAACCAGGAAAACAAGGACCTCAAGGTCTGCCTGGGATGAACGGTTTGAAGGGGAAGAGAGGTGAATCTGGACCAGCTGGACAGACTGGTGAAGCAGGTGAATGTAATACGCGACGGTCAGCCTTCACTGCAGTGAGGAATAACCCCTTCAGCCCTACAACCTCCTATGATCCTCTGCCCTTTGAAGAGTTATTGTTCTCAGAGGAAGGGACAAAATTTAACTTGACTAATGGTACATTTACGTGTACTGTGCCTGGTATTCACGTCTTTGTTTTCTCAATCATGAAAACACCAAGTGCTTCGTACGTACTTGCTGAGCTGAGAAAGAACGGTAACGTCATTGTTACAGGGCGTGTAGACGCTGCAGGTTTTCATCAAGTGAGCAACAGTGCGGTTATTCCCCTGCACTATGGAGATCAAGTTCACTTAGCTGTACCCGTTCAAGTATTTAGTAACCCTTACCATTACACGTCTTTTACTGGATTCCTGTTGTACGAAATCCAAATGAATTGGAGATAGAAACGAAAACAAATTTTAAATGAAAACGCTTAAATACAACAAAACTTAACCGATACCTTAATCTGTGATGTAACTTTTTAATATAAGTCACCAGATTATCGGCAAAACATGCTGTTTTTTAGCATGAATTGAATAATAAAACGTGTTTGTATTAAATCTTTATAAACAATATTATAATAATAACATATATCACAAATGCGACTGCATGTGTTTTTTTCAATTGATAATTTAAACAACTGCTTCGTATGCTGATTTGGTTGAAACTACGAATCCAGACGTGATCTTCGGTGCGTTATATGTTTCCCGAGATGAGGCCGGTCCAGGGAAACAAGACCGCTACGAAGACCACCGAGGGATTAGTAGTTTTAACCAAGCAAATAGTAAATATTTCTTTTATAACGCCCGAAACATATATTTTACCAAGACGTCTAGGTACCACGAAGCTATTGATGTTATGGGTGTATGTGGTTTATTGGTCACTACTACATTAGTTGTTAATGGAATAGTACGTTGTTTGTTGTGTGTATAGCGCGTTGCGTTCTCGCGGTGTTCTAGTAAAAATAAGAGTTATCATGTGGCGCGCTCTAAACCAATTAAAAGGTATAAACTTTGTAAGGGTGTTTAATGTAAATTAGGTTTGTTAATAAGTTTTGTGATACACCCATTTACCAACAATTTTTTTTTTTCAGTTCATTCATGAATTTTGATGACCACATTATCCAATACGGCATTAATTATGACCTTTTCACCTGCCGAAAATTCCCAATTGGAATGTACAACCCCCTTTTTTAAGGTGTTCGATGACGTCATGTATCACATTGTGCTCTAAAAGAGTATACAATATGATATTTTGCACAATTTTAACGTGACGTTAAAGACTTGTAAATTTTGTATCCACTATCGCAATGACCAAAATTATTGGAGAAGAAGGGCATCTCAAAGCTGAATTTGACCATGTATTGCCTCTTTAAATGCATTTTCCTTTATCGTAATAGTTTTTACGTCATAGATCGTGCAGGAAGTACATTTCTGATTTCCATTACTAGCAAAGTTTAGACTGATACTAATCAAATGAGAATAATAATTTATAGTAGCTGTAAATTGCAGTTTATACTAATTAACGTTTTCTCATTATCGAAAATGTATACAAATATATTCTGCAAATAATGATGTACTAAGAGTGCAGGCATATGCCGGAGTTTACTGTCATTCGTGTCGGCGGGCTGATGTGTTTCATTTTACAGGATAATTCATATGAAGCTAAATAGTGACTTGACATTGATCTCGTTTTCATTTGAAAAACGTAACTAACTAACATTTGAACTATTATTCAGGGAAGAAAATGATACAAACATATTATTTTCAACTGTAGTTACAAAGAAGGTAGCGGTAGAACTTAAAAACTAACTGTTGACATGAAAAACTGCGTGAGCTTTCATAGCAAGAACTTCTTCATCAGATGCAGAGATAGATGCATCTTCATCAGATGCAGATGCTGCTATACTCCATCAGATACAATGATGCAACTGTAGTCACGCAAGATATATAACTGGAAGGACTAAGTCATAGTGATAGTTCGGTAATATTGTGTTTAATATTATTATTATTCTGATGACACATTAAAATAAAGCACACACCCACACAGATAGACCACGCTGTCGTGACAAAACGTTTTGTTTTCATATTAATACAATAATTGCCTCCCTCCTGGTCAAACTCTAGAGATTGCATAATATATTATTTTTCCAGAATTTCCTGTCACAAGTGGATTTACCAAAATAACGAATACAAGGTATGCAATTTAAACGTGAATAATGCTGAAGTTAACATGCCGCATAATTCCGAAATATAATACAATCCTAGTCAGAGTGGCTACATTTGGACAGGATCTACTGGTCATGTTCCTCTTACCTTGGAGGACTTCCCCCTCAAGTAACTTCATCTACTTGGAGTGGAGTCCAGTACCACGGTTACTTCTTAGGTCAAGTTCATCTAGCTTACCAACTGAAACATCTTTGACAAAACGACAACATGTAAATAAATCAGCAGCGGTCTTAACTAAGTATTGAAGGAAGGTAATACTTTGCACACACACGTATCTTACTGCAAAGCTTTTTGGAAGAATTTACCAGAACAAAAGGTCGCTTCAATCACATCGGCGCTAAAAGGACATGTTGAATTCGGATAGGGCGCTTTGGGCTATATAAAGCGTTTGTTAACCCTGCGCCGCCAATACAGTGTCGTCAGAATACACTCTTTTTGTGTTTTTTAATAAAACCCAAACAGTTGGGGCAAATACTGTGAAACTCCAGTTATGCCCCTTTCAAACCATGCCAAAAAACATGGTTTAGTCACATTTAATCCTGGGTGAACGCACTTGCGACACCAGCCTTGACAAAAGGTAGCCTTAGTCATCGCCCCATTATTTTACACTGTTAACCACATTTCTGTGTGCCTGAGCCACCAGCCACTTTTTGGTAATTGCTATGCTGAAGGGTGGGGGTGGGGTGGGGGGATCTCCGGTTGGGAGGAAGTCAAGATGACCCCCATTTATGTATTTAGACTCTTGAACAAAGGATTGTATACAGGGTTGGAGTGTACATTACATAAACCCACCTGCTTCTCCTTGCGACACTGGTGCGACCACGGTGTAAGTTTGGGTCGTTTATAGGAATTGCAGGGTTAATCTGGTACCATCGAGGTTTAGAGATTCTGAACTCTGCAAGGCACGGTTTCGGGGAGGAAGGTGGTGTTGATTAGTGTAAAAATACTCAAGATTTTGTTTGTGTGTGTGTGACTGTGATGCTAGTTGCAACAAATCAGTTTTGTTACATTTCAAATTTAATGGTCATAATTTCAACAATACATCTGATGGTGATATTTTTTTTCTCATGGGCAACCGTTTTTGTTTATTTGTTTATATTACATGATCGGTAGGTCTTCATACCAAATGGCCGGGGTAATACACAAGACAGGACGCGGCCAAAGGTCACACGTAGCTGTTAGCCTGGTCGAGTGCATTATCTCGTGCCGAAGTATACTATGTATTCAGTGACACCCATAAGGCAAAAACTAAACATAATTGAAGAGGTCTGTCGGTCGGGATTATTATAAATTTAAAATTTGTTTCTCCTTGACTGTCATTATTTAGAATTGAAATGCATTGGAACTGATCCCAAATACAATGTCTTCTAATATAAAATGAACTGGTTGCGAGCAGAAGTACATACAAAATTAAAAGACAATAAACATTCAACTTCATGTCTTTACAATTTTTATTTCAAGAATTTATACCCTATTTCCTGTCACTTTATTTGTTCTTGACAACTTTTACGCATGCATACAATAAAAAAACTAACCTAATAAATATTGCCTAATATAGCCTAACATCTAGACCGGTTATGTCCGTTGAGGAAGAACATTTTGTGATTGGAATAAACAATCTGAGAAACCTTATTTTAAGGATGAAACGTTTCTCTGAATATTTTTTTTTTTTTAATCCCTTTCACTAAAGTGTGAATGCAGTGCAGTTTTCGCAAACACGGACACGGTAAAGTAATCCATTTTGCATGTTGCTACTACGTGGTTCATGCGAAGCTTATAAAAGCACAACATGTGATGGTTCATTCTATTCAAAAACGTGTAGATTGAGTCATGGGTAATTGGGGAGTGTATCGGTGTTTTTTTTCTCTTAAAGTATCCGTTCAACATACCTACCAAAAAGCAATTGGTCAAGTTTCAAAAATGACCGTTTGATGTCAGCATCCAATTCTATCTGGTACTTGCGCTAAAACAAAGTTTTGAGTACCGGCGCGAATCCGCTTCTTGGGTCAAGCGATGCGCTCGCCTATCCGAATTTAGGTTGTATGCCAGCATTCTGCCTGCAGTTCATGTCATGTGCAATGCGTGGGATCGATCCGAGGTACCGTAGATGACCGGGCGCGTTGCGCTTGACTACGAGTTTAGTGACACACAAAATGCACGTAAAATGTCGACCTTCTGCATTTTTACTTTAAAATATACGTTTTGATGTGGATGAACACTGACATTTCAAAAATTCATTAAAAAATGTCGGTTGCGGAGGGCAACTACACAAGTTTTTTTTGGCCTTAGCAAAAGTCGTAGCCGTAGCTGTAGCAGCCAAATTCGAGACGACCTGAGCCGATCAGGATCAACGATGCTCGGCAGTACTTGCCGGGGATTTTGTCCCCCGGTGGTGTGTGTGTGTCCATGTACGGTAAAGCAACCATTTTCATTGGGCCCCACCGGTCTCAACCAAGACCGCTGGGATGGGCTGATGCTTTAACAATTCCTTATTCATGTTGTAAGCATAATGGGAACGATTGTAATGCTGATCGCCGCAATGTGGGCATAACTTTTACACAGCTTGAAGTAAGAAAACACCAAATCAAGCATAAACTTGAACATTGACATTGTATTCTCTGATAACATCACTAACTGGATGAGTATAAATGGTAAAGCACTGTGGTCAAATGATGGAGCCCTGGAGTACTGAGAAACTGAGAACATGCTCCACAGATTTAACATTCCTAATTGACACTCTGGTACAACGTTCAGTGGATGACCTAAACCAAGATGTATTAGCAGAAACCTGTAATGCCTAAGCAAGTCTCTATTCTATCAAGAAATATGAAGGTCAACGGTATCGAATGCAGCCGACATGTCAAGTAATACCATGAGAATAACTTTGTTTCCGTCAAGGGGTTCCAGGATATCTTTTTTTCTCCTAGAGAAAGGCAGTCACAGTACTGTGGCGAACTTTGTATGCTGATTGGAACGGATCACCGAGATTATTGTTATTAACATGATCGGTAACTTGACATGAAGCAGCCTTTTCGATTACTTTGCCGATGAATTTGATGTTGGAAATGGGACGATAACCCCTAAGAACATTATAATCAAATCCGGGCTTCTTTATAATGGGCGTAATGATGGACTGTTTGAAGGTTTCAGATGCAAGAGAAGTGTTGATGATTATAGTAATGATCGGTAACAAACTGGGCAGACAGCTCTTGATAAGCCATATAGGTGGTGTGTCTAGAAAACAAGACTGGTTAGGAAAGTGCCTTATAGGTTTGTCGACATCTGATTTAGTGAGGGGATTGAGATTGTGCATTTTATTTCTGCAAGGGTCGGAAAGATGCTGACATGGTATAATAATATTTGAGGATATAGACATTTGAGAGACATCCGTTCTAATTTGCTCAACTTTACCAATGAAGGAAGACAACAAGTTATTGGCAAGTTCGGTGTCAGAGCATGCAGTTTCGTGGCACAGTTATTCAAAAGAACATTTATAGTGGTGTACATGTCCTTGGGACTGGCACTGGAGAAACTGTCAGAGTAGTATGCTTTTGTGGCATCAGCCATCAGCATCTGTACACGGTTCTTTTGTTGAATAAACGCGTCATGGTCAGTGTCAAGATGACTTTTACTCCATTTGCGTTCAAGCCGTCTACGGAATAGCATTTCTTTATGGATAGTGTCATTGTACCAGGGTAACCTTACTTGACTGTGCGAACACTGGTTGTCACAGGGCAGAACTCATCGAGCAGATGTAGTGATGTACTCATATGCACCAGACAGAAGATTAGGATCATCTTCCGTCAGCGAAGTAACTCCAAGGCGATCATCCAGTAGATTCAGAAACAGCTTTAGGTCGATCTTTCCATAATCCATAATCAGAGTAAAGTACAAGATGTGTGTGCCATTCTTGAACAATGTCATCATCGATGCGGGAGATCAGTAAATCAAGAGTGTGGCCATGCTTATGAGTGGAACCGGTAATGTGTTGTTGGAAGCCAAAGGCAGAGAGAGTGGGGAGAAATTGCTTAGCATCCCATTTGTCAGGAGTATCAATATGCAGGTTGAAGTCGCCCAGTAACACCAACTGGCAAGGAAGAATTCAAAGTTCATCAAGAAATATCTCAAACTCAATTAGGAAGTTGGAAGTCTTGAAACTAATCGCAGTGGATGGCGGAGGGCGATTAATGGCAAAAACTTTAAAAAATATCTTAGGTTGTGTTGAGAAATAGATACACGTACCCCCTCGCTTTCCACGTTGACGCCATCGCTTTCGTCTTCGAATCGTTGGTGTCAATTGTGGCCCAAGTACATGTAGATAATGAGTCAGGCATGGCTGGTGCAGGAGGTTCAGGGAATTTAAAGTTTTGCAGATCTTCAACGGCAACAGACATTCCGAGAAGTTAGTACTCCGCCCATACAAAAAGATGGTTGTATAATGAATACGATGCGTTGAAGTCCATAATGGATGGGTGGTATCATATGGGGAACTATTGTTCATCATGATTGTTAAGCACTGGACCGGTTGACTCACAAAAGGAAGATCCACGTACCTCAATGGAATGACAGGTATCAAGACAATACATGGGTTGCAATGACGTCACGGTAACCCAGCGTCCGCCATCTTTACAGGCAAACATCACGATCATCGATCGCTAGCTAGCTAGCAGCCACACAGCACGCGAACAGTGTGTAGTTTCTGTTTGCCCCCCTCTGCTGGTGACCTTTCTCTGTTTTTTTTCCGGCCGGGTACACCCCAATACGTACGGATGTAAGCAAACTTACATGACTGACGACAACGTAAACAAGAAGTAGAAGAAGGACCGGCGTTTTTAAACAAATCTTTTCTGACTTCTGAGATGTGCAAAAAGAAGATGATCCGGTTAAGAAGAAGCAGGCTGCAAGCAAGCTAAATGATATTGTGTTAAGTTTGAGCTCGACGTTTGACCGTCCAACAAGAGAACGTTATGAGATAAAAAAGAAATTGATTCATGGAGTTGACCCATACGAAATTAAAGAAGTGGACTGGTCCTCAGACATCGGTAGATTGCCAGATATCTCCTATCCAAACATTGTCAACAATCTCGTAAACAAACAAAGCTCATACACACTGCAGAAACTGAAAACATATAAATCACTGGAGTCGTACAACTACTTTATTTCTGGATTTGTGAGGGATGTAAGAAACTTCAAGGTTGCTGCGAATAATTTCATCGTTGTAAAGGCAAAGGTGAGATATTTTTTTATAATCGTTTACATTTATTTTTATATTTTTTAAAGATTTAATAATAAACCTTGTCAACATTTTCAATGCATGATGGGTATAATCACGAATGGCTGTCTACTGAGGCCATTATAATGATAGCAAATAACATATTTAGCAACAAAGTAAGACCGTGGCCACTTGAAAATTAAATAAACATTTGGAGGAATGAAACGTGTTCTCCTTGATTTCATGGTAAAACAGCCTCCCCCAAGGTTCTTGTGTATGCATCCATATCCATGTGGATGCATGAACATGTATGCGCAGTACTCCATCACAAAATTGTTGTTGTTTTGCTTGGCTCATGCGCTTAACATTTGTTTTGCGTGGTTAATGTGGGAATCTGATTTACCAAAAATGTCATGAATGTCATGGTACAAAAAGTATGTTTAAACCTTGGAGACCAACCAATTTGTTTATTCTTCTTGTGCACGTACGTGCGTTTGCATACTTCACAATTAAGCATACACATGTACCTTGCTTACAGTACACACACTCTGCAAGGGTTGAAATTCAACGCTAACCCAGTAATAAAAGGGAATGGTATCCGTAATCAAAGAACTTACCAGTAAGCAGCGCCATAAAATTGGGCTCTGTGCTAGTCCTTAATTTACCCTTCTTAACTTTGTTGTTCTTTCTAGTAGGCTATTACTGTGAATTGACAATTTAGTCTTTTGTTTTTTCTTTAAATGTATGCAGGTTCAACATTCACAGAGACTACGAGAGAGCCCATTGTTGCCGTGGTTAATCTCTGGAAAAGATGGTGAAGTCTTGGCAGCCCATTGCACTTGCATGGCAGGACTTGGTGAAGCCTGCAGTCACATCGGAGCTCTTCTCTTTGCCATTGAGGCCACAGTGAAACTTAGGAACTCTAAGACTGTAACACAAGAGAAGGCCTACTGGGTTCTACCAACTGCACTTCACAAAGCTGAGTATAAGGAAGTCAGAGAGATTGACTTTACAAGCTCCAAAACAAAGAAACAGAACACTGACAAAATAATTGATGAAGCGTGCCATGGTATCATTTCATAAGCTCCCAGTAGAGCAGCAGTCACTGAAACATTTCCAGCAAATAAGAGTCAATATCAATCAGTATCAACCGAATTTCATACATTATTTGAGTCACTCCACTCGTCGGGTAGTAAACCAGCAATTGTATCTCTCATACCTCCGTATGCTGATCAATATGTACCCAAATTCCTGACTGACTAATATCCAGTGCTTTTGACTGAATTACAAAATGATGCTTGCTTAACATTGCCTAAAGAGGAACTACTTCACCATTGTAAAACTATTGCACATACACTTGCAGTAACAAGGGAAGAATCCCAACGCAAGCAACAGTAAAACAGGCAGAGTGTAAGCAGTGGCACCAGTTCAGAACAGGGCGAGTAACAGCCTCTCGTTTTAAAGCAGTTTGCAAAACATCAATAACCAAGCCTTCACTGAGTCTCATTAACCAAATTTGTTACCCCCAGTCCACCAAGTTTACTTCAGCTGCAACAAAATTGGGATGCCAGCATGATCAAGATGGACGGCACATGTATGAAAGTGAGATGGTTCAGCACCACGACAACTTCAATCTTAGAAGTAGTGGGCTGGTGATTAGTCCAGTCATGCCTTTCCTTGGTGCTTCACCAGATGGCATCACACATTGTGATTGTTGCGGTGATGGATGTCTTGAGGTCAAATGCCCTTATTGCGAGAAATTTCAATCCTTTCAGGGGACTTCAGACAAGAAACACTGCCTGGAAAGAGTTGGTGATAAACTGCAGCTGAAAAGGTCTCATCATTACTACTATCAAGTACAGTGCCAAATGCATGTATGCCAGAAAGAATTCTGCGATTTTGTAATTTGGACAGAACAAGATTTACATATAGAGTGAGTAGAGCCTGACCATGACTTTTGGATTGATGTGAGCAGTAAGGCCGAAATATTCTTTAACAATGTTATATTGTTAGAGTTAGTTGGTCAATACTTTTCACACCCATCACAAGCTCCTCGGTCAACCAAGGATACCTCTATAACTGACTGTCAGCCATCACATAAAAATCAACCTGGAACAAACACTACACCCTGTACAACAGAAATGAACCAGAACAATAGTCAAAGCGCTGATACAAGACCAGTTATTTGTATTTGTAATAAACGCTATGATCCAACTGATGACTGTGTAATAAGATGTGACAATGTAGATTGTCCATATGTCTGGCTTCACTATGAGTGTGTAAATTTGAATAATATTGTGACATGTCAGTTTTTAAATAACTGGTATCACCATGTGAACAATGTGTTAATTTAGGTTGGAATGGTTCTGAAAATAAAGGTGTTTCAAACATGTAATTTTGATATATAGAATAGTTTTCTTTGATCGTCAATAAGATAAAGAGATGATCAAAGCATTCCAATTGAATTGATAGTAAGTAATGCACTTCCCATGTTGTGTTGAGTAGAATGGCGCCCTCTAGGGACCATGTTTGTTCTACATGTGTTGATTCTAAGTATGTGATTCTCTAATGACTGGTTGATCCTCACTCTCTAATAAAGTCACACAGTTGTTCTGACAGATGATTAACACTCGTCTATGTGTCACTAAAGTATTAACTAATTGCCTAACTGCTCGTCTACGCAACATGGTGGCAGCGGTGGTGGAGGTCACTTCTCTTGAAAAGAACTAAAAATTGCCCGGTCTGGAAATCCGCCGTTGCCAATTTACGGACTAACGTTACGGTATGTAAACACGTTTCGTTTCCATGTGATCTTCACTGCTACTCAGTGTGACTGTACTGTTCAACGATCAACAACAACGTTCTCGAACTTTCTCTGTATTATTGCTGACTACTCTAAAGTTATCTACAATCAGAATATAGTGTCAACATGGCTACAGCAGCTCGTCCAGTTAGTGGAATAAAACCACCACAGCCGCCAGACTTTGGGACTGTGAAGCACCTCTCTGAAAATTGGAGGCTATTCAAACAAAAGTGGATGAACTATGCTGTGATCACAAAGCTTGCTACTCATGATCGAGCTTACCAAGTTGCACTGTTACTTCATACACTTGGTGATGAAGGTCTGAAAATCTATAATGGATTTCAATTTGACACTACTGAAGATGTTCGTACTACAGATGAAATTCTTGCAAAGTTTGACTCCTTTGCAGTTGGTGAAGTGAATGAGACCTACGAAAGGTTCCTGTTCAATAAAAGGGAACAAAAAGAGGGAGAATCATTGGAATCCTTCATTGCAGCAGTTCGCAGCCTCATGAAAACTTGCAATTATCACATGGACTCGCAAGATTCTATCCTCAGAGATCGCATTGTGCTAGGAATCCGTGAACAGGAAACACAAAAGCTATTACTACGTGAGCACAAACTAACTCTGGATCTTTGTATCAATATTTGCAAGGCAGCTGAGAATGCCAACACGCAAGGAAAAATATTGAGGCCTGAGTCGGGGGATGTTCCCTCAATAAAGAAAGTCCGTGGATCACAACAAAAATCTACTACAAAGCGGGCACCACGGAAAACTGCTGCTAAAGCTAAACCACCCTCTGACAAGAGAAAGCCCTTCTCTACTGCTCCTCAAAAGCGTGAGTGTAATTTCTGTGGTTTAACTCATGTGATGAACAAAGCTGACTGTCCGGCCTGGGGCAGAACATGTACCAATTGCAAAGGAAAGAACCATTTTCAGGCCAAGTGCAAGAAAACAAAGGTACACACAGTGCATGACAATTTTGATTGTTATTCTGACTCTGAAGACGAATATGATGCATACCTCGCAAATGTAAACAGTAAAAGGCGAAAAATCATCACAGCCAAATTAGGAGTAAATGGCTGTCACATTCGTTTTCAAATGGACACAGGTGCAGACGTCAACACTATCTGTCATAGATTTGTTCATAAGGAACAAGTTCAGCCTACTAAAGTAAAGCTAGTAATGTGGAACGGCACAAAGGTCAAGCCTGTAGGGGAAGCGAGGATCCCTATCATTAATGTTCGGACAGGTGAACAACACACTGTTGTTTTTATTGTTGTGCCCAATGATCTGAACTGCTTACTAGGTTTGAAAACACTGACCGACATGCGCCTAATAACTATAAACAAAGATCGATTCATTGCGGGCATAACCAGCCAAAGAAATCAGCCACTGGGAGATCTTGGATTGGCTAGACTCCAAGTCGATCCGACAAAGAAACCTCGAACATTGCCTTGTCGCAAACTACCCATTGCACTTAAAGCAGACGTTCACACAGAACTTGACAACCTTGTGGAACGCGGTGTACTCATCCCTGTCACCGAACCTACCCAGTGGGTAAGTCAAATGGCTGTTGTCCGAAAATCGAATGGCAAACTACGCATTTGCATTGACCCGCAACCACTCAATGAAGCACTCATGAGAGAACATTATAAGTTACCTACCGTTGATGACGTACTTCCAATGCTACATGATGCTAAAGTGTTCAGCAAACTTGATGTAAAGGAAGCTTTCTGGCATGTTAAACTGGATGAGGAATCCAGTAAGCTAACAACAATGATTACTCCATTTGGACGCTTTCGCTGGAATAGATTACCTTTCGGACTGAAGGTAAGCAGCGAAATCTTTCAGCGTAAACTCATGGATGCACTGAGTGGACTTGATGGTATATTCACGATTGCCGATGACATTACAATTGCTGGATGTGGACGCACAAAAAGTGAAGCCATCAAAGACAATGATGTGAAACTCGCTAATTTGTACCAGCGGTGCAAAGAACAGCACATCATGCTGAATGAGACCAAAAAGGAAATTGGAAAGTCTGAGATCCAGTTTCATGGTCACCGCTTCACGGATCAAGGTGTGAAAGTAGATAAGTCCAAAGTGGAGGCCATACTAAATATGCCGCACCCAACAGACATCCAAGGAGTGAAACGTTTATGTGGAATGGTGCAGTATATGGCAAAATTCCTACCCAACCTTGCTGCCGATCTCGAGCCTATCAGAGCCCTTACTAGAAAGGACACCGAGTGGAATTGGTCTACTGCTTGTGACAATGCACTGGAAACTGTGAAACAAAAGCTGTCTGCCACTCCAGTACTTGCATACTTTGACACAAATAAGGACATTGTACTCCAAGTAGATAGCAGCAAGGATGGCATTGGAGCTGTTCTGCTACAAGATGGGAGACCTGTAGAATATGCATCTCGCACACTCACCACTACTGAAAGGAACTGGGCACAAATTGAGAAGGAACTACTGGCTGTAGTTTATGGGCTTGAACGCTTTGATCAGTATACCTACGGCAGTAAAGTAACTGTCCAGAATGATCATAAGCCACTTGCATCTATCATGAGAAAGCCACTCAGTCAGGCTCCTAAACGACTACAAGCCCTCATGATGAGAGTCCATCGTTATGATATGGATTTTAATTTTCTCAAGGGGTCAGAACTCATCATCGCTGACACCCTAAGCCGTGCCTACATTGACTCACCTGACCTCCGACCTCGCATCATGACAATCAATTTCTTTCCTGACATATCTGATGTCAGACTGCAAGAGGTCAGGGAAGCTACATCCAGGGACGTGACGTTGCAGGTTATGCAATCACTCATTCTTGATGGATGGCCTGATGAAAAGTGCCAAGTACCAAATGAAGCACGTCCTTACTATGATTTCAGAGATGTACTCAGTTATGAGGATGGAGTTATCCTTAAAGGCGAATCCATCGTCATTCCGAAATGTCTGAGGCATGACATTTTGAAGAGATTGCACTCCGCTCACATGGGCTACAACAGCATGATACGCCGTGCACGATCCCTCGTTTTTTGGCCCAACATGGCCAAAGACATCAAGCAGCTCGTGGATACATGCGAACCTTGTCAAGAGCTGAAACCTCGTAACCTGAGGGAGACACTCAAGCCACAAGATGATGGAAAATGCCCATGGGACAAAATCGCAAGTGATATCTTTGAGGCAAAAGGCCGACAATACTTAGCAACCATTGACTACTACACTAACTTCATTGGAGTTGATTACTTGCAGACAACCACCACTACCAAGTTGATATCTGTGTACAAAAAGCAGTTTGCTCGATTTGGTATTCCTACAGTGCTCACAACGGACTCTGGTTCGCAATTCACATCAGGAGAATTCCAGAATTTCTTAAAGGACTGGGGAATTATTCATGTTCGATCCTCCCCAGGACATCACAGTGCTAATGGAAAAGCTGAGGCAGCAGTAAAAGTAGCCAAACACCTGATAATGAAAGTACGCAAAGATGGGACTGATCCAAACATCGCATTGTTGGAGCAGCGCAATACCCCCCGTGCAGACACTGGCAAGAGCCCAGCTGAGATGATTTTTGGCTATAAACCCCGTACCATGCTTCCTCGTTTTCAGAAGGATTACCGTGAACCAGATGTTGTGAGACGAAAAGCAAAACGCAGAAATGCTGTGAAACAATACTACGATCGCAGAGCTCATGATCTACCGCAACTACATCCCGGCCAAACAGTTTATTTTGAGCTCAGGGAACATGACCGCTGGATCCTTGGCAAGATTGTTGAAGTTGTGGGTGATCGCACCTATTTGATTGAAGGACAAAACAATGGCCTGTATCGTCGGAATCGCGTGCAAATACGTCCTACCAAGGTGGAAATGCCCAAATACACACCATCACCGTGGATGCCACACACCAACTCTGGGACCAAGCCAATGCCTCGCCAAAACCCGCGATGTGAACCCCATGACAAAGTCAACCCAATGCCGAACACTGATCAAGGACCCCAACCTCACACAAAACCACCCATTCCAGAACAGACAATCCGCAAAAGTGATCGAATCAGAAAGGAACCAAGCTATCTGAAAGACTATGTTCGGAACTGAACTGTTTAAGTAATGGACTGCTACACATATGGATAAGACATTTAGGGACTCAGATAAACATAACTTTTTATTTCATAAGAATTTTCACTACAAAAAAGCATTTTCTTGTCTATCCTGTTGACCTTGACCTACTAGTCACAAAATATTTATAGCAATTGGATGTGTTTTCTTTTTAGAACAATAACTTTTCGAATGCAAGAAAAGCACAAAATTTGGATTTGTTTAAAAAAACAAACAAAAAATTGTGTTTAATTTTTCTTGGGTCTAGACAAGAAGAAAACAAAACAGAGGCATCTCATTTTTTTGTTTCGATTATGCCTCTCATTCACCAAGTCCATTTGTTATTATTTCTGAAGACAAATAACTTCAAAGTTTGAAAAGAAATTTGTCTATGTTTTGTTTTGGTTGTAAAAAAATTCATGCAACCTGTCTAAAAAAAAAACAAAAAACAAAAAAAAAAAGGAAAAAGGAGGATGTTGAGTAGAATGGCGCCCTCTAGGGACCATGTTTGTTCTACATGTGTTGATTCTAAGTATGTGATTTCTTAATGACTGGTTGATCCTCACTCTCTAATAAAGTCACACAGTTGTTCTGACAGATGATTAACACTCGTCTATGTGTCACTAAAGTATTAACTAATTGCCTAACTGCTCGTCTACGCAACATGTTGTCAGTTATCACTGATACTTAGCCTACTTGATTTCACCTACTTATACACATGTACATTAAGATGAACAGTTTGTAAATACATTTGTTGCCTATAATAATGCAGAATTAGACAATGCAAATTTTAACAACACTACACATACTTGTTCTGCCTCTATTAAGAAAGCCGGGTCTCGAGGCAAGGGTAGAGAACTTTCGACTCGTTTGTAATGTACAGTTTTTTTCAAAACTACTGGAAAGAGCTGTGGCATGTGAGTTACACTGAGACACTGATTCATGCATTTATCTCTAGTAGACTGGACTACTGTAACAGTTTGGCTTATTGCTTACCTAACACTAAGATTAAACAACTCCAGACAGTGCATAAGAAAATATTTGTCTAAGGAATGTACTGAGACACTGATTCATGCATTTATCTCTTGTAGACTGGACTACTGTAACAGTTTGTTTTATGGCTTACCTAACACTAAGATTAAACAACTCCAGACAGTGCAAAACGCTTGTGCCAGGCTTGTCTGTAATGCATTCAAGTTTTGTCACATTACACCATTATTTATGGATTTACATTGGCTCCCTATTCGTTTTTTTTTTTTAACTTATAATTTTAATGATTATTTACAAAATTTACATAGTCTAGCCCCAAATTATTTAAGTTAGCTTGTTTCTGTGAAGTCCCAGTCTCATTACTGTCTTCACAGTTCTGGTGATGGAATTTTTCGTAACCACCCTGTAGGTGGTAGTAAGGCTGCTCTTGGGGATCGAGCTTTTGAAAATAGTGCACCACACCTCTGGAACAAACTTCCACTTGCACTGCGGTATTTCCTTCCTTTTTACCAGTTGTTGGCTTTTTTAATCGTTGTCTAATTATTTTGTTATGCGCTTGTGTACGTTTTTAGGAATGGGCGCAACATAAATCAATAAAATATTATTATTATTATTACCAGTCTGCATGTGTTGATGACAATGAGGGATGATCACTATAGCCCAAAGGGCAAGCCTAAATAGTGGGGATCTAATATACAGATGTCTGGGCCCAGGGATAAAATGTAAACAAATGTCTGGCCAGGGGATAATAATGTAAACATACTCTCTTCTGAGTCAGTGGTCAGCTTCTTTGAGCAGATGGTCAATTCATTCAGCAATTGTATTTAGTTCAAAGAACATAAACTACTACATTTGAACCCCCTAGCCCTGTGTAAGGATTGTTAAACAATGAAAACAATAAAATATGACATACATTAAAAAAAAAAAAAAAAGGTTTCATTCCTGAAATTTGAATGTTTCACAATACATTATTGATATAATGCCAACTTTTTGATGGAATAAAGGGCTATAATGTGGATTACACTGGATGTTACCACCAAACTAGGCTTAAAAAGACAGGTTACAGGCAACAGTGTTGCTACTCTGTTTTACTTTGTGTCCATTTTTACTGTTAAATACTGTACAGTGTAGTCAAGGTCCTAAAAAAATGTTTGATGAAAAAAGTCACTTAGCAATTCCATGTATCTTTAACTATTCTAGGCGCACATATCAAGGTTCACATTTAAAAATCATGTCTCTGGCAACACTGACTGCCTTTAATGCCATTTAAGAATTTGTTTTCTCTTCAAATCAACATTCATTTACATGTTCTATCCTAATGTGACCAATTTGTTGTAAATTTTGTCAATTAAGACTTCCTTTAATGTATAAGTTTTGGCCATTCATTGCGTTTTTCCCCCGCCAAAGTGCTAACTTTCCGGCAACACTGTTTTCGCCCACTTGAAATACCAAAACATTTTATTGCATTTTTATGTAGGTTGGTATCTTACCTTCCAACTATCAAAGTGGTATTATCAACAAAGTGCCACTTTCGGATTTATGGCCCAATTCAATACCCCCATTTTTCGCTATGAGAAAATCTGACAAAAACATCCCTATTTGAAATAATGGTTTGGTCCAAAGTGGATCCCACACTTAATTTCAAAAAACATTTTCTGAAAGAGTAAACATGGTTGTGCAATATGTGTGAAAGAAAAACTTCTAACTTTTCCCCTTTTATTGTACCAGTGCTTCCAGTTTACCCATATTTCATTACTTAAATTAAGTAAAAACTTGGAAAATTGGTTGGAAATCTTATTTTGGCCGTTACCATGGCAACCAACATCTGATATCATTTTTTTTTCGATTTTCGCGTTACATGTACCCATACCAACTCATACATGGAGTATTGCCAAAATCTATTTTTTGAAGTCTGCCACCTTTTTAAAAATTTATTTGATTTTTACAGCAACCCAGTCTTAACTCTCTGCGGTCTATCGATATGAACATTTTGAATAATCAATGCGAGTTGAGGAGTAACATTCGTCTTCAATAAAATATAGATTAAAATATGCTGAACAATGGTATTATAGGCACGCCTAAAGTAAAACAAACACTTATCTCACAAACGATTTAGGAACGTCTAAATGACTGTACAGTTTATGAAGGTAAAGAGTCACTGCATCTCCCACACCCCTGTTACTCTGATAAGCAAACTGGCATGGATCAGGATGCAGGACTTGACTATTCAACCATTTAGCAACAACCTTTCAACAAATTTCATGACATTAGAAGTCAAGGCTACGGGGCGATAGTCATTGAATATAGATGGATTCTTAATCTTAGGAACAGGAATGATGACGGAGGATTTCCAGCAATTAGGAATAGCACCACAGTCTAAAATCATTTGAAAAAAATGAGTAAAAACTAAGGCAAGTTGTTGGCTAAAAAGATGTAAAACCCCTATTTGAGATACCGCCTGGGCCTATAGATTTGTTAATTTTAGCACCTGCAAAAAACCTTACGCACATCATGGGCTTTTACAACAACAATGTCGTCTGAGTCCCGAATCATGTTTTTGGAAAGACTGAGCAATGGAGCTTTAAACCACTGAAAAATCTTCCTTGTCAAACCTACACAAAAGTGTTTTTAAGTCATTTGCAAAGTCCACACTACAACTCGAAACCGTTCTCCTAGGCTCTTTGTAACCTGTCGTTGACTGCATTTGTTGCCATGCTGCATGTAGATTGTTCCCATTAAGGTTTTCATCCAGCCGGCGTTTATAAACCAACTTCGACTGCTTGACCTGCTTGTCAATGTCCCTCTGGATGACTTCCACGAGCATCCTGTCACCTGCTGTGAATGCTGCCCTTTTCCGTTAGATGATATTGTAAAGTTGTTTAGTGAACCATGATTTGTTATTTGGGAAAACTTCAACGACATTATAGGGTATGCAAATATCCCCACAGAAGTTGATGTAATCAGACACTATCTCATCCTTTGAACTGGTGGAGTCCTGGAAAACGTTCCAGTCTGTGCATTCAAGACAAGCTCGTATTTTTTTTCTCTGTGGCTTCGTTGCTCCAGACACGCCGTTCCCTGGCGACCACCTTACACCTTTTCAGTTTTTGCTTGTAGGATGGCAGTAAGAGAATGTTATTGTGGTCAAATCTGCCTAGTGGAGCACAAAGCTTCGAAGGGTATGCTTTAGAAATGTCACAGTGGCATAGGTCTAATGTGGCTTCATTTATTGTGTGTTGCTGTACTGATTGTTCGTAGGTGGGCAAGACGTTGTCCAGTCTGCACTTGTTGAAGTCGCCCAATATGATTGTGGCAGAGTCGGGCGATGAGACCTCCAGGTAATTAGTGGTTGATGCTATATGGTCTCCGGCAATATTGACATCAGCTTGTGGAGGGATATATGTGACCAACACAAAAATCTGATTGAGTTCTCTTGGCAGATAAAAGGGTCGGAGCACGACTACGAGCAATTCATAGTCTGGCGTACACACCCTCTCCTTTACGGAGTAGTTGTTGCACCATTGGGAATGTATGTACATACATACTCCACCACCTCTCAATTTTCCCGAGGCTTTTTTGGTTCAATCGGTCCTCAAGAGTTGATAGTTGTCTAAATCCAGTGCAGTATCAAGAATTCCACAGTGAAGCCAGGTCTCAGTAAATGCCAAAATGCATACCTGTTTGTACTCGTGCAGAAACCTAACTCTGGCACGCAATTCGTCCATTTTATTTTAAAGTGATCTAACATTACCAATATTGATGGTTGGTCCAGTGTATTATTTCCTCAAAGTTAGGATTTAGAAACGACACCTCAACGCCCAACATTTGTGATCGGCCATGGAATGTTCATGAAGCATTATTATAAATTTTAAGTTGAAAATCTGGTTTCTTGACACATTGAAAACTACACAAAGGCTTAGAAATTGCCAGTCCTGTAGGCCTAGGCCTACTATAACTATTTTATTTGCAATTTTCCACGATGTCCTCCGTTAAAATAAGCAAAGGTCATTCAAACGACTTTTGTTTACAACTCCAGAAAAAAGAATCAATTTAGCGCCCCCTATTGTCCGTCTAAAGGTATGTATGTGATCGTACCCTGGCGACAACCAGCAAATAGGCACAGTATTTAGCAACCAGCCGTACCAGAATGTGTAGTGTTGTTTACTTAGATTATTTATACCAGTACGCGCGCGCGTTTACCGTCGCACCACAGTTAACAAGTCACCTGTGGGCAGTAACTGGGAGTTCAATCATGACGACACAGTCCCTTTAGCAGCAGACACTTGTAACCCTGATTAAATTACCAATCTCAACCACGAAAAACTGAATACTTAATAAAAAGTAACACATTAGCATTATTTTGAATAATTATTTGCAAGTAATGTTTGTATCACTGTGATGATGATATTAAGCTCAACAGAAAAACCATAAAGTTTTTGAAATCCCAAAGTTTAAGTTTGTTTTTAACATTGCAATTTTGATCAGGAAAGTTGTACTGCATTATTGGATAATAAAAATAAATATATAAACAAATAATACAAATAAGTAAAAACCTGAACTTATGGGGAAAAAAGATTTGTGTGAAGAAATGCTTGTGGCCTCAGAGGTAGTTTAGGAATTTGTCAATCGCTGATGTTAATACGAAAACAATATTAACAACTGCTTCAAACAAATTAATATCGTAATAAACGGCAAATAAAGCAAAGAAATACGACTATTTTATTGATAGCAATGTATTTAATTTCGCAGTACAATTTAGGTCAAACGGCCTTAACTTTGAACACCTACCTGTCATGTAAAATAAATGAACGGTTGCATTTGAGAGAAAAACAACAATTCCGTCAGATTCGTGTTGATATTAAGACCCTTAATTTTGAAATGTCACAAAATGAAGTAGTAACCGGCATCAAAGTCAAAACAAAACATCGTGAGTAACTTTACACTTTCTTGCATTTCGATTTTGGACAGACTCTGAAACCATGTACACTATTTCGACAAAAATACGACATTGGGTTGGTGAACATGATGTATAACAAGAGAGGGCGCAGGTTAAACTGTATATCTTTCCAGTAACAATTTCCTATAAACAGTTTTATTATTTAAAACAAACTTGCACTTTAACTCTTGAAGTGGCAATTGCATTATTGACTGACGTCATATGAGCGGAAATGGGAGGAAACTGGCCTGGTACTTCAGGAAGCAATGTGGCAGAGTAACGTAGTAAGGCGGATATACATGTAAACACATGATGTCTATGAACTATACTAGAAAGTTTACCACAATTGACCTTCATTCGTACCATACAGCCTCATCGAAACCAGTGATGGAGTAAGTCGCTTCCTTCAACCAGTGACTTTAACACGTATGTATGATTGGCTGCTCATCGATTGTCAATCAAAACCAAAAGTAGATTGCTGGTGACTTCAATGGAAAAACAATAGTATTTAAACGAGCTGTAGCAGCAGCAGTGTTCATAAAAAACTGTGCATCTTATCGGAAAAGAGGAACCGAGAAGGTTTGGACTTCAAGAACACACACCAAGGTAAGTGTTTGTCGTTATACTGCCGGGCCCAGGCTTTGGTTTTTAGATTCATGAAGTGCATTTTAACTTCGACAGTTTTTTTTTTTTTTTTTTTCACCGTATAGATAGTTTTGTGTAAAGAGTTTGTTCATATTATTATTTTTGCTCGCAAAGAAATTCATCGCTGAGAATCAGTTCAACGTCTTGTTCGATCAATGGCATGTTTTTTTCACTGCATTTGTTGACATCGGGCGTTGCGGACTGTCTGTTCATCAACAAATGCTTTGCACACTGCCCAAAAACTTTATACAGATATTCAAAAACTATTGGGGGAAAATGGAACAAACCCGAGTTAGCAAGATTGCGTCATTTGACCTGACCCTGCTATCGTTTCATTTGTTTTACGTTTTGGTTGAAAGCTACATTAAAATTTAACACTTTACAATTGTTGCACGCTGTTATGGGGTCCACGGTGCACCCTCGGGTGTACAAAACCCCATGAACCCCATCACAGAGTTTGCAACAATTCACCATGATAATTCCTCTTCTTTGGAGACGATCTGTTGTCATCTTGCAATATTTTTACGACGAAACTGGCACAATTTAAAAAGCAGACGAACATTGGCGAACAATTGTTTAACAACAATGACGGTATGGTCGCTTGAATAGTTTAGGCATTTGCGAGAAGAACGAGCGCAAACTAAGCTTTTACGACGTAGGGGTACAGCTGCGGCCCGCTCTTGGGAGCCGTTCCCCACTGTTTTTTTTTTTTTTTTTTCTTCTTCTTCTTTTTTTCTTTTAAGATTTTATACTATCTGATGCAATGCATGATACTAGAGAACAATACTTTTATTGATAGTTTACTTTTTTTTCTTTTGATACGGGGGGGGGGGGGCAATATACTTGCCGTTTGTGTACAACAACTATTCTAGCCAGGATTTAAGTGCATGTTAAGCCTAAGACGATTTTAGAGAAGAACAAGCGAACCTGGAAGCCTTTACGGCGTCGGGTCTGAGGCCCGTTTTTAGGTCACCTGTGAAACAGTGACATTAAATGCTGCCTGGTGCGTTCTGGGACATTTCAGAGTTATTTTTACACATGTTTTTTTACCTAGCTTAAACTGAGAATAATTTTCCCTTTTTTCTGGCTCATGTAACTCAGTAGAAATTACATCAACTTCGTCAACTCTGAAATTCACATAGGGAACTTTGAGTTGATTATAGTGCAGGACAGGACACAATACTCGAACTTTGCCAAGTAACCAGCCTAGTCATCAAACGTGTTGAGTCTGTTGTTGTAATCTTGAGCATAACTGGCTTTGGTGGCCCGAAATTACAACATATTCATAGACAATTGGGAATAGTGGCACATAAACTTTCCAGTCAGCCCCGTGGTCTGAGTAAATCCAAGTGACACCAAGTGGTCGCCGCGTAATGTATTATAAATATTTAACTTTTCTTGGGTAGTGTTGATGCCTCCCAATAAGCCTTCCAAGGGTAACACAAATGCATTTTTTTAAAGTTGTACTTTTATTTTTATTTTTATCCAGCAACAAACAAAAAATAATAACATGTTGTTGAATTACATGTCTCCAGTCGAATTTGCCTTCATATGTTTTTATTGTGCATACACTCTAAACAAAAACATATGAAAACAATAATTACTTGGGTCAAAATTTACCCCCAATTCAAAATACTTCTGTATTTAACGCGTGGTGTAGCATCAAGAACAACATAAACCTACAACAAGCTGTAGGCTTTCTTCAAGCCTTTCCTAAGGTCTGTCATCCCCGTGAGAATTACGATGGCCCTTTGGTCCTCTCAGCGGATAACTGGGTACCACCCGGCAAACTCCGCACTGACGGCCTTGTCAGTAGCAAACTGTCCCATCCCGGCGAGACACACTCATCAACTCCGTTAACCTTTGCGTAAAACTCACCTTTACTTTGAACTTTTTTACAGGTCTGTCTACCACGTAGCAACATTTCCATTTGCAAGCTAAAGAGTACAGTGTAAGTTTAAAAACCAATTCATTTTATTATTATTATTTTTTTAGTTTAACAAGTCAACGGTTTGTCGGGTTTGAGGGGCACCCGATTCACGCAGCTTCGAAAAGTTTTAAAACAAATTTAAAGCAGAATCGATAAATGTTTCATACAAACTAACTTAGTTGAACCAACTTAAATATCTATATGCAATCACAAACAGGTCTGTTTTAAGGGTCAACCCAATATATTTGGATTCATACTAAATTATTGTGAGAGCCTAAACCATTTCCAGGTCACGTTGACCCGGGAAATTGTAACTCCTATTCTGCGTCAGTTTGACCCATATCTGGGTCATTTTGACACGGATTCCGGGTCATAGTGACCCATTACTGGGTCAAGCCCAACTGGACCAAGACCCATGTCAATTCTAACTCGGAAGTTTTTTGTAATGTATCACAATAAATACCAAGGAAACCTCCTTTTTTCAAAATTACCCCAAAACTAACACTCGTTTGAACTTTACAATAGGAGACCTTTGCGGACGATAGGTGGCAGCAGACTTACCAGGTGAAAACAAAAATGTTTTCAACAATTAGCGCATGCTCAAAAAAGGAAGAAAACAAAAATTGTACGTGGTATGTCTGCTGTTTATTTAACATTAAAAGTAATACACACAATACAATCAATTAATACATTACTAACAACAGAACATGTCTGATGTTTCTAGGAACAAAGAGAAAAAAAGCAACCTATTATTTTGTTATAAACTTATCCTCCAAAATCGAACAAAGCCGACGTTACTCTATTATTTTCCTAAACTTTGAAATGTCGAAGTCTTCAGACAAAAGTAAAGTGAAGTTTAAGGCGAGTGTTGTGTTTATGTTGCCAAATCAAAACCGAAAGATAAGAAGTTTCTTATTCTTCCTGTTATGAAAGACTTCACTGCTTCTGGAAACACTTAAAATACATTGTATACAGTTTGGATATAGTCGAGGTACGTTCAAATACGATAAACACTGTTTGTCGCCGATAAACACTGTTTTCGAAAAAACTCTGTTTATCACCTGATGAACACAACGGCGTGCAAGCGCCAATAACAGGATGAAAAACGTTAGGTATAGATAGGAAACGAGAGTAAGAAATGTTGTTCTAGATGTGGGAGGACGGAAAAGCCGAACATATGTGAATCTGTGAGGCAATGATGGTCCAGGGTGGAATTCGAACCGGGTCCACAGAGAGTAGAAGGGCAGGGAATACCACAATACAGCCTGATAACGTTGCACGTTTGACCTTTAATGTTTTTATTTATTTATTAAATCCATTTTTTTTTAATCTTAATTTTGTCAATGTCAATCTTATGATGGTGCTCCCATGGCCAATGTATAAAAACTTGTTGATATGCAAATTATTTAATTTGAAACGAAACAGGCAGGATGGCTTAAGGTCATGAAATAAGACACACTGTCCCTTAGGGTTCAGGGAATTTCCTCTTGGTGTGCGTCCAATGATTGCGCACGGATCTTGCAAGACAGCGCCCTCCCGAGGCAGACTTTATAACCATGTTTAACAAAAAATAATGTATATCGAATGATTAACACTGTTTTTTAAACTATTGAGCATTTGGCGTCAGCAAAAAACTGAGGCAATTAATCCGATCAACACATCGATCGTTCTTTTGCATCGATCGATCGTTCTTTTGCATCGATCGATCGTTCTTTTGCATCGATCGACCGGTCTTACCATCGATCGATCGGTCTTTCCATCGATCGGTCGCTCCTTTCCATCGATCTATCGCTCATTTCCACCGATCGATCGATGAAAAAAGAGAGATAAGAAAAAAGCGATTGAAAAAAAGCTATCGAAAAAGAGCGATTGAATAAGAGCGGTTGAAAAAGGAGCGATTCATGACCGATGCGCATACATCGATGCGTCCGCCGCCGTGTACGTAGACTAGACTGCCGCGGCCGTGTAGAACTGTGTGTGCAAACCGACACAGCATTTATTTTCCTCCCGAAGGACACAGTTCAGCCAATCATACTTAAGATGTAAATTCATAATTGCCACCGTTGTACACCAAGCAGCATGGGTTGGTTGTACGCGAAGCAGCATGGATGGAGTCATGTCCGATTTTACAACCAAAGATTTGGCATCTCGATCACAACAAGAGTGGACAATAGTTGTTTCAATATTGTTTATTTATTATACATGTATTTAACTTCATTGCTAAAAGTAAAAGTGATTTACAGTTTTAAATGCATATGATTTATACAATAATCGCTTTGTATACACGAAGCATCATGGATTGAGTCTTGAGTGAAATCGTGCAATCAAGTCAAGGGATCAGACCTGTGTGACCACGCAAAAACATGTTGATGTTATTCAATGTATAAGCATCTGTTTTTTTAAAGAATTCCACAAAATGTTGAAGTCGTATTTCAGAATGTTATTTTTTCCGATTGTCACAAGATCATTGAAAAACAATTAATGCGTTATTTTCTGCTTCATTTGAGTTTTTCAGAAACTTTAATTTTTAATTTCTCATTTATAAACTTGCAGTACTCTGCGTTCATTGTTGTATTGAATTTCGAATCGGCTGAATGCCTCATGAATTTGCAGTAAACTAACCAGAGTAAGTTATCAGAGTAAGTGATGTGACACTCACGGAGCTCCGTATGACGTAAATCCATTGAAAGAAAATCATTTAAAATGGCAACAACAACAATACCATATAAGGGGACGCAAACTTCGTAGAGATATTTAAAAAATATTGAGGCATCTTGTGATTTATTTTTCATCAACGTCCTTCTCATCTGCTAGTTGTACCGCTCAGTGAAATTAGGAAGAATATCCCAATTTCCCCTATTTTCTTTTTTTATTTGACACTACTCGCCGAAGAGCCCCAAATCAAGTCGTAATGTTTCTGTTGTTGTTGTTGTTGTTGTTGTTGCTGTTTGATTTGTATTGTCGCTGGGGGGGGGGGTAAACAGATACAGACTTACGTGACCAAAACAAAGCCTGGCACATTTTCGGATCACGGTGGCCCGTTTATATTGGTATTAATAGAGAAAGGTGAAACAGACAAGAAGGACGAGGGAACAGAACGATTAAGGGAAGAAAGACAAGTCTACTTAAATACTGTTTGAAACGAATGAAATTTCAATCTGTCTATAAATGTGTCCACGGTACTACTATCCCGAATAATTGAGGGTAACTGATTCCAAATGAATGGTCAAGCATGTCGTCACCGTTTTCACGAAGAGACAATTCTGACAAAAAGTGTACATTTTGGCAAACCGATGTTTTACATATTTTAAATGTTACTATTGACATCAACATTTTCCCCAAGTTTCAAGTGATAAAACGATATACTTTTTGAATTACACTAATTAGCACAAGGACAATTTGACCAAACTATAAGGTTTTCGTTTTCACGAACAGACAATTTTAGATTTGTCATTTGTTACATTGAAGTACATAGCGCTGGCACGGTGCCAAAAACGAATACTCTGCGTTTTACGTTTTCACGAAGGGACAATAATGTATGACCTAGATAAATTCGTTATCACGAAAAGACAATCATCGTTTACGCATTGGTTTGTACACAACGCGCACACGACGCGCTGCACAATCACCTCGTTTTGCAGTTTCACGAACAGACAATTGTGTTAAACAGTTAATTACTCATTAATAAAACCAATTATAATTAAAATAGCAAACATTTTGCACGATTTAAGATCTCCACTTTCATGCTTGGAAAAATTTCAACGTTTCAATGACAAACAGTGTCCGAAACAGTGATTTCAAAAATAGTTTAACTTCAAACGGGGTTTTCTCCAAACAAGAATGTTTGTTGAATGGCCAAAATTGTCTCTTCGTGAAAACGATGACGATGTGCAAAGGACCTGTCCCCCAGTTTGTGCGCGTTTTTCGGACAACAATTAGTTCACGAAATAAAAGAAAAACCAGACAAATTCGATGTATAATATTTGTGAGAAGCACTTTTAATGCGTGTCGTGGCCGAGCGGATTAGAACACCGGACTCAAGCTCTGGTGTTTCTGATCGACAGAGTGTGTGTTCGAATCCCGGTCGTGACAATTGTGTCCTTAAGCAAGACACTTAACCATTATTGCTTCGTCCTTCGGATAGGACGTAAAGCCGTAGGTCCCGTGTGTTTTGTAATGCACGTAAAAGAACCCAGTTACACTTATCGCTAAGAGCAGGGATTCGCCCCGGTGTTCATGGTTTGATTGACAGCATATTGCGCCACAGCACCTTGTTAACAATTACTTGGTGCTATGTAAAGGAACAGGTTAACTGCGTATTATTGTTATTATTATATTAAAACACCCAATCCGAATTGCATATGTCTATTTAGTGCCAAGGTGGTTGAAGCGAACTTTTGTTCTGGTAAAATCTTCAATAAATATTTGCAGTAAGATACGTGTGTGTGCAAAGTATTACCTTCCTTCAATACTTAGTTAAGACCGCAGCTGATTTATTGACAAATATATGTTGTCGTTTTGTCAAAGGTGTTTCAGTTGGTAAGCCATATGAATTTGACCTAATAAGTAACCGTGGTATTGGACTCCATTCCAGGGAGACGAAGTCACTTGAAGGGGATAGTCCTCCAGGGTAAGAGGAACATGACCAGTAGATCCAGTCCAAATTCAGACTCTCTGACTAGGAATGTTTTATATTCCGGAATTATGCGGTATGTTTAGCAATTATTCAAGTTTAAATTGCATACACACACAGAAAAAATTACACAGGTTGTGTAAAATTTTACAAATTTGCAATGTTGTATACGAACCTCCTAATTGTTTGGTAAAGTTTTACATAATGCAGGTTGGGTAAAAGTTTTCATAAAAATTGTGTAAATATTTACTTCAAAAATCAGTAAAGAACTTTACCTCTTTTCTAGGTAAACATGAATTAAGTAAGCTTTACTGAATTAAATGGTAAAAGATACTTATTGTTTGTGTTGAATACTAGACTTTTACCCAATTTAAAGGTAATTCTTTACCGTTTGACATTGTAAACTGTTACTAAATTATTTTGTTTATCATAAAATTGATTTGATATTTATTATGATTCCGATGCATCCTGATGCTGTAGGTAGCAAAAAGGTCAATCTTGAAACATGGTCGATGTTTATTTTGCAAAACTCTCCGCTGTCTCATCAGTCAGCTGCAAGGCAGATGTCTCATCTGAAAACATAACAATAAAACACCCAGTTTTTTGTTTATTACAATTTTTTATTAATATTATTTGGGTTGGTTTCAATGTCTTAGTTTAATACTCTGTAGGGTTTTCTTAGTGGCTGTCTCAGCTAGAAAAGTGCTGAAAGGTACAGGAGCATCTCAATATTGTTCAAGTTTTAGAACACGGTCGAGTACAATATAGCATGTTATTTTGTCACTGTGTACCTTTTACGTATATACTTGCATGCTCTCCCACAGACACTCTCACCCACAATCTGCGACTATACATTTTGCAGGCTTTAAACTGTATTATGTTCTTATTAAAAATGCTATAAAGTAGACCAATGTAGTAGTTTACCTTCAAATGTCTGCAAAAGCTGTCAAATTCCCAGTCTGCACGGTTTTTCGTCCTTGTTTCTATCCTGAAGTGCGACGTCAGACGCCCGTGACGATTTAACAGTGAAAAGCACATGCTAATGGCGTTCGTACTCTTTAAGTATGTAACCTTTACACAATACCTGACAACCTTTACGTTAATACTGTAAAAATTACATGATCAATGTAAAACTTGACAACAGTTTTGTAAAAGCATAACATTACATATAAGTTATGTAACTTAAAATTTACCAATGAGTTATGTATTTGAGTTTGGTAAATTTTTACATAAATTGTGTAATATTGTACAAAACTTTTTTTACCAATTTATTTTTTACCATTCATTTTGTGTGTGTACCTTGTATTTGTTATTTTGGTAATTCCACTTGTAACAGGATTTTTTTATTTATTTATTTTTTTTTGGGGGGGGAATAAACTAAAAATGGTGGAGTTTTGTCAGGACAGCGTCATCTATTTTGTGCGTGTGTGCGATTTTTTTTTTTTTTTTTTTTTTTGGGGGGGGGGGGTGTCATCGGAATAACAATACAAAACACAATATTACCGAAATATCAATATAACGTGTACTGAAATCAGAGTCGTGGACTTAATCGCATTAGTCCTAGGTTACCTTGCATAATTAGAGTTGCATATTTGCATGTGATGAAGTAGTTGCATATGCATCTGATGAAGATGCATCAGCCCCTGCATCTGATGAAGAAGTTGTTGCTATGAAAGCTCACGCAGTTTTTCATGTCAATAGTTAGTCTTTAAGTTGAACCACTAACTCTGTGTTGATAAAAGTTGAGACGGAACATATTTGTGTCATTTTCTTCCTTGTTTGTTGTTTGAAGTTCAACTGTTTGTTGGTTACGTTTTTCGAACATGACGAGAACAATGACCGGCCATCATTTAGCGTCAAATGAATTATCCAGTAAAATGAAACATATCAGCCAGCCAACACAAATGACAGTAAACTCCGGCATATGCCTGCACTCATAGTACATTATTATTTGCAGAATCTATGTGTATTTATTTATGTTTTTTTATGAGAATAACATTTATTAGGATAAACTGCAATCTACTGTAACTATCACTTGGTATTCTATTTCGATTATTAACACTATTATTATTATTTATTTTGCAATTTCACATACAAATAAAGAAAACAAGTATATACAATGAGAATAAACCTCTAAAAACATTAAACATTAAAAGGAGTCCATCAAAAAGAAATATTGTTCTAAAATGTCTAAACTTTGCTAGTAATTCAAATCAGAAATGTGCTGCCTGCACGGTCTATGACGTAAATTACGATCAAAGGAAAATGTATTTAAAGAGAAAATACAAGGTCAAATTCAGTTTTGTGATTCACTCATTTTCAAACAACTTGAGTTCTTGTTGAAATGGAAAAATATAACAAGACTCTAACGTCACGCTGAAATGGTGTAAACAAAAAGCATTTTATTTCATACTCTTTTACAGCGAAATGTAATACATGACGTCATCGAACATCACCAACAAATGGGTCTGTACATTCAAATTATGAACTTTGGCGGCAGTGGAGGTCAAATTCAATGCCATCTTTAATTGGATGTGAAAATCGCAGTATAAAAAATAATAAGTATTAATTTGACATGTGTTAAAGCATCGAACGTGTTTTTTGTTTGTTAAAAAAAGAAAAGATTATAAACAGAGTGGCATTTTACCCCATTTGAACCTGAGGTTAAAGACTTGTAATATTTTTCATTTTCGTTCGTAAGGATGAAATCTATCGGGATATGGGTGGGTCTTAAAACTGATTCTGAACTCGGAGCCCCTCTATTAGCGAACATATTTCACACTATAACACCCCTACAAAGATTCTACTTTTTGATTGGTTTAGAGCACGTGAAATTATAAGGGTTTTTTTTCATTAAAAAACCGCGTTAACATAACGCGCTAAACACGCAAGAATCAGAGTACTATACCGTTAGCGATCAATATAGTGTCCCTTAGCAACAATGTACTACATATACACATACCAATAGCAGCTTCTTGGTACCTATATGTCTCGGTGCAATATACGTATAAGTAATATCAATATTTACTTTATTCCTCGTGCTAGTTCAAAACTACGACTCGTCGTAGCGGTCTTGTTTCCCTCGATCGGCTTCGCCTCGGGAAACATAGAACGCGCCGAAGATCACGTCGGGAGTCGTAGTTTTAACCACACCACTCGAAGCAGTCAATATTTGTTTCATCATTTACAGTCATTGGCGTACAACCCGGAAAGGGAACGGTAAAGTTGACTCGAAGATGCACCCCATGTTTCCCCTGGGTTTGGGGAAAATGGCTCAACAATTGCTTTTGTTCATCACAAACTGTACATATGGCTTCACATTTGCTATCTTTCATCAAAAAGTGTACGTAACTGATCACGAGAAAGAAGTATCTATTTTAGCCAAAATCAGGACGGGGGAGGGGTCAACTGTAACCGTTTGTTTGACCTTGGGTTACACGTTTTTATTTTTGTGTGTGAATTGTTTGTCTTTTTCCACGATTTCCTCCACCAATTCAAAATGTGGGAATTCAAATGGGCCGACATAACCGGTGGCTAACTTAGATTATGTTTGCTCGGACTGTATTTAGGGGGTCTTATTATATCATGTTTTTCTTTAAATCAATGAAACATATTGTACATGCTTAATTCCTTTGTTTCGGGCAAAACAAATAAAAATCATATAAACGTCAACCACGCCTCATCATCGTACCCTGGGCCCTAAGTTGAGGAAAATGTCAATTTTTATGTTGCAAAGTTAAAATATAGATTTTCCCCCGAAATGGGATAAACTAACAATTAAATCATTCCAAACGTGATCCCAATAAAAACACATTGACATTTTATTGATTATGTCAAAACGAACAAGTTTGCAAATACAAGAAGTCGCAGATGTGATAAAAGCCATTATTATAATATCTTGTTTAACAATATTTAATACAAAACGTTTTATGGTTGAACTCGTGCTAAAAAAACTTCCCCTTTTGCCGATAAGATAATGACTTACTTTAAAGCAAACTTTTGTAAGTTACATCACACATTAGGGTATAAGTAAAGATCTGTTTTTTATATAAAGCGTTATCCGATATCTTTTAAAATTCGTTTTCGTTTGTATCTCTGTTTCATTTAGATTTCGTACAACAGGAATCCAGTAAAAGATGAGTGATGGTTAGAGTTACTATATACTAGACCGTTTACAGCTAAGTGAACTTGATCTCCATAGTGCAGGGGACTAACCGCACTGCTACTCACTTGATGATAACCTGAAACGCCTACAAGCCCCATAACAATGGCGTTACCGTTCTTCCTCAGCTGAACATATAGGTTATACCCACTTGATAGTTTCATGATTGTGAACATAAAGACGTATATCCCAGGCACAGTACACGTAAACGTGCCATTAGCCAAGTTGAAGTCTGTCCCTTCCTCTGAAAACAATAACTCCTTAAATGGCAGAGGATCCCAGGCGGATGGAGGGCTGAAGTTGAAGTTCCTCAATGCTGTGAAGGCGGACCGTCGCGTACTGCATTCACCTGCTTCACCAGTCTGTCCAGCTTGTCCAGATTCACCTCTCTCCCCCTTCACACCATTTACCCCAGGCATACCTTGAGGTCCTTGTTTTCCTGGTTGACCGACTCCTTGCTCTCCCTTCAGTCCATGATCCCCTTTAGCACCTGAGTCACCTATCAGTCCGTCTGACCCAATGTCTCCTTTAGCCCCGGGTTCACCTACCTCACCAGGAGAGCCTGCATCACCTCTGGGACCTGCAAGCCCATGCTGGCCATGGTTTCCATTTGATCCAGGAAGTCCAGGTATACCGGCTGGGCCCTGGCAGCAGGGGTTACACGTCACTTCTGGATCAGGTGAAACTGTAGCCACCATGAACTGAACTTGCATAATAGCCAGAACAAGGGTTACTGTTATGGTAATCTTCATCTGGAATGTAAAATGAATAAGAAAAACAAACGATTAAAACAGTTCTTACCTGTCTTATTTATAACGCTTTGGTTATGCGTAGAAATGGAACTTAACATAAGGTGACATTGCGAGCACTTATGTCAGTCCCGGCAAACCTGGATTGTCGATATGATAAAATTAATTAATATTGGAGGGGGGGGGGGAGAATGAGGTAGACATTTTGCCCCCGTCGTATTCTTTAAAGCCTTTGATTGGAATTAATCTGTTTTATTAAGATGACGCGAACATATATCAGAAAATGCGCCTCTAGAGTTTCGTTTTTGTTTATTTTATTTTTGTTGACATGAATTTCGTCAAAAAATATGTTTACACAACTTTGGTATTATTCTAAAATTATTGTCCAGAGAGAATATCCCATTGATCAGATCTGGAGATACTTTGAACCCCCAAATACATGCTGGAAACACTACATAACAGATGGCCGCAAGATATGGCCAGCATGTTTATATAACTACAATGCACTTAAAACTATCACGAGAAACATAAAAACAAAAAAAGCCAGCTAACAATTTTGAAAAAAAAAACACCAGAAAAGCAAACAAACCAACAAAGCGTCAAATACGTTTTACCCAAGGTTACACAAACGGTTGTCATGGTAACACATTTTTACATTATGACTCCTTATAATGTTAGAAAAAGTCATACAGTTTAGTGTTGATCTGATGCAGCGTTAACAAGTTACAGGCAAAAATAATGGTATAGAGTTCCAGGTGGGGTTAATAAGATACTATTTAATGTAAGGTGTTTTAAAGTGGCAGGGTTCGGCAAATGTCATGCTGTATCAGAGACGTCACGTATTATTTTGAATTATTCATGGTCATTTTGGAATTGAAAAAAACGCAAGAGGACAACATTTTTGTGAATTGCACATATTATACCTAACACGATTGCCTCCCAAACTCCGTGTCAAAGCGAGAATGAAGTCACCGTCGATCACAGACGGCGTAAGGACGGGTACACCCATGAAACACATTATGACGACACTAGACGGATGAAACTGGATGACAACAATTCTCTAGTGAATTACTTGATATCGGTCTTTCACCTTTATTGTTTAAACTTGAACCTTCCCCGACTATCTCATAGCTTTATAAAATGTATTTCACTGTGTTTCCAAAAGCACAAAAGTCTTTTTGAAATTAACTTTTCTGTTTTTTGAGGACTTTAACATTTCAAAGTTTAGGAAAACAATAAAGTATAGTGCCATTGTGTTTGATTTTGGAGGATGAGATGTAAACAAATCTATGTGATGGTTAAGGATTTTTTTCTTAAAAACACCAAATAGGTTATGTTGTTGTTAACATATTAATTGATTGTCTTGAGTGTATTATGTTTAATGTTAAAGACATACCACGTACATTGTAATTGTTTACGTAATTCTGAGCATACGCTCATTGTCGCGAACAATTCCCGTACCCGGTTCATACTTCCTGCGAATGCGAATCCAAAGCAAATATTGACGTCACAAATTCGCAACTAATAATTCGCAGCAGTTGAGCTGAGCTCAACTCTTGCGAATTATTCGCAGTGAAAACAGAGTTGTGACGTCAATATTCGCTTCGCATTCGCAAGTATGAACCAGGCTTAAGTCTGCTGCCACCTATCATCCGCTCACATCTCCCATTGTAAGTTTCCAATTATTATTATAAAACTCTTTTTTGAAGAAATACCTTTTTTCCTTCTTAAAATTGTTATGATAATGTCCTTGGTATCTATTTTGATACACTCTAAAAACTTGCGAGTCAGAAATGACCTAGGGCCGTCAGTAAAACCCAGAACCAGCGTAAAAATGACCCAGATAGGGGTCAAACCGATGCAGAATCGGAGTTACATTTTCCCGGGTCATTCCTACCTGGAAATGGTTCAGACTGTCACAGTATAGTTTAAATCCAAATATTGTGTTGACCCTTAATGAAAGCCCTGATTGTGTTGGTATGTAGATAATTAAGTTGGTTCAGCTGAAAAATGTGAAGCATTCCGCTTAAATTTTTGTTAACTATTCAAAGATGCGTGATTCGGGCGCAGCTCCAACCTGACTAAGCCGACCAATAGTTAACCTAGAAATAAACCCAAATTACTTGTATTAGTTTTAAGAGTTACACTATACTTTTTAGTTTGTTTATGGAAAACTGGCTCCGGGGTGTATATATATAACTGTACAATTCTAAGTAAAGGTGAGTTTTACGCATTGGCTACCGCAGTTGATGAGTTTGTCTCGCCGGGATGGGACAAGGCCGTCAGCGCTGAGGTTAGTGACTTGGGGCTTGTCAGGCTGAGTTTGCTGGGCGGTACCTGGTTATCCGCTGAGAGGAAGCCGCGATGTTCACGGGGCATTCGGCCAAATGACCGACGTAATTCTCACGGAGATGCCAGACCGTAGGAAAGCCTACAACTTTGCACAAAGCAGTATTTTGATACTTAATTTGGTTAAAATAATATTTTGCAGGTATTCCTGTCTGGCCAACCAGACGGGTTTTTGCTGATGATTTTATGTTGTTCATGATGTTACACCACGCGTCTAAGGAAGAGATGAAATACAGATTGGCGCAAGGGTCCGGTCTTGGGACATTCCTACGCAATTGAACTAACAATGGGTGGTAATTTTAAGAGGCCCCGTGAAATGTCAATTCGCCTTGATTTTTTTACTGTAATCAAAACCAATTTGTATTTTATAATTGGTGTTTTTATTTGGTTTGTAAAAATTTGCAATGATAAAGTGTTTTGTTATTTTTAGAGTTAAGTCCGTGCCATTGCCTCCCTGTCCGTGTGTTTAGAGTTGACCCATCGTTATCAGTCCTAACGAAGTAGCGCTAGGGTATGATCTGTGACAAAGCCCCCCCCCCCACACCCACCCAACCCCCGGACCCAGAATCAGGGTCGATTCTGACACTATTTTTTTAAAGTGTGTTCACAACAAAAACAAATGACAGCACATTCGACAGAAGACAAATAAAACATACACATGTTATTAATTTTTTTGTTGCTGGCTGAAAAATATATTGACTATTTTTTGTTTAAACATTTCACGTGTATTACCCTTAGAAGGCTAATGTTGAAGCATCACCACTCTACCAAAGACAGTTAATGACGCGGCGACCACTTGGTGTCACTTGGAACCACTCAGACCACGGAGCTGACTGGAAAATTTATTCGCGACAACTTCCCAGTTTTTCATGAATATTTGTCCCTTCGAGCGCACCAAAGTCAGTTATGCTCTTGATTACAAAACATACCCTTTTAATACGTTCGATGACTATGGGCTGGTGACTTGCCAAATTTCGAGTTAGGCGTCACGTTCAACACGAATCAACTCAAAGTTCTCTGTGAACTTCCAAGTTGATGGGGTTTATTTAATTTATACTAGGTTACATTCCAATTAAAATTAATTAAGGCGGAGATTTTAGATTGAGCAACGAAGACTCTACTACGGTGGGATTTGAACCTGCAACCTCCGGATTTACGTACTGGCCCTCTACGAACTGAGTTATCTTGCCACAATGAGTGAAGGAAGTGACCACCAGGCGCCCGTTGCCCTTATTTTCGCACACAAGAAATTAAAGCAATTTATCAATTTTAAACTAGGTGAAAAAAAAAATAATAATAATAAAGATAACAAACAAAATAATAAAAAAATCCCAGACCACACAAGGGAGCGTCTGATGTCATTGTTTGCCAGGGACCTAAAAACAGGCCTCAGACTAGACTTGCTCAAGGCGGTCGCAGTTTTCACTCCGAAAGAAGACGCCGTAAAACACACCCATTGCCTATACATAACACTGTGCGTAATGTGTGTCACTCCTATTACTACTGTGCGCAGGTCATCCGCACTCGTATTACTGTCTGCATGTGGAGGCCGTCAGGCCGACAGCCTTGTACGGTCTGTAACTTCCGGGTTTAATTTTTTTCTTCTCTTTTCACCGTCCACTATTGGACGTAAACGGGGGGGGGGGGGGCGCTCGGATATGCTGGTATGCAGATCATGAATGTTCAAATATTTCATCGGACCTATTGCAGACAACGCAGGATGGGAAATAAATGAATGGCGTCCAATCGCGAGCTTCCCTCATTATGACCTTTGTACCGTGTGTTATGCTTGCTGAGCGTTCTGCGATGTGAGTAGTTACCAGCAAAATGGCGTTCGTGTGTATATTATGGTTCCGTTCAATTCGGTTCCGTTATGGTATGTTATTATCACAGCGAGTGGACCTATAATCTGCGTGGGTTTTGCCATTTTATATATTCAATTTGTAGACGAGAACTTTTGTCTTCGTTTTCATCCGATTGTTTGGAATTTTATTGTGATATGGCAGTGTATAAATGGACAAGTACTAATAATATAAGTAGCATATAAATATATATGGCCTTGCCCTTGCATGAACATATTCCTGCAGCCTTAAATACTGCACCCGACAAATTGGGTTTGGATGACTTTCGCCCTCAGCATTTTGTGTGAATTTGGGAATACTTTGGTAATATCTAAATCTAAAATGTTGCGTATTCTCCTCAAAATGTAAGCTCTGAGGTTAGACAATTTGGGCAGGAATGACATTAAATGAGGTTGAAATAAGCAAATTGTTGCATATTGTACACCATTTTTCTTCAGGAAGACGCTTTTAACGGCGTACGGGACTGGCCATCTCCCACCTCCAATTTGCAACAACAGTGTTTGAATCATTGTTGGTGGATTTATACAAAAATAGACCTCAATAAGCTATCGTTGGTGGTTGTTTTATCTTGGAAGTACAGTTTATTGCACTTGCTCCATGTTTTTGTTGTATTGCGGGCCGCCAGCGCCGGCCCAAAAGCTGCCTTTATGCCAATTTTTGTTAGACTGCTTAATCACCAAAGCTAGGTATTATAAAGTAGAAATAAGCTTACCAGAATAGGGTTATCCGCTAAAACTCTATTTCACATGTATCATGTGTGACTGCATCCTGTAAATTTTTGAATTCCTTTCTTTATAATTAAACAGAACGCTGGATAATCACATCAGTCAGCTAATCCACGGCGCGCCAGTGCAATATGCAGTAGCCGGAGCCGCAGCTGGATCTTGTATGCATATGCATAAGAATGAGTAAACACGACTTCCGCCACTGACCAACGGAGTCTTGTCTTTCGCGCGCATTATAGTAATGACCTCATGGCTTCAACACAGACACATCGAGGCGTTGATTCGGTTAGTACAGGCAGCATGCACGTACGCACACACAGAGCGGACGCATAGCAATACTGCACTGCATGCAGTGTGCAGTGGCACGCTAGCTCTGGCGGCCGTTGTGCGGCGCAAAGAAAATACAAACAATAAATAAACGAAGAACAAATTAATCTCCAACGCCTTGGTCAAGGCTATCCTCAGACCCGATGCCGTAAAGGATTCCAGGTTCGCTTGTTCGTGTCTAGCTGTACGCTAAACATGCACGTACAGCTTGGCTAGAATGGTGTTTCTACACAAACGGCAAGTGAGTTATTAACCGACCAACCCTCCCCCAACAAATAAAACTAAATAAATAATTAAATAAAAAATCTCTAAAATCATTTCGTAAAAAAAGAAAGTAGTAAAACCAGTAATAATTCAAGGCAAATTTAGTACTTCTTCTACAAGGTAAAATAATGCTAGAATCGGTGTTTCTACACAAACGTCAAGCTAGCCGAGCGACGTCTCCCCTAAACATGATAATAAAAGCAAATAAAAGCAAATATTCTACTGGGTAAAGTAAAGCGTAAAACGCCTTTGAAATGGCCGAGATTGCATCAGACAGCATCTAATGTGAAAGGGGGAGTGGAGAACGGGGGGCTCTAGAGTGGGGCCCGGTACCCCTACGTCTTAAAGACGTCGTGTTCGCTCGTTCATCTCTCAAATTGCCTAAACTATACATGCAATTACATACTGGTTAAAATGGTGTTTCTACACGACCAACAAGCTAGCCTAGCGACCTCCCCATAAACATGATAATAAAAGCACATATAGCAAAACATTGTACCGGGTAAATAATTTGCAAATCGCCCCTGAAATGTACCGCAACGAGTGTACCCTCAAGGTTGTTTAGAATTGTTCGCCATTGTTCGTCTGCTTTTTCAATTGTGCCAATTTCGTCGTTAAAATCTTGCAAGATGACAAGAAATCGCCTCCAAACTAAGAGGAATTACCTTGGTGAATTGTTGCACTCTTTGTGTGATGGGGACCAATGTGTTTTGTACATCCTCAAGGGCAAATGGATGGTGGCCCTGAAGGGAAATCGCATATCGCAAACGTGTGCGCATACGTATGCAATGTCGTGAAGCAATTCGCAAATATGTGCGCACACGTATGCGATGTCGTAAAACAATTCGCGAATATGTGCGCATACGTATGCATACCTTTGTCGCATACCTTTCAATAAAATTCCTAATGAATTGGGGAGTTGTAGCAGCTAGTCTGAAATCTAGACGTACGGATGGATATAAATATGGTCTGACTAGTTTGCCTTCGCGCGCACGCTGTTCCTCAATGTAGCGGTAGTCATTGTTGTGAGGCAAGCAATGCGAGGTGGTATTCCGCGTGGCGAGACTTGGCCTGGTTCCTGGGTACAATGTATAGTATTGCGTGGGCCTGAATACTTTCCTGCTGCGTGCCACGTCCCCTCTAAGTCACTAACAAATTGTCTACAACTATGACATCACCCCCAAAGGTATGCGACATGGTATGCAATAAAATTCACGAAATCGCAAACATATTTGCACACGTGTGCGCACATATTCGCGAATTGTTTCACGACATTGCATACGTGTGCGCACACATTCGCAATACATTTCGCAACATCGCATACGTGTGCGCACACGTTTGCGATGTGCGATGTCCCTTCAGGCCCACCATACAAATGGCTCATTCGGGTGTACAAAACACCATAGGCCCAATATAACAGTGCGCAACACTCGTACAAAGTTCAATGTTCATATAACTTTCAACCCAAATATAAATAATAATTCATAGAAAATAGTAGCAGGTTCAAGTCAAACAAAGCGATCTTGCAAATTCGGGTTCACTCAATACTCCTTACCCCAAACATTTTTGAATTCGTGGACAGAGTACACAATATTTTGTTGACGAACAGACTGTCCAGCACCGTCCGATGTCAATGATTGAACAAGACGCTGAACTGATTTCTCTGATGAAGTTTAAATTTAGCCTTATCCAAAATCCATTACACTAAACCACCTACAGACATGGTGCAAGAACAAATAAACCGTAAGAGGCAACTGTAGTATAGCGCAGTTTTGATGCAAAAGGCAACTCCGAGCTCATGGATCTGTACAATCACAGTACAGCCACCGTGCACTAAGATAACAGAGCTATGTGAAGGGGTGAGGCTCAGCCTACTGCCGCATGAGAACTTCAGCTGTTTGTAGTGAAACACCATTTGGGGCAAAACTGCAACCGCCATTTAACAAACTACGTAAAATGCACTGCATGCAATAAAAAACCAGAGCCTGGGTCCGGCATTATAACGACAAACACTTACCTTGGTGTGTATTCTTGTAGTCCAAGCCTTCTCGGTTCCTCTTTTCCGATAAGATGCAGAGTTGTTATGAACACTGCTGCTGCTACATCTCATTTTAAATACTGTTGTATTTCCTTTGAAGTAACCAGCAATCTACTTTGGGTTTTGATTGACAATCGATGAGCAGCCAATCACACATACGTGTTAAAGTCACTGATTGAAGGAAGTGACTTACTCTATCACTGGTTTGGATGAGGCTGTATGTTACGAATGAAGGTCAATTGTGGTAAACTCTCTAGTTTAGTTCATGGACATCATGTGTTTACATGTATATCCGCCTTACTACGCTACACTGCCACATTGCTTCCTGAAGTACTAGGCCAGTTTCCTTCCATTTCCGCCTGTATGACGTCATTCAGAAGTTAAAGCGCAAGTTGTTTTTTTTTGTTTGTTTTTTTCCTAAAAATACTGCGTGCATGAAACGAGCATTCTAAAGAGATCGCAAACATATAATACCTCAGTACGGACAGCAGGGGGCGTTATTTTTTTATTTTTTTTATTTTCTGAAACCATGGGCGGATGTGAAGGCGCGTCAACATTTGTTGTACACGTTTAGGCACAGCACTTTAGAGAAATGTGTTGGCATTGACGTTGACTTTCTATCCCCAGCGAATGCCATTTTTAAGAATCTTCAACAACAGCAGCGACGCGGGGGAGGTGGGCGGGCACTAGGGGATTGAGCCTGGGGGCACTGGCAATTTGTGGGTCGCTCGTGCCCCTTGGCCAGCCCCCTCCGTCCCCCCCCCCCCGTGCGGCCATCGTGCGTCCATTGTGGAGGACAAAATCACTTCCAAATGGCCCAGAACCTTTATATAAAGACCCTTTTTGACTAATTAAAACTAAGGCCAACTAAAACATAAAAAAACATGTTCAACGTCCCCGCTCGTTTCCTTTTTAGAACACGCCTCTTTTTCTTTTCTTTTTTTTTTCTATTTTTTTACACGAAAACAATTGATACAACTTTAACGATCCATGTCGAAACAAATAATGTAAGAAATAAACAAGATCGTATTTGATACTTTAGAACACACAAAAAAACAACAACCAAAAACCTGGCAACCATCTTGAAAAATAGCTAAACGCTAAACATGTTTAAATTTTTATTTGGCCTAGTTTAAGCACGAATTATTTTTTAGATGAGCCCACATTTGTCTCTGTTTAGATTGTATACTACTTGACTTCCCCTGCCTCTGCAATTCATGGAATTAACACCTCTTTGTGTTTACCAAAGGTGGCCATAATCCCATAATTTGTTTAGAATGGTATTTCCTACCAGTCCAGTAGGCACGGTCTTACAAATTTGGCACCTAGGCAAAACTTCTACATTTCGTTTGACTAACCCGATCAAATAAATATAGAGATGATATTATGCAAGATCGTACTAATCCCTGCAACACTATCCTACTCAATCATCAAATAAACAACCAGAGCAGTGCTCTGAGCCCTGTATAAATCTATAGAGAAGCCATCTGAAAACCATGGTTCAATTCACTCAGCAGTGGCCATTAGCCCCAAGGACAAATAAGTGCTGTACAATTCCTATGGGAATTCCGGGAGAGCTGGTCATTGAGGGATTGTTTTGTGTGTGAAAAGGACCCCGGATGGTAACAAGACATTTACCATGCTATTTGGCTAGGTGTAGATGGGGAATTCGGAATTTTTTAGATTAGAAAAAAAATAAATAATAAATACAAAAATGGCCGAGTACTGATTAATTACTCAAAAACGGACAGTGGACTACAGTTCGATGGCATCATGCAGGTTAAAGTAACATTGACCGAATATTCTTACAGTCGCAACTCCTTCCTCTCACAAACAAAACAAACAAATATTACTACAAGAATGTGTTAAAGTATTGTATCTTAAAAGCAATAACTAAACTTTCCACAGCACTCATACGATTTGACGCAGCGAGATATTGAGTGATCCCGAAATGGTCAAGGGTACGATGCCCTCAACAAACAATGTATGTACATAAATATTAGTCACCGTTCAAATTTGAATGACGAGAAGTTTAAGAGCTTTTTTCAACCAACATTAAAGGAACATTACAGAATTGGTAATTGTAAAATATACTTTTGATCACATATTTACATAAAACTTACACGGTCTAATAATGATGATAGTAGAAAACATCCCTTGAAATATTTCTGTCTGAAATTCCCTTTTTTTCATGAGAAATGAATAAACTAATTTTCCGATTGGAGTTTATCGCTCAGTAAGCGTTTTAATCATTTGTTGAATCTATATGATTTCATGCAAATGTTTAATTGGTTTTCACTATTTTCTCGTGACCCAGATGGCCGATCGATCTCAAACTTCTACAGGTTTGTCAGTTTATGTATATGGTGGATTACATAAAGTGCTTACACTGCCAGCAACTGTTTTGTTAGCAAAACTAATTCTGTAATGTTTCTTTAAAAGCATTAATAACGATCGTCATCGCAGACAATATCTGTCGATGATGTTTGACACTTATTGTGTGTTTGTATACGTATCAACATAAAGTGATGTCAGAAGTAATTTAAATATGTGATTATTGCCCAGTCGAAGTGATCCGGAACTGGTCAACAATGCAAAACTGCTTAACAACTTTTTTTAAGTATATGCATCCCTTCCTACACGGACATTTGTCCTAGTTCCAGATTTGTTTTTGTATGTGATTTGGAGCTGTTCCAATTCTATTAGTCCATATGGCATGTGCATCGACAATCATGATTTCTGCCCATGTGTTAATTTTGCTTTCTAATGTATTTTTTGTTTCATGACTCCATGAGGTCCAAGACATTTCAACTTTTAATATCACATCACCCTGTCAAGTCTATTAGGAACTTACTTTTCTCTAACAGGGTCAGATGATTTGACCAGACAGTTCATAGTACACCAAAACAATTAACATGCTAAAAACACCATAATGCTACGTACCTACTGATGTAGTTTGTAATGTGAACAATTTTTAATTATTTTGGATACAGAATCAGGGCTCCAATATGGGGGTAAAGTCCACAAGCCTCAGGGTTTGTCGCCAAGATTTGTATGAGAAAAATGCCTAGCTGTTATAACATTTGAAATCTATTAGTTTGGACAAGCACTGAGAGAAGATTTAAAATAGTTGTATGATGGTATTCTCTCAACAGAACTGAACTCAAGGAGATTTATTAGACTGAAAGTCAACATTTGACCGCAAAAACACAAGACCGGCGGACTTTTTTTTTCCAGTCATAAGTTTACTGGCCCGATGCTAAAATCACTGGCCTCGGGCCTGCTATCCAGTGTAAATTTCGAGTCCTGCAGAAAAGTAAACGTTGTGGGCAAAGGAGCGGAAGGAGTCCAGCGCGTTTTGGCACTATTTTAGTATTTAGGGGGCTAGGGCAAAGGTATATATATATTTTTGTTACATTCTGATAGAAACTGACAGGCTGACCAATGTACGTCTTAAAATGTAGATTGAGAATTAATGAATAAATAATTATGACAATTCACTAATTTCCACCAACGTCTTGTTTCTTCTCTAAACAGCACGTCCAGTACTCAAATGAATCATGTAATTATACTCACGTTATGTTGCTGCAATATATCAATTGCTAACAGACGTCTTCTAGCCAGTATTTGTCTATTAACGGTGAAGAAAAAAGAGATTGGGTGCATTGTAACTAAAACAGCACCGTTAAATTCGTCCTCCATTCTTGTCAACAAACAACTCGTTCGACACGACTCAAGGCCGATGACCTAATTATTTGCATACAAGCCAAAGTCAGCGAAGCAGAAGTGTTCGAAACGATCCCACCGCCGTCTTTTAAATTGTTGAGCCGGAGTCGAAGCCTAACAAAGTGAAGCCGAAGCCGGTCGTTTCGAAAAGAGCCTATGATAATGACGACACAGCCCATGGTATAAAATGTACATGCGTGGAAGAACATTGTCCTGGTTAGAAATCATGCGTAGTAATATAAACTAAGATGGATGCTGTAAAGGTAATCTGTTATAATAAGGGAATCAATGTGTGGTGAAGAGGTTTTAAACTAGTGGTTTAAACCCGCCGAGGCCTGGTTCTTGATTGCCGAGACGAAGTCGAGGTAATATTATCACAAACCAGGCCTCGGATGGTTTAAAACACTAGTTTAAAACCGATTCAACACACTTTGATTCCCATTCATAAATACCGTTCCCCTAAAAATATCAAAAATCCCTTTAACAGTTGAGAAAAAATCTGACAGTTCAGCCCTAGCTCACCTCGACTCGGAGTTGAATTTCTGTGCGTCGCGAAAGTTTCGAACTTGCGCGCTTCAGTTTTAAGCTATTGCACGCAAGTTTCCAACTTGCGCGAAATAAACTATGCGGCTTACCAAATTTGCGCGCTTTGCGCAAACGTAATAGCGCCCTCTTTGACAAAAAGTTGCCAGTCCATGTTTAAACACTTCTAGCCGTGTCTACAACATCCGTTTAAACACGGCCACGTGATGTCCTCTCGTCTAATCAGAATGGATAAACTGTCCCAGGTATTTATGAATGGTTGTTATTTGACATGAACATAATATAGTCATTAACCAAAATCATAGAATTAATAAACCACTGTAGGGAACCCAAGTGCGCCCTCAGTATTCAACTGTCTAATTCAACTTTGTGATTACCTTACTATAATGACAAGGTTGCGACCATTTTGGTTTTGAGCAAGATGAGCACGTTTTTTTAATGTTACTTTGTAGGGAGCATTGCCAGAGCCATGCTTTAAATACCATTCTGTAGGGAGGGATAGTGTCCTAGAACTGTGTAAGTAATGATTGCTATTAATCATCCTTTTATAAGAGAATTATGGTCAATTGTAGGGCTAATTTTGAATCGAGTTATTGTAAACTTGTACAGTTAAGTTGTATGTGTAATGTAGCAAGCCTCGAGTTGACTATTTGCCCTTCACACAGCAGTGTTGTAGGTCTCGAGACCGGTCTCGGTCTCCCCCTCGCACCTCCAGGTCTCGGTCTCGGTCTCGGACTCCCAGGTCTCGATTACAACACTGGTCTCTAACGTCATCCAAGGTTTATCATTATTGTGCAACTTCATGAATTTCGATGGAAAATACAGATTAGCTTCATTCAACACACTATAGGGAGTACATTTTTTGCAGAATTCACATCGGCAATTTCAACTGAGTGAAACACTGACAATATTTACGGACAGCAGACTGTTTCAAAGGTCTGACGTAATTGATTATAGTTTGGGGTTGAACAAAGAAAAATTGACTAGAGCGGGATTTGAACCAACGACCTCCGGATTAACGTACCGGCGCTCTACCAACTGAGCTATCTAGCCCTATATTGGCGGTCTCCCTATTTTGTCAATATCTTTGTATGGAGCCGAGAGATGGACTCTGACAGCCAATCAAGAAAGAGCACGAGACGGCGTCTATACAAGAATGCTACGGATGGCCCTTGATGTACACTGGGAAGACCATATGCCCAACTCCCAGCTCTACGATTCCCTACCAAGAGTATCTATCAAGATCAGGGAACGAAGGATGAGGCTGGCTGGCCACTGTGTCCGTCATCCAGAGCTAGCTGTGAGTCCCACTAGTTCTTTTGGGAACACATCGATGGAAACATGAGCAAGGGCAGGAGGAGACTAACTTTCGTGAATCAGCTGAAGAGGGACGCAACACAACAACAAACAACTGAGCTTAGGACGCTGATTGTGTACAACTCGTTGGAAGGGCGTTTTAAGAGGCTTCGTCTTTGACCAAGTGCAGTGAAGAGCTGAAGATATTTCCAGAAGGGACATTTGCGAAATAAATTTACAGTTCTGTATTGTAGGGTTTTCTTCCCCACAAAGTTTGTCCTCGTTATTGTTTCGTATATTTCCGGACTTTTGCAGGAATGAATTCGCCCCGTGATAGATCAAATACATCGGTAGATATATTTTTTTACCCCAGGCATCCCTGTTGACGTCTTCGCCCTTGTTCTGTTGTTATTTAGTATGCATCTGTTTATAAATGTACATTATTTATGCAACATAATAATTGTAAATTTGGTAAACCAAATCAATATTTGAAGTGGTTGACAGTTTCATCAATGTAACTTTGTTTCATTGTTCTTTAAGAGCTGGTTATAAAGTACAACGAGGTGACGCATTCATATTCTAATATCATTCATTTAATTTAACGGTCAACGGTTTTAATTATCGGAAAAAATAATTATTTAAATTGAACATCCGTTGACAAAACTCAAAATTCACTCTTTTTTGGTGGCGCACTACACTAAATACACATCTATTGTATTTTGATTTTGGACAGACACTAGACTTGGTCTAACTCCGGTCTCTCAAAACGGAGCTTTTTTGAAACGTGAGCCCTCAAGTGTCAATTACTTCCCAATCCAGTGAGTTGGTGGATCGCGAAACCTTCGCTCGGTCCAAGCGCCTCTCCAAAGGTGCTGGGATGGGCTGACATATACACATGCGCATTGGAACATTCACCGTGACCTTAAAACAAACAAACAAACCCCGGGGCACCTCTGGCTGAAAGATTCGACTATCAATAGTGACGTAGCTTTATTGTGTAAATCAATTCCCCAAAACTTGTGTCTTCTTGGTCTAAAAAAGGGTTCGATCGCCACTATCTATGAGGGCTCCTGTTTGTTTAATTTGTTGTAAACATGCTTTTATATCGTGTGTTTTCTTGTTGTGATTGTGCGCATTGCAACGACAGCAGTACAATCGTTTCCATCATGCACAACTATATCCTGAACAAGAATTTGTACAAGCTCATCAGCCCGTCCCAGCGGTATTGGATGAGACCGGTGGGGCCGAACAAACGCGAAACCCAGATTTGATTAATTAGCACATTCCTGGCGAATGAGGGCGCACAACATCAGAGTGGCGAAAAAAAGGGCTGCAATGTTTTTATGGAGTGCAAGCAGTGGAAAAGACGAACTAGGACTGGACGGGTCAAGTCTAGACATACACTGAACCCGTTTATCCATCGATCCAACAATTTGCAACTAAGGGTATGGTGATAGCCAAATTAATATACAAATACTTACTTGGTGAGAAGCACTGCAGTTGTTGATAGTATATACTATTTTGAAAAAGAATTCTCTTTGAAGTAATGGTTTGGAGTAACTGTTAACCCATATTGAATTGTTTGTGAGGAACGATTCATGCCTGAATCGTTTCTCAGATTTGTTAAGGGTTGGTGTCCGTTCGCAAGTGCTGCGGCAAGACCCGTTGTCACCTCGCTAAACGTTAATGGAATACACGTTCTCGTTCAAATACCGTGACAGTTGTTTGTTTTCTCAGTTATTAAAACTTTTCACATGTGACTTGTCATTATATCTTTCTAGACAACTTTGCCAATAAATTAACATAATGTTGACGAAAACCAAACGATGACCCTACTTTTAATGCATAGTTGTGCAATGTTGGTAAACTTGGATCGATGGATAGCGCCGACGACTCAACATTTTAGGTAAGCTTGTGTATTATGGAAGACATCATGGGGAATATAAGTCATACAAATGAGTCAATTATTGGTTTCGTTTTCTTTTTCTTATTTTTCTTTTTCTTTTTTTGTGAAGGGGGATATCCAAGATCCGTGTTATATAAGGAGGATCTGTGTGAAAATTGTGCATGTTTAACTAATCCCACATAGACCGTGTAACCTTATTCACAAACAAGTGAGTGACCTTGTACATCCAGGGCCTTTCTGGCAGGCGAGCTAGACTGTTCATAAATATGGACATATTTTTCATTTTGTGTATTAATTTCCACTTAAAGGTACACGTTGCCTTGGATCGGGCGAGTTGGTCCATAAAAAAGCATTTGTAACCGAAATTGCGTGGTTTTCCTTTAACATTGTGAACTAGCATGCTCCTTGCATAATGTAATATTCGTTTTGCAAATGTTGGTTTCAAACTGAAAGGTAAAGAATACAATTTCAGCGAGTGAAAAACAAGTTCAGAAGTAAAACAAAGAAATCTGTGAGTAAAAAGAAACTGAGAGGTGAGAAGCTGTACGAAGGTGATTATATATAAATTTCGTCAATTTTCCCAACGCGTATGTACGGCTTGGCCCTCGAAGGCAGCGCCCCCCCCCCCCCCCGCCCACACAATTGCAACAAGCTGCATAAGGAGAGCCTCCGAAAGGCACTTTCTGTCACGCGTATAAAACACTGTTTGGACACAATCCATTTTTATAATGGTCTACATAGATGAATGGAGGTCCCCCATCAAACGTTATGTTCCCTCCAGGCGTCTTCGCTCTTTGGATTATGGCTTATTAATTGTTGTACCCAAAACGCGCACAAACTGGGGGACAGGTCCTTTGCACATGCTTGACCATTCATTTGGAATCAGTTACCCTCAAATATTCGGGATAGTAGCACCGTGGACACAATTAAAGACAGATTGAATTTTCATTCGTTTCAAACAGTATTTAAGTAGAATTTTCTTTCTTCCCTTAATCTTTCTGTTCCCTCTTCCTTCTTGACTGTTTCACCTTTCTCTATTAATACTTTAATTCTTTTTCATGCGCTTTGAGCACCTTATTAGGTGGATATTGCGCAATATAATTAGTCATTATTATTATTACTATTACCGTTATTTTATTTATTCAATTTCCCAAACTCGTATGTACGCCTTATCCCTCAAGCAGCAACCCACGCCCCCACCTGCCCCCACATTTGCAATAAGCTGCATAAGGAGAGCCTCCGGAAGGCACTTTCTATTACGCGTATAAAATATTGTTTGGTGGACACAATCCTTTTTTTATATTGGTCTACATAGATGAATGGAGGTCCCCTGGACACACCCATAAAAGATAGAAGCATTCAGGCAGTTTATATGTTGGTTCACCACTGATTTTAATAAGTCTTTTCCACCTACACGATTTCTTTATGTACAGTATCTGACACCTACTGTACATGTACGTTATTAATTTCTGTACAGTAACTGCCATTACTCTGTGATGAGCAGTACATGAAACAGTCAGAACATCTGAAACAAGGACATAAAACAGTAGCAGACAGCACCAGTCTGTCTCGAAACAGCTGTTGTTTAGATCACTAGGATAGCTTTGAGCTTTGCCTAGCCTGGTTGATGTAAACTCAAAGGGATTAGATCTGTGCAGCGCAATGGGCTTAATGTACGCGCATGAATCAGCTTCGGTTGGAGTCCAAGCTATCGTAAATTAGGCCCGACCTGTACTTAACTTAACATTAAAGGTGACTTTAGAATGTCAAACAAGAAGGTTTCATTGAGGATGGAGGATAAGCGAACTTGTGTCCCCCCCCCAAAAAAACAAAAAAAAAACAAACAACAACAACAACAACAACAACAACCAGTATTTAAAAAGGGAAACAAGTGTATTCCGGAGGCTCCCCAGGTCTGCTTTGAGGGTTATGTAAAATAACCCGTACACAGGCCCGATATAACCAGTATGTACGCACGGCATATTCCGTAACAACGACAGTGCCCCTATAACTGCTTGCATTTAGACATGTTACAAGATCAAAGTATGAGAGGGACCAGTTGCTCTCAACTTAGTTCAGGTGGTGTGCAGGAGAGGGCCCAAGCTATAAGCCCAAATACATAAGCTCCCGAGCTGTATGACCCCAATCCATAAGCCCCTGAGCCGTATGCCCTAAAAGCCACCAAACCCGAAGATATCTACCCCCACTACGCACCTCTTCCGATGATGTTTTTACAATGTTCAGTGTTATCATGCAGAGTTTCTTGTGAGCCACAAACAAGGATGTCAAGGTCATTATGGAAGTCGTCACTACTGGGTCAAGGTTACATAGGTGGAATTAAATTTCATGGTGGTTATCATCCTGGCCGGCAAGGTCATAAAGGTGGAAGTGAAGGTCGTCGGGCCAACATGGCAGTCAATGTCACAATGGAAATGAAGTTCGTGGCAGTCACCCTCTTCACTGTCTTGGTCAAAATAGTTAACATCAAGGTCCAGGAGGCCAGCATCATGGCGGTCAAGGTCACAACAGTTTAAATGAATGTCTCGGTAGTCATCATCATGACAGCCAAGGTCATAAATGTGGGAATGAATGTCGTAGGGGTCATCATCATCAAGGTCCAGGTCAAGGAATCGAGGTCGGGGGTATTGGGCATCGGAAACGGTTGTGCAAAGAACAACAAAATACAGAAAATACATTTTGTCGGCGTTTTCACGAACCGGCGAATCCGCCCACGCGGCTGAAACACAACGTTTTGAGAAAAACGCTATTGAAGTTGGTCACTTTTTGAAAATGTGTTTTCGCTGGTCTTTTAATTGAAAATGTTAAATGTTTTCTAGTGATACGGTAGTGTATAAGTTAAATAACATGACTAGATACTTAATTCTTTATTTTGATGTTTTGTCCATCCTTCTTTGACAATTTACAACAATTGACAGACCGATTTTGTAAAAAAAAAAAATGCTGGTTTAGTTTTGTTGCTGCCCATACAACCAAACCAATGTCCCATGTGGATTGACACGCCCTCAAGAGCGTGCGGTATGGTCCAGCTTACGGCACGTATGGTGTAGCCCCCAACATTGTATTCCAAATGGTGGGGGATCTTTGGGGCATGGACATCAATATTGGGGTACCTCCCGCCCCCGACCCCCCTCCCCCTCCCTTAGAGATGGGCCACCGATCAGGTGTGTTCTAAATGTGATGCTTTGATCAATGTTGGCATCACGGTTTAATATGAACCATCAGGTCATCATTTCACATTATCATAAACTTCAAATACGAAGTTTTACTATTTGACACAGAATGACAATCGATATAAGTTAAAGATCTACTTCAACGGCACTAAGATAATTTAAACTTTGGCGAAATCCAATCAATTTGTGTTTCATGATTACGTATATATTAAGGAAAATACTTAGCGGTAGTTGCGTAATTTAAAAAAAAGGTCATTTAGGCCAGCGTTCAGCAGCTCCTCATACCGAGTTTTTGGAAACAGCATGTCACGTGATGAAAATATACCATAGACTCTGATGACGTACATGAATGGAGACGGCTTGTTTACCCCCGCGCAGCGAAGTGTGTTTATTGTACGCGTCTATAGCTATTCACACAGTAAACGAGGACAAAATGTCAGACATTAGCGGATCGTGGGAGGAACACAGTCTGGACGAAGAAGAATTAGGAAATACAGATGATAGTATTGATAGTGAGGATAGCTCTGACGGTGGAGGGAGCTCTTCCGAAGACGAAGAGGGCGTTGATGAAGCTGGGGGAGTGCTTGACGAGGAAGTGCGAGGTGCCAAACCATACAGGTTTGAGCCACTGGCCGCCGATGATCGTGAACGTGCGAATCCTGATGCAGGAGGTCGACTAAACAATACTGAATGGTGAGTCCCACAGGTTTTTTGAAGAACAAACAATGCTGTTTACTGTTGTTTATTGTCATGAAGTACTTATTTGTCTATGCGGCATATGAGGCCGCTATAATGGATAGAAATAGCAGCAGAAAGTTGATTTTTTTTTCTCACGAAATGGTTGCTGTTGTCCAATATGGTTCACGTTTTCATGATACATTGAATCGGTGTCACTCAAAAATTGTTCCCATTGGGTTAGTGCAGGTATCCATATCGGAGAACCGGGTTCCATGGAGAAAGGAAAATAGATGAATGTTGTTTTATTTGTTTTTGTAATTTCTCGTTTATCCATTAGTTTTTTCACAATACAATCATCAAATCTCAGTGTGTCGGAGATAACATTTGTTTTCAGTACCGAACTGATCCTGACAAGCCGTATTTTCTGTCAGTGTCACTGTTCTACCGCAATTATTGTTTTTATTTTTTAAAGCAAATGATTGAGGTAGGTCCTAGCCTAATTGGATTAGTTTTTATGTCAAGCTCATTTGCTAATTATTTCTCATAATTTTCTTTTAGGCTAGTATGATATATCATGTTTATTCTTTAAAACAGAACTACAATTAAAAACCACTTTTCAAATAAATAAAAAAAAAATAATAAAAAAAATTCCCAGAGACACAAAGTAAGAACAACGGCTATTGATAAACAATGCGAAACATTGCGTGATTTTTTACTTAGATGTATAAATGAGACACGCATTGTTTCAATCCCCACTCATTTTGTATTACCCCCATTCATGTAAAATTAGTTAATGGTCACGAACAAAGTCCATCCTATGTCAGTACAGCAACACTTTCATCCATTAATTTTCTGTTATTTAAATTTTTCTTTCAGGTGCTCATGCGGACACTGTGTGGTCCAACCAATGGCAGTGAACTGCATCTGCTTTAAGGAAGTGCAGAAGACAAGAGCCCAAATGGTAGCATCGAACATTGATGTAGAGGATGAAAACCAAAGCCTTCTGTGCATGATTGGTTTGAAGCAGTCTGTCTGCACCCGGCTGTACTTCAAACCGCGTATTTACAGTACCGGTGAATACTATGGCAGAGATGCAGTTGAAGGGACTCTAGACCAGTAAGTGTCTTTTTTTAATTGATTTGTAAAATTAATGTAAGGAGCAAACCCTCCCCCCAAAAAAATTATTACGCCTCTTACCTGACCCTGAGTATAATTGATTGTTGGATTAGATTTATACAACTCAGAAAAACGAATAACCATAAAACCTGTACAAGATTTTTTCTAAACACTTTGATCTCTGTCACAATTGTTGAGTATGTTACAGCTTATGACTTCTTTAAAGAACCCAAAAGTGTGTGTGTGAGTTTGTAGTGACATTCAAACCGAGGACTTACAACAAAAGGGACAATAGGTCCACGTTTGTTATCACAAAGGAAAACAATGGGGTCCACGTTTGTCAGGACAAAGAGTTGAACAAAGGAGGGTCCACGATTGGAGCTCATGACACACTTGAGTGTGTGTGTGTGTGTGTGTGTGTGTGTGTGTGTACACACAGAAGGGCATATGTGGGGTCCTGACAACAATGGAACAATGGACCCCACAAGGTCATTTCAATAGGAACAATTGGGCCCCACAAGGGAATTCTTCAGAAAAGGGAATAATAGAACAACAATAGCAGTACCCCACATTCCGGATCCGTAAGGATGTGTGTGTGTGTGTGTGTGTGTGTGAGTTTGTAGTGACATTCAAACCGTGGACTTACAACAAAAGGGACAATAGGTCCACGTTTGCTATCACAAAGGAAAACAATGGGGTCCACGTTTGTCAGGACAAAGAGTTGAACAAAGGAGGGTCCACGATTGAGTCATTACACACTTGTGTGTGTGTGTGTGTGTGTGTGTGTGTGTGTGTACACACACAAGGGCATATGTGGGGTCCTGACAACAATGGAACAATGGACCCCACAAGGTCATTTCAATAGGAACAATTGGGCCCCACAAGGGAATTCTTCAGAAAAGGGAAATAAATAGCAACCAAACGATATGGGGGGGGGCAGTGACACAACAAGGCATTCCACCAACAACGGATTCCGGTAAGGACTGGTGTGTGTGTGTGTGTGTGTGTGTGTGTGTGTGTGTGTGTGTGGACACACGGAAGGGCATATGTGGGGTCCTGACAACAATGGAACAATGGACCCCACAAGGTCATTTCAATAGGAACAATTGGGCCCCACAAGGGAATTCTTCAGAAAAGGGAATAATAGAACAACAATAGCAGTACCCCACATTCGGATCCGTAAGGATGTGTGTGTGTGTGTGTGTGTGTGTGTACACACAGAAGGGCATATGTGGGGTCCTGACAACAATGGAACAATGGACCCCACAAGGTCATTTCAATAGGAACAATTGGGCCCCACAAGGGAATTCTTCAGAAAAGGGAATAATAGAACAACAATAGCAGTACCCCACAAACCGGATCCGTAAGGATGTGTGTGTGTGTGTGTGTGTGTGTTGAGCTTACACATGCCAACTTGCGGAGCAATGCTACCCCATAAGGTTTTCTTTGTTCTGGTGGTGACCCAAATAGGATTTCTTCAGAAAAAGGAATATTAGAACAACAATGAAAGTACCCCTGTAACTGCCATATGTAAGGGTGTGTGTGTGTGTGTGGGGGGGGGGGGGGTTCTCCTACAAGTTGTTCGACTGGACAAATCAGAAGAGTATATTTCCACCCTTACTTGTACATGATTTCTTCAAAATGGGAAAACTGTGTTTTTAAACAAACATTTATATCAAATGTTTACCTAATTTGATTTTCTTCTACTACTTTGTTTGCAGAAGAAATCGCCATGTTGCTTACAGGCAAGTTGTCAGATGGTGTACGGGCTACCTCGGAAGGTTCAACAGAGTGCCACTTCCTTCATGTATCATGGACGCCATCTGAAGGACATATCCCAACCCCAATGGACAATATAAAGGGTTTACCCGCCACTTGACTATTAGTAACTTAAAAAACCCTAAAATTTATTGCCATTCATATTGTAAGAATTCCTCTTCTCACTCGAATTTAGTGTGGTATTTTTAGCCCCCATAGTTGATAAAATGTTTGTAAATGAGACTCAAAAAATAGATGTACAAATTATTTGTCAAACATAAAGCTCATGCTGTTGTGTCTCTCAATGGAAAATAGTGAAATGCATTCAACTTACAAGTACATATGACAAACATGGAAGTTATACAGCAAAGAGGCTTCAAAAGGGGAACTTTTTTGAGAACCACAATCTTTGATAAAAATCTGTTAATATTTGGCTCACTGAGATGGGATGTGTGTCATTACAAGAACAATGTCTATAATCAGGTGAGGTTTGCGCTGACACCATAGGTAAAATCACTTTTGAGTAGTGGTGGTTCTGAAAAGAAACAGTGGTTTCACAACTTGATTTTTTGATCAGTATGCCCTGATCCTCTTCAGGAAGTTGTCAAACCACCTGTTCTTTTTAAAACCACCACTACACACAACGAGATTTTATACATGGCATCACTGCAAACCTGATCCCACCATGCAAAGTTTCAAATCATACTATGATCAAAACATGTTCTGCTAATCTAGTAGTGGTACATGGTTTTCAGGAAGGTTTTCAGAATTGAGGATACAAACATGGTGGGATTGGTGGCCTCCATTTACTCTAATTTTTCAGTGTGTTACAATCATTTTTAGATGATCCATGAGTAAATGACAATAAACACTTTTAATAATACACACATATCAGTCTTTAGTCTTTATGAGTATTATTTTATTTCAAGAAAAATAGAATAAAACAACAATTGTTTTTGCAAAGTCAACTACCCCTCTTCAAGTGAAGTAAATAAATAGAAAGCAGCTTAATTAATAAATTAAAGGGACACGTTGCCATTAAAAGAAAATGTAACTATGAGTTCCTTACCCTTCTTGCATATACTACATGGTAAATGACCACCTTATGTACAAAAAACATTTTTTGGGGAGTTAAGAATACAGTGTACATGTAATACTTAATGTCAATAAAAGTTGTATTACCAAAGTTGACCTCTCTGTCTAGTTTCAATTTTCATTGAGTAATTAAATAGAAAACAGCTAAATTAAAAGGGAATGTTGCAAAACTAATTTAATGCGATCCTTACTCTTCTTGCCTACAGACATTCTAAAAGACCTCCTTATCAAAATGTTCAGCTCAATGTAGACTTTTAAGAAAATGTAAACAAACATTTCAAATTACAGTCAAAGCTTAGAAAGACAGGTTGTCTGGCAAATTGTCAAAAAGAAGTGTAATTGTTTTGTGTTTGCCCTGAATTGAAAACACATTACACATGAAATATGCTAACACCAATACATGTACTCCAACTCCTCTTTTTCTCCCCCAAAAACTCCTTTAGTTCACCATGCAATATGCACAAACTGGGGCTGCTCATTAATCTTACGTAGCAAACAAGTTTGTGGTTGATCTTCCTTCTAACAAATAATAATAACAATAACAAATAAGTACGGTATACATGTGTACATACTCAATAAAACCCTACATTTAAATTACCAGATGTGGTTGCGGTCAAATAAAAGCTACATGGGCATTAAAACAACTCTTCTAAGATAATAAAGGGTGTACAAAAAATATGTACAATACATACAATCAATAAAGAAAAAAAATCCACAATGGCTTGATGAATTAATCATATTTTACCTTCAGAAATAATCCCCTGCATTAACAATAAGGTGTTTAAACTATGTCAACAGTATCTCTTTAATACATGTAATAGGAGGACAAAATAAACCTTTCTTTCATTTTAATAATTCTGCTTGAAACAAAATTGCAAACAAACATGAATCATGCATCTCAAACCTAGGGGTTTATAAATTTGTTCAAAATCCTGAGGGAAATTGTTAACTTTTAAGATATTCACAAGTCAGGCCTGGAATTACATGGAGGCCACGGAGGCCATGGCCTTCGTTGCCCTTGTGTTGGCCTTGGTGCCCCTTCAAAAGTCTCCCATAGACTTTAAGATTTTCCAATGGAAGTACCTTTTACAAAATGAAAATGGCCTTGCCCTCTCCAAGATGAAATTCCAGGCCTGACAAGTGTATGATTATGCATAGTAAAGTTAATTATTATTCCGATACTGCACATTTTGATGTGTAATGAAATAAAAATAACCCTATATCCAGCGTGGGGTCCAGGCATTTTGAAGCTGACCCCCACCCCCCCCCCCCACCCCCGCGGTTGAATATTTCTCCCCTAAACATAATTAAGGTTGTTTCTGCAACAAGCCAGTAAACCGTTTCATTACCTCCTCTGATGTGATTGAACTTTCCATCACATTAGATGGGAGAAGTTGTTCACCAGTGGGCTCCTGGTCACCATACTTAGCATATATTCAGCAAAAGCTTCTTGCAAAACCTGAACAAAAGATCAAAACAAACATTGTATTTAACCTCTAAGTCAAAAGTCATAATTTGGGCATTGTATTCACACACATGTATGGCTTTGCCCTTTGTAGGCCCAAGTAATTGTTTACCATGGTCCTTCCCCAGGTACCCCTCCCCCAGGGACACAATGATGTTGAAAGCAAACTAAACTGGACAAGCAATGTAAGATCAATAATGAAGTCTGTAGGTTGTACTTGAAGGTGAAGGGGAGTCCTGTACACATGTATGTGCACTGGGATGATAAGGTCAAGGAGGTGAAGTAGAATTGGTAACTAGTTACAAACTTTCCTAAACTTCAAACTCGAATCATGCTCACAATCACATCGAGTGAAAAGGAAAATTGTTGATGGTTGTGGTAGCCCTACTATTGAGTTTGAAATCTCTTGCGAGAAGTGCATGTTTTGAAATGAAAAGAAACGATGGTAAAATATCAACTACATACTCATAGAACTTAGTTTTAGAACTTAAAAGTTGCTTACCCAGCTCTTCTCTCTTTTCTTAAATGACATGCCAGACGAGTGTTGGCTGAATCGCTTAGTTTCATTTGGCTGTGCCTGTTTTACTCTCTGTTTGAAAAGATGATGGCACTGCAGATGGGGCTTTCATGGTTGGGATTGAACCTGGCTTTAGCCTGTTATAGCTTTTTAATCCAAAACTGCTCTTTAGTTGCGATGTTGCAACCCGACAGTCGTCCGTAAAATGGGCACTGCAAATCATGGTCCATTTTGTCACCGTGAAACCCTGTGTTGGTCACCGAACGCACCCATTCCCTTCTCTGGACAGAATCTCTTGGGAATCGAAATAAAAACTCACATCTGGGTTCCTATCTGCGTTCCGAGTACATCCACCAACAGAACATGAGTTCGGCATGGTCAATTCTCACGTCTTAACTTGGTGAATGTATTCGAATAATGAGATCATCACACATAGTTACCGTGTAAACACACGACACATCGCTACTTCCTGGTTTCCCCTTTCTTACAAGTACGTCATCATTCGCTGGTTCACCCACGTATCTTATAGTTGGTTCGTGGTGCGCGTAAATACACGTGCTTCAGTATGGGACATGCATGGTGCCTATGGAGGGAGCCATGGAAGCGCGCGAGTTTTTAAAAACCCTAAGATCGGATTATTTTTTTCCGGTTAAAATTACGAAAAAAATATATATGTTTAAAACAATCCAATCTACAAGGTCAAAATACTTAATAACATTATGTTTAAGATTCAGCAATTTGTTTTATTTCGCAGATATTGCTGAAGTAGATCTTTAAGGCTTGGAATGAATCTACCTTCTTTTTTTTTCTTTTTTGAGCCACGCCCACCCACACTACGAAATTACAAAAGCTACGATAGCCATTCTTCTTATGGCTGGCGTCTGTTACTGGCCGACTACATGACGAGAACTGGGGAGCCGTTCAGCGGTGCATTAAGGGGGAAGGATCAGGGGTAGACTGCCCGAAAGACGCATGGTTCGGTGCTCGTTAAGTCCAAGCCAACCGTGACATGATAGATTTGTAAATAAGGTCACAGGACTTCCCTTGTCTAAATGCGTTGATGAAATTGTGATTATTTCCCTAAATAGATTATCTGACGATATTATAAGTTACATTTGAACTGAGAGTTTCATTGAATGGACGATTGCACTTTTCCAAACAAATGGTAATGGACAATTTAACATGGGAAGGGAGGGATATTACCCTCTTGGAGATATTTCAACTGTAATTATCAATTTAAAAGTACACTACAAACTATACAATACTGGGTCAGAGTTGACATTGATCGGATGAAATCTCCTTATGGGTCAAACCCCTTTCCGGTATCATGGGTGATTTTGTCCCCCGTGTTTGTGTCCCCAATATGGCTAATTAACACGGGCTGAAGGAAATTTGAGTTAAAAGTGGGCGCTATCAGACAAAAACAGACACCCCCGTGAAACCGGGTCATTGTTCCAGTCTGTATTGACCAACAATCTGGGTTGGTGTTTAGTTTTGACTCAGATTCCGAGTCATATTGACCAATGAAACGGGCCACCGTGATCCGGAATTGTGCCAGGCTTTTTTGGTCACGTAAGTCTTTATCTGTAAGTCTTTATCTGCGTCTTCCACCAAAAAACAACATCCAAACAGTCAGGGGATGATTTACTACCAGAGACCACACCGACATGTGTCTTAGGTTCTACCCCCCTCCCCAACCCCCCTCCCTTCCCCTCCCCTCCCCTCACCCTCCTATTCCCCACCCCAACTTACTACATTTGTTTTGCGCTGTTGGAATTGTTATAAGAACCAATTAGCACAGTTATGCCATTATAAAAGTGCTGAAGTGTTTTTCTTTTCAAGCAATTTGATTATGCCTCCCCTCTCCCCCACCCCTTCGCTCCCCAACCCCTTCTCTCTGACAAAGACTTTGAGCTGCATGTGTAGAAATGGCAAGAATAGCACAATTATACCATATTATAAAATGTGACAAAGTTTATAACCAACAACTTCGATTTTGCCTCTCCTCTGCCACCCCCTCCTCCCATCCCTCCTTCGACCACTTCAACAAGTGTTTTTGTTTGAGCTGTTGGTGTGATATTGGCAATAATAGCACTGCTACACCAATAACAAGTGTTGAAGTGTTTATTCCAGAGATTTGAGTGCCTCCCCCTCCCCTTCCCTTTCTCTCCGGCCTCTTATTTGAGTTTCTGATGAAGAGTTGTCCAACTAGCTGGGCGTGTTTAGTGTTCTAGGCATGGAAATGTTCCATGCACAAGGGGCAGACTGGGACGGTGCATTTACCAAATCGGAAACGGGTTTTCTTTTTGCATATGGAGTCATGGCAACAATTCAGTTTTTACTGGCCAATGGGTTCCCACATCATGGGAACGGACCTCTATTGACACCGATGCAGCTGGTGCTCGTTTCTTCACCGGTGGTGGTGTCAAGTTGGGACATTTCCCTTGACCTAAAAAAAAAACAGTCACCGTCCTCTTCATGTACGAAAGATTTGACAATCAATGTAAAACCATGGCAATGTAAAGACCTGCAATCATATTCGCAGACCAGTCAAAAACGGATATCAATCTCTCGTGTTGAATTTGTCAATCTTCTTGTATTTGGTACTACGTCATATTTATTGGACTGAGTTTAAAGATTACAAACAAAAGTGCAGCTCGTTTGGTTTGTTCCACAACTTTGAAAAAATAAATACTCCATCACTTACGAAGCTTCATTGGCTACTGATTTTAAGGAAAACAAAAATTTTAAACTTGTTGTTGTTGTTGTTTTTTTTTTTTAAATACATGCTTGAACAACTCTACTGCCACATATTTTTTAATAATTTGCTGTCATATATTACACCCATCCATGTTTTATTCGGTCCACACTTGACTTCACTCACTTGAATGTTCCATGTGCAAGCCAAAATCAATGTCATAAAGCTTCCAGTGTATGCTGACCTCTGATTTGGAACAATCTTTCCTCCTGCAATAAAGATGATCTGTGAGTCTTTCTCAGTTTTTCCGAAGGTCTTGATAAGACACACATCTATCCACATGTTAATTTTTATCATGTGAACAATGGTCTTGAAGGAATAGTACATGTTAAAATCCGTAAAACAAAACAAAAATCAAACAAGGTGACAATGATTTAAGGGGGATATCCAAGATCCGTGTTTTATAAGGAGGATCTGTGTGAGAATTGTGCATGTTCAACTAATCCCACATAGACCGTGTAACCTTATTCACAAACAAGAGTGACCTTGTACATCCAGGGCCTTTCTGGCAGGCGAGCTAGACTGGTCATAAATATGGACAATTTTTAATGTTGTGTATTAATTTCCACTTAAAGGTATACACGTTGCCTTGGATCGGGCGAGTTGGTCCATAAAAAGCATTTGTAACCGAAATTGCGTGGTTTCCTTTAACACCTTGAACTAACATGCTCCTTGGATAATGTAATATTCTTCTTGCAAATGTTGGTTTCAAACTGAAAGGTAAAGAATACAATTTCATCGAGTGAAAAACAAGTTCAGAAGTAAAACAAAGAAATCTGTGAGTGAAAAAAGAAACTGAGAGGTAAGAAGCTGTACGAAGGTGACTATATTTATATTTCTTCATTTTTCCCAACGCGTATGTACGGCTTATCCCTCGAAGCAGCGACCCCCTGCTCCCACAATTGCAACAAGCTGCATAAGGAGAGCCTCCGAAAGGCACTTTCTGTTACGCGTAAAAAACACTGTTTGGACACAATCCATTTTTTTATAATTGTCTACATAGATGAATGGAGGTCCCCCATCAAACGTTATGTTCCTTTCAGACGTCTTCGCTGTTTGGATTATGGCTTAATTGTTGTCCCCAAAACGCGCACAAACTGGGGGACAGGTCCTTTGCACATCGTCACCGTTTTCACGAAGAGACAATTTTGGCCATTCACAAACATCTTTTGGAGAACCCTTGAGTTAAACTATTGAAACACGTTCGACATGTTGTCATAGAACTTGAATTTTCAAGATGAAGTGAGATCTTAAATCGGCAATCTTTGCTATTAATATAATTGTTTTATTATGAGAATAAATGTTAACCTCGAGAACAACGTGTGAAAAATTTCACATTTCAAATTGGTCTATTTTTTTTCAATGCCAAAAGCACATTTTGTATTCGAACCCTTGTTACACCACAAGCCTGTAGACTCCATCAGGCTAAACCACGCCGAGTATGAATATTTAATGAGATCCAATGACACAGCCCTTGGAATTTTAAAATGTATCTTAATGAGCACTCCTGGCTTATTCTTGTTCAACCTGTGCCGCAGCTAACAGGCGAAATAACCACATGTGCCAGACAAAGCCTGTGAGTTTAATAATTGCTTTGCTTGCAGGGGTCATTGACTAAAATGGTGTTGAAAAATCTCAACTGACCACGCGTTTTACAGAAGGCCGCTGCTCGAGGTTAACACAATTGTCTGTTCGTGAAACTGCAAAACGAGGTGAGTGTGCAGCGCGTCGTGTGCGCGTTGTGTACAAACCAATGCGTAAACGATGATTGTCTTTTCGTGAAAACGAATTTATCTAGGTCATACATTATTGTCCCTTCGTGAAAACGTAAAACGCAGAGTATTCGTTTTTGGCACCGTGCCAGCGCTATGTACTTCAATGTAACAAATAACAAATGTAAAATTGTCTGTTCGTGAAAACCTTATAGTTTGGTCAAATTGTCCTTGTGCTAATTAGTGTAATTCAAAAAGTATATCGTTTTATCACTTGAAACATGGGGAAAATGTTGTTGTCAACATTTAAAAAATGTAAAAAAATCGGTTTGCCAAAATGTACACTTTTTGTCAGAATTGTCTCTTCGTGAAAACGGTGACGACATGCTTGACCATTCATTTGGAATCAGTTACCCTCAAATATTCGGGATAGTAGTACCGTGGACACATTTAAAGACATATTGAAATTTCATTCGTTTCAAACAGTATTTAAGTAGACTTTTCTTTCTTCCCTTAATCTTTCTGTTCCCTCTTCCTTCTTGTCTGTTTCACCTTTCTCTATTAATACTTTAATTCTTTTTCATGCGCTTTGAGCACCTTATTAGGTGGATATTGCGCAATATAATTAGTCATTATTATTATTACTATTACTGTTATAGTATTGTTTCAATTTCCCAAACTCGTATGTATGCCTTATCCCTCAAGCAGCCCCCCTTCCCCTCCACCATCTGCCCCCAAATTTGCAATAAGCTGCATAAGGAGAGCCTCCGGAAGGCACTTTCTGTTACGCTTATAAAATATTGTTTGGTGGACACAATCCTTTTTTATAATGGTCTACATAGATGAATGGAGGTCCCCTGGACACACCCACAAAGATAGAAGCATTCAGGCAGTTTATATGTTGGTTCAACACTGATTTTAATAAGTCTTTTCCACCTACACGGTTTCTTTCTGTACAGTAACTGACACCTACTGTACATGCACGTTATTAATGTATGTATAGTAACTGCCATTACTCTGTGATGAGCAGTAGGAAACAGTCAGAACATGAAAACATGAAACAGTCAGAACATCTGAAACAAGGACATAAAACAGTGGAAGACAGCACCAGTCTGTCTCGAAACAGCTGATGTTTAGATCATTTCACTAAGATAGCTTTGAGCTTTGCCTAGCCTATCTGATGTAAACTCAAAGGGATTATATCTGTGCAGCCCAATGGGCTTATGGTACGCGCATGAATCAGCTTCGGCTGGAGTCCAAGCTATCGCAAATTAGGCCTGACCTGTACTAAACTTAATATTACAGATGTCTTTAGAATGTCAAACTAGAAGGTTTCATTAAGGATGTTATGTAGAATAAGCGAACTTGCCCCCCCCCCCCCCGCCACAGAAAAAAGGGGGAAACAAGTGTATTCCAGAGGCTCCCCAGGTCTGCTTTGAGGGTTATGTAATAACCCGTGCATAGACCCTACATAACTAGTATGTACGCACGGCATATCCCGTAACAACGACAGTGCCCCTATAACTGCTTACATTTAGACATGTTACAAGATCAAAGTATGAGAGGGACCAGTTGCTCTCAACTTAGTTCAGGTGGTGTGCAGGAGAGGGCCCAAGCTATAAGCCCAAATCCA
>CM063261.1:6445000-6544976 GCA_032158295.1 Pycnopodia helianthoides
AGCTGTAAAGCACCTTCAAATGACACTGACAATCAACTTACCCCCCCCTACCTTTATCCATGGCACCAAATCCAACCCAAAACATCCTCCAAAGAACCCTAAACCCACTGGCCCGCCTGCCTCTAAACACAGTGCTCCCCCCCCCCCCCAACGTCCCCAAGCCCACTACCACACCAACTCCCACTGCTGGACCGAATAACTCAGCGACGCTCTTCTGGCCCCCGAGCGGTCCGCCCGGGGGAATGGCTGCGCTTTCCGGGAAACGAACGTCGGGCGCGGCCCTCTCCACAACCACCACCTCTAATAAACGACCACCCACCTCTAATCCGTCTTCCTCTGTGACAGGATGCAGAAAGAGAGCATCTACTGTATCCCATCCACCTCCCCCTCCCATAGACAGACGTCCGGCTCGGATATCACAAGCCAAGACAGTGCTCCTACTCCACCCCACCCCACCCCACCCACTCCTTCCCACCAATCCCCCTCGTGTAATCAAGGTTCATCCAATTAGCCTACCCTCTCGATCTGGGGGCACATCCCCTCCTACACCATCAAGACTCTTTTTTTGAGGTTCTATCTAAGCGGAAACAGTCTCCTCCAAAACCACCCAAATGCACCCCAAACCTCGTTCCCCTAAAGTCTCCCTCACCATCCCGCAAACTGGCCAGAAAAATAACAACCCCAATGCAAACGTGGGCGGTCCTGCAACCGACTCGGAGCAGTGGGAGGACACACAACCACTGACGATTATACACTTCTCTCCGCCGATTAACTACCCACATGTAGGGTCTCCTATACCCAAAGTCAACCACCCACACCGTCAGTATGTTTGCCCTAGGTCCCCCCCCCCTCCCACTGTATCCAACGTATCCTCCGGCAAGCAGGATCAGGGTCTACCACTCTGATCCCAAGAAACTTCACAGTTCTCTTCAATCGCACAAGGACAAGCAAGAACCCTCCACACAGTCGTGCAAGAGTTTACCGCATTCCCTGTGAATGCGGGAAAGTTTATTTAGACTCAGAGAGCGTCGAGCGCACGGAAGGAGGTGAGATTATGAGAAGCCAGCCACCGACCACCAAGTAGACTGGGGTCAGCTGCAGAACTCATCGCTCCCATCCAGAGATGGCACCGCAGACGGATCAGAGAGGCCATCGAGATCTACAAGCACGACACAGTTTCCCGAGACATAGGCTCAGTGACATTTGGCTCACACTCCTTCCGGCAAATGGATCTCCTATATCCACGGTCACATCCCCTACCCACTTAGAATCGGATCATCTATATACCCTCAGTCTCCTCTAGGTTCCCTCACCTTCCCTGTGCTTGTCACAAACTGATTCAGTTCAGTGAGAACACAGTCCCTCCTCAATCCCAGTGGGTTTCAGTTTAGGTTTAGTCCCAGCTCCAGCCCACACGCTTCACCGAGCTAAGCCCAGCCTGTCTAGTTCCTAGTCCCGCCTTCGAGCCAAACCCAACTGGCAGTTAATCCCCTACACCGGACCAAAATCTCCACAGCTCTCAGTGTTAATTTCCTTTAATTGTGTGATGTCTGGCATAGACTGAACCCTTCACTGAAGAAGTTCACCTGGCTCAGAAATAACCCAAACAATGCAAACTGTTCTAAGGCCAGGGTAGATCGCTTTTATTATTCCCTTTGATATCATGACGTGTACCTATGGTGGCCCTGAAGGGACATTGAACATATATATTTACGTAAATATTTACGTCAATATTCATGGATTTTGCCCTAAATCGCAAATATTCACGTCAATATTCACGTCAATATTTGCGAATTCTGACCAAACGCAAATATTTACGTAAATATTCACGTCAATATTAGCGGTTTGTGCCCCAAATCGCAAATATTTACGTCAATATTCAGGTAAATATTCGCGATTTGTGCCCGAAATCGTGAATTCACGATTTTTGCCCCAAATCGGAAATATTGACGTGAATATTGACGTGAATATTTGCGATTCGTGCCCAAAATCGCGAATATTGACGTGAATATTTACGTCAATATTTGCGGTTTGTGCCCCAAATTGCAAACATTCACGTCAATATTCACGTCAATATTTGCGATTTGGGCCTCAAATTCGTGAACCCACTGAACCGTGAATTTTTTTTCCAGCAACTTGAGGTGTCGTTTTAGTTTCGTTTAGTCTGGCACCCACCCTGATCTCTAACGCTGGCGAGGCATAATGGTGTATGGCCCTTACTGCGCTGGGAAAACCATGTCTAGTCTAGACGCCAGCAGCCAGGAGTCAGCGATGGTGTGATGTTTATTCGTTCAGCATCATCAAAAAACAAAAGTTTAATTTTCGTCGGACTATTTTCAAAATGAGATGGTTTCCTTCGCCATGATGTAACTCAAACCGTCTTCTCAATAAGACCATAGAGCAAGGATTCCAAGGATAAGACCAAGCAGAGCGTGCAAACTCGAGCGTGCGGAAATGTACGGGGTGCTGAATTACCAGGGTGCCAGACTGAATTGCGAGCTTGCCTACCTAGGTTACTAACAAAACACAAATATTCACGGATGACTGGGTTTGCGTTTGGGGCACAAGCCATAAATCCATAAATATTTACGTGAATATTCACGTAAATATTTGCGATCGGGGGCAAAAATCGTGAATATTTACGTAAATATTTACGTGAATATTTGCGTGTTTGGGCACAAATCGTGAATATTTACGTAAATATTAACGTGAATATTTGCGATTGGGGCACAAACCGTGAATATTTACGTAAATATTTACGTGAATATTCACGATTTCGGGCACAAATCGCGAATATTTACGTGAATATTGACGTGAATATTTGCAATTTGGGCATATATCGTGAATATTTATGTGAATATTGACGTGAATATTTGCGATTTAGGGCAAAATCCATGAATATTGACGTAAATATTCACGTGAATATATATGTTCAATGTCCCTTCAGGGCCACCATATGTACCCGTGCGTGCATGCGATATTGAAGGGTGTGTACAACATTGGTAAGGTTGAAAATATAAATGCTCACAGATTTGCAAATTTACTTAGGCCTAAATGGTATAAAGATGGTCATGGTGGAAAACTTCTCTTGAAACAGTTTTGCTTAAAAATGTTACAGTTTTTAGGAAATGAGTAACAAAATTAGTCTTTATCACAGTGATAGAATCAGATGTTTGAAAACAGTGAAAACTTAAAAGAGGGTTTTTAAACTATTTTCTCGTAACTGCGATGACCGATTGAGCTTAAACTTTGACATGTTTGTTGTTTCATGTATGGGCATGCATACGGTGCAGATACTGGTCTTTGACAATACCAGTGATGTACATGTACATGTGCTTTAAGCCATGTTCTCTGTCTGATCACTGAAGTTGGAAAAATCTCACGCACAGTCTTAAACTATAACCAATAAACTTCCCAGTAGTATGGCATTAAAGGAAGTGCTTATTGGCACTTTAATAACTCCCTACTCGAAGACAATGCATAATTATAAGGATATTGTTACTCACTTTTGGACTGATTGGAGAACTAAGAAGAACGATTTTACTGACCTAGGTGCTTGGTGGGATTTCGATAAATCCCAACTTAAAACCCTCTCACAAATGTATGAAGTCAAGGTCTCGCACGATAAATGCAAACTTCTCCGTAAAATGAACGACTCAATTAACAAACTTCAGTCTGCGCCAAACCTAACGCACCTGAAACTATTCGTGTGCTCAATGAATAGAAAAATATTTTTAACGTGTTACTTAAAAACGAGGCCAGGGGCGCTCTCGTGAGGTCGCGTTTTAAACACATTACTGAAGTTGGAAAAATCTCACGCACAGTCTAAAACTATAACCAATATACCTCATAATAACCTCATTCCAATAAAAAGTAGATCTCTCTGACATAGCAAACTGGCATCCTGTCTCTTTAACACCGACTGTAAGGTTTTTGTTGAGTTACTGGACAATAGGCACAATATAGATTCAGCGATCCATCAAGATAAATCATATTATGTTCCAGACCGTTCGATTTATGACAATATACTTCTAATTAAAGATATCTTTCATTGTTCCAATTTAAATGACACTCCCCTCGCTGTGCTCAACCTTGATCAAATAAAAGTTTTTGACAATGTTGACCATGAGTTTTTGTTTAGTACCATGAGAGCCATGGGATTTGGTGAACGGTTCATATCATACATTAAACTTCTGTATAAAAGTGCCAAAAGCCTTCTCAAGGTGGGCGGTTCACTCACCAGAGCAGCAGAGAAAGACATTCGTCAAGGCTGCATGCCCGCTTTCTGGACTGCTGTACTCCATTGCCATTGAGCCCTTGCTCAACACGCTGAGAAACCGTTTGGGCACCAACGGGTTCCCTCTCCCTGGAACCCATAAACATTGCTAGGACGGCCTACGCAGACGACGATACAATCTTTGTCACCACCGATTCTGGGTTCAATATTGTAGACGATGTGTATAAACTTTTTTTTTATAAATCCTCTGCTGCCTGCGTCAATTACCAAACATCTCGGGCCTGTGGGTCGGGTCCTTGGCCGGCAGAACCGAGGAGCCTCTTTTAACTTCCGCTGAAATAACGTGGGGCTTCCCTTTCTTAGAGTTCACTTAGGAAATACAAATTGCTACCTCAACCAAAACTGTATCGCTTGCAATAACAAACTCGGCAACACCCTTTCACGCTGGAAAGGCACTGCCAACATATAAAGGCAAAGTTCTCATCGCAAATCAACTTGCGGCCTCCAAAACCTTCCACTGTTTGGCCGTTTTCTCTTCCCCCGACAAAGTCCTGAGTGAAGTCCAGAATGCGCTCGTCGATTTCGTCTGGTCCAGTAAAAGGGCACCTCATTAGAAAAAAACTTATCTATCGTAAACCAGAAAGGGGAGGTCTAGGTCTACAATCCCGGCCAAAATGCTGGGCCATACACCCTATCCTAAAGTTACAATAACCATACAATAACCATTCCCTGTCTCACAATAAACATTCTCTCCCCCGTCCCCCCGCTCAATGTTGACTCGAACGCGGAAGACCGTGCAACAATGTGATTCAACATTGAAAGGGGGCAGGGGGCCCAACGAGATATGGCCGGGATTGTAGCTTGCCTCCAAGCACGCGTGCTCACCTTCAGACTTTCGCTCATCCAACGTTATCTCAATCTCTGTCCACATCTCGCGCACACATGATAAGTCACAATCTTCACATGTATATGAAACTCAGTCTCGACTTCCAACTATTCCTCTCTCAAACTTCGTCCAAATTTTACACTAGCCTTCCTTGCTTCTGTGGTGAGCTTTTGCGTGCTTGAAAGGCGTCTGGAGCTCGCGCCGAAATACCACCTGACTCGATCAACCATGTTCTCAATCTTCCACTCGGTAGCCCTCTGCTGAATGACAAAGCTGACGATGAGGGTTTTTTCCCTGCGCGACTCTCTTCGCACGGGATCACGTTCGTCAAACACCTTATAAACACAAATGCAGAGGGCATGTTGACAGAAGACAAACACGTTCAACCTCCTCTTCCCACCATTCATCGACACTCTGTCCAACTCCTTCAACTTAATCTTCAACGCCTTCATGGAAGACTGCTCAGAAACTTTCAAATCATATTTAATGAAAACGGTGTCTGCCTGGCAAGCTTCCAGAATATCTCTGCTTGTTCAGCTCTTCCAGTCAACTTTTCGCTCTCATCTAACTTCAACGGACTGACAGCCTCATAAAAACATATGCACGTCGTCCTCAATAACAAAGTAAATTCTCATCATCCTCGCACCAGCACATACTGGCACGAATCTGGATTTATTGATTCTTTGAAAAGCATCCACAATGGGAAGAAATTTACCAGCCGCCTACATCTAAGAGGGAGAGAGACACACAATTTAAATTTCTCCACATCATCCATACCTTCTTAATTGCCAGTTTTTCGTCATCTTAACCCAAACATGTTCTTCCTGCGGCTGGTGCTTGAGAGGGGTACGCTCCTGCACCTGTTTATCCTCTGCCCTGCTATTCAATCTGGACTAAACTTGCTCACTTCTGCATCGCATCCTTCCATCTTCAACTGGACTTCGACCTTTACTGGACACTCATCCCTGCATGCAAAGGTCGCTGCAAAGAGGCAGTTCGCCTATCAAACTTTCTCATCGTCAGCTTCAAACACGTCATTTACTGGCTTTACAGTACTTCTCGTTTATCCGATCCGTACATCATTTGGCGCAGTCGCCTACCAAATAAAATTCTCATTTACTATAACTGCTGCAACCTCTATTCAACAATCTTGCGGGTTTCATCACAAAATGGTCCGTCAACGAATTCACCATCGTCAATAACAAGCTAACATGGTTGATCAAGTCCCCTCACATGATGTCTCTACTGTTCACTACCTTTGGATTTGGAACAATGTATAATTGTTCTGTTATTTTTGTATTTTTCGTGAGGGTAGGCAGGATTCGTGTTCTTTCCTCCCTTTGATCAGTTTGTATAATGTTGGAGGAGTCTTACATTCCGAGGTCGATGATCCATATGAGTGTATAACGGTTCCTACTACTTTCAAAGAGTGTCTGGCTCCTTCGACACATTGCCTAATTGGAGGGGTTGGGCATGGGTTTTTGTATCACCCTTGCGAGGGATACCACCATAATTTGTTTTACCTTGTTTATTGTTCTCACAGTTTTTTGTTCTCATCGGAATTACCCCTTTAATTTTGTAAACAAATTATTATAAGTGACTTCATTGTCTCGAAATAAAGATGTCAATGAAAAGTCGAAACAAAACTTCTTCTTCTTCTTCTTCCTCTTCCTCTTCTTCTTCTTTCTTTTTTAATCTCAACAGTCCAGATTTCAAATTGGGTGGGTTGCTTGGGGGGGGGGACCCAGGGGCACGAACATCACTGAGAGGGGGCACATGCACCCCCCCTCCTTAGTTCCTTAGTTACGCCAATGTAGTGACGACGCAAGTTATTACCTTTGAACTCTATAATATTGATATAAAAATGAATAATTTATGGCATATCAGTGGCAATCTGCATGCATCGCCTGTTAAGACGGATTGTGAAACCATAATAACGGAAGTGTTAATCAGTGATAACGGATTGTGAATGCGTAATAACGGATTGTGAACCCGTAATAACAAACTGTGAATCCTTAATAGTGGATTGTGAATTAGGGAACACTGAGGGGAGCCGGTCTTCAGACAGAGGTTTATACCATTGATCTCCAATGGGGCATACGATTATGGTATTGTGGCGCAAATTACTCGACATAGAGGGCGCGCGAGCAGCTGCGGGCTCTGCGGCGCGTCAGTTTGACTAGTTTAGAGTTCCAAGTTGTAGTTGCAATCGTCACGCAGCGAGGAGCACCAACGGACTAGAGCAGGAGTCACCAGGTAGGTGGGACTGACGGCGTGCTGGACGGTCGGTGGAGTTGGGCTGGGGTCAGGTCGTAGGGTCCGAGGAGGATGGGTCGGAAAATACGTCGGAAAATTCAGACAGAAGCCCAGCGATGGCATAATGATAGCGTGCCTCTAGTCCCTCAACGCTACATTTCCAAAGATCCTGAAGATGTCCGGGGACATGTACGTCTTTCAGTCCTCTTGTTTGCCTCTTGTTTAGCCTCTTCTACCTCTCCCTCATCCACCGTTGTAAAGGCAGCCAGCGGTAACTTCGCCGCAGCGAAGAACGCACTTATGTCGCCCCGGGTTCAACACCCGCACCGGCAGTGTTCTCTCATCCATCCTTACCAACGATCTCGCAAGTATGAGGCCCTTGTTAGCCACCACTCCACCTCATTCGACTGGCTCTATTACCCCGACATGACATGAATCAAGTGATTTATCCATCCTCCCTGGTACAATGGTATCATGCCCCGACGGTATGATAGTTGTCTTTGCTACCACAACCCTGGCGCACAACGATGTCCCCCACCGGCTCGTGCATTTGATGTGTTCCCCATGCAACACAAGCTCCTAAGGTACAAGAATTCCCTGTGCGTTAACCTTAAGGGCAAACACTGCCCGTACCGGAAAGGTGGTTCTTCCGACCTGAACCTCAATTTGCGCTACTCCCAAAGTGTCTATCTGTGTCCCGTCAGCCTGAAACACCTTAACGCCATCGTTCTCCAACCTCGGCCGTCTCTCAGATGGAATTCTGTAATACACTTCAGTCGAAATAATTGTATCTGTTGTTTCTGTGTCCACAAGGAGTGGGATGTCAACAGAACGAATTTTTCCCATGACGTAAAGTCCCTTCTTTGGAGATATAGTAGGTATACCAGAACCTTCCGTTCTGATTCGGGTAAGAAATAGTCTCATTCGGTTTCAAATTTACAGATAACCCTGCAGCCCTTCCTCGGGTCGTAGGACAGGTTGATTGGCGTTTCCCTGACGTTCACGTTTATTCTTCCTTTCTGGACATTCCCGTGCAAAGTGTCAATTTCGTTGACATTTCTAGCACCTGTCCCCTTGGGTTGCAGGCCGACCCGGGCGAAAACGGTACACCCTGATGTCACGCCTCATCAATGTTTGGCCAGCCTCTTCTTTTGTTTGGCTCATCCGTTGCCCTGTAGCTTGCGGTACAACGTCCTCTGGTGGGTGGTCCAGCATCCTACATTTTCCATTGCCGAACTTGGGCCCACTCCTTTGAGCCTCAATTTTTTCAAAGTTTTCGGTAGCCCGTTTCGCCTCATCAAGAGTTAAAGGGTTGGCCTGAAACACACCTTCTCGAATGGACTGACTGGCTATCGCATCGGAGAAGCGTCCTCTTGTAAGGCGGTCCCTTGCCGTGTCCGTGAACTCCGGGTACGAAAATGCCGCCAATTCACGTACTGCCTGGCCGAGTTCCTGGGTAGATCCAAAAGGAAGTTTTTCGCTCGTTCCCCTGGTCCAAAACGTCCATCCAAAAGTTTGAGAAGCTCGCTGTAGGTATGCCTCTTCTTGTCTCCACCTCCGTGGTGAAGAAGCATCTTCAATGCCGGACCCTGGAGGCTCTCCGCTAGAAACACGGCTGCCTCTTCGTCGTCCCATCCATTGGCTAGTTTACATGACTTAAAATGTTCCTTGTAGTCTATCCAAGGCTGCTTATCACGAAATGGTCCGGGACAATCCTAGGGCGACCTGTCCCTCTTTCTAGCCTTTCTTGCAGCTGCTTATGTCCTACAATTTGTTGATTTCGTTTGAGAGGACATGGTGTCTCCTTAGAGGCTTCTGTGCCTCCAATATCACGGCCTGATTCGCCACCTTCCTCTAGTTCACTAATGGGTTCCATGAGTTCCGGTAACTCCTCATTATTTTACCTCCACAGGGGGTGTTTTTGTCTCCCTTGATGGCAGTGGGTTAGGCCTGTGGCATCCAAGAATCATTCTTTTTTATGCCACTCCTTTGAGGCGTCGAGTCACCTCCTGAGGCCTCCTGTCCTGTGCCCTGCACGTTGGTAATTGAGGCAAGCCCGGTCTCCAAATCGGAATCCAGCAACGTCTCCTTACTTGTGCACCTCCAAGCTTCCTCTAAACAGGATAATCTACTTGTCAACTGCTCTATACCAGCCTCCTGGCATGTAGTCTCCTCCACTGAACGTTGAACTTCATTCTCCCTACCTTGGAGGTCTACACGGAGGCTGTCAACCTCCTCTCGGAGTTCTGTAGCAGTATGGTCCGTCATTGTTTTTCTATAGTGTCTTATTTTAAAGTTTAATTTGATCTATTTGAAGCGCCCTGTTTAATTAATGATCCTCGCCTCTCCAAGCCTCCCAGAACTGAGAACGTGGGCAAATGGCAGCTAGGCGTATAATCCCACTTCTTACACCATTTGTGGCGAGACTAGCCTAATCCGAGGTTATAAGAAACTGGGAATGTAGGCCCGTTCGCCCTATACGCGTAGCCGCATTCACTCGCGCCTCCTAACCTCTGGGATGACAAGGACAGACATTAAACCACACAAGAAACAATGGCATCAGTTGCCGATGAATTTGTTGTCATAAACTCTCAACCCGTATTGGACCCCTAGTTGATTAACAGCCTCTTCAATTAATTAAGTTCCAGGTAACAGTTGCCTATAGGAAGCTTCGCACTATGCGCTACACTACTGTAAGGCATGCAGTGCTGGGCGGCGCGGTAATGCCTGGCTGGGGGTTGGTCTAAGGGTGCACCCCACCGTATAGGAGAAAACAGAGCGTCGAGCTCATTAATTTTTGTGTAGGCCTTCAAAATATGTTATATTAGAAAGATTTGAGAGCCCCCAGAAAGTGTTTCAGTGTAAAAATGTTGCCCAATTTATTGTGACCTGGGGGTTGTTGACTTCCAACTTGCCGAGGTATTTTGGATGACATATAGGCCTTGAAATAAATGGACCTATTTGCTGAGAGGTGTAGTGACATTTGTCAAGATTGATGCTCGGACGTTTTGAAAATTACAACTGTGTAGGGGTATTTTTAATTGGAGGAAGAATAACTCGACGGGCCCATGGACTCCCCATATAAATTTGAGCAGAGATTAAAAGTTCAAGAGTCAATTAATAATTTTCCCTTCACTGTTAAAAGCTGTGAGACTTCTAAGTATTTACAACACGGCCAGACACCTCACCAAGATCCTCCATCCACTAGTTGGCCTCACACAACACCACATCAACAACTCAAGCAAGTTCGTCGGCATCATCAAGGACATACATCTCCGTCAAACTGATATCCTTGTCCGTTTTGACGTTGTGTCACTGTTCACCAACATACCAACTCAAGAAGCATGCAACATCGCAAAACAACGCCTACAAGCCGATCCTACACTGACAGACCGCACAAGCCTCACTCCCGGATAAGTACACGACCTTCTCATCACCTGCGTCTCCGCTTCCAGCTTCAGGTGGAGAGACAAGTTCTATGAACAAACCTCTGGGGCCGCCATGGGATCTCCTCTATCCCCGGTCCTGGCGGATTTGTTCATGGAGGAGTTTGAACTTGACACCATCGAGAACGCCGATCTTCGCCCCAACCTCTGGCTCCGCTACGTTGACGACACCTTTGTGGTTTGGACCCACGGCAAGACAGCACTCCAAGAGTTCCTCCATCACCTAAAAAGTCAACATCCACGCATCCAATTCACCATGGAACAAGAACAGAACAACACTATCTCCTTCCTAGATGTTCAAGTTACAAGACAAGCTGACGGCACTCTAGCCCACACGGTACACCGCAAGCCAACACACACCGACATATACCTTCACAACTCTTCGTTCCATCATCCTCGCTTCAAGTCTGCTGTCTGCAACACCTTGGTCCGCCGGGCCTTCAACACCTGTGACAAAGGCAGCTTGAAGCAGGAACTACACCATATCAAGACATCACTTTAACTCAACGGCTACAAGACCTTCAACCTCAACCAGCCAAAACTCACAGCCTCACACCAGAAGAACGACCAGAGTTCATGGCTGCAATCACCCTCCCGTACATCGGCCACACTTCTCACAAGCTCCAACGCATCTTCAGCCAAGCACAAGTCAAGACCTTCCACACACAACCCAACAAGATTCAAGCATCACTCCACACACACAAGGACCAGCAAGACACTCAAGCCAAAGCCGGGGTTTACTATGGTGGCCCTGAAGGGACATCGCATATCGCAAACGTGTGCGCATACGTATGCAATGTCGTGAAACAATTCGCGAATATGTGCGCACACGTCTGCGAATATATTTGCGATGTCCTGAATTTTATTGCATACCATGTCGCATACCTTTGAATAAAATGTCTAATGATCTGGGGGTTTCTTGCCTACAGTGAGATAAGCGGTAGTCATTGCAGCGGTAGTCATTGTTGTGAGGCAAGCGAGGCGGGCGGTCTTCCGGTATGGCAAGACTTGGCCTGGTGCCAAGTTCCTGGGTACATGCTTACAGGGAGCCTGACCTGACTGTAGCGCCACGTACTCCCTAGGTCACTAACAAATTGTTCGCAACTATGACATCACCCCCCAAAGGTATGCGACATGGTATGCAATAAAATTCACGACATCGCAAATATATTCGCAGACGTGTGCGCACATATTCGCGAATTGTTTCATGACATTGCATACGTGTGCGCACATATTCGCGAATTGTTTCACGACATTGCATACGTAAGCGCACACGTTTGCGATATGCGATGTCCCTTCAGGGCCACCATAGTTTATACCACATTCCCTGTGATTGCGGTATACATCGGGGAGACCGGCCGCAACATATCAGCAAGGATCAAAGAACACAAAGCCCACGGCAGACTAGGACACCTCGACACATCAGCCATCATCAAACATTCACACGAACAAGACCACATCATCAATTGGGATCAAGCCAAACTCATCGCACCTGTACAGTCCTGGCACCAACACAGAGTCAGGGAGGCCATCGAGATACAAGCACATCATACAGTTCCACAAGACATCGGGGTATTCATCAATGACATCTGGTCACCCATCCTCAAGTCAACCCTTCCAGCAGCAGCTCACCACAAGAATGTCACACTCCAACGCACATACATCCAGCCAGCAACCAACTCTCACGCTTCACCGGCCAAGAACAGCTTGGACCCTTCCCGCCCAAATGTGCATCCATCCAGCGCTAATTAAGCTCAACCACCACCAGCAGTCTAGCATTCTCCCGAAGACGAGCAGAGTATACTGTTCGAAACGTCGAGACCAAACCGGCTCTTCTCAGAGCCAACACTCAAACAAAAGAGATTTACACATGGTTGTACCCGCAAGTTTACTATTATTTATTTATAGTTTTTCCTATGTTACCTTGAACTTAATTAATTGAAGAGGCTGTTAATCAACTAGGGGTCGGGTTGAGAGTTTATCACAACAAATTCATCGGCAACTAAGACCATTGTTTATTGTCATCCCAGAGGTTAGGAGGCGCGGCCGGGTGAATGCGGCTACGCGTATAGGGCGGTATATCTCCATCCAAACGGGGCCTACATTCCCGGCCGCTGGATAGCGGGTCAGGTCCGCAGAGGGTTTCTTATAACCTTGGATTGGGCTAGTAGTGAGGTGGATTAAGGACAAAAAACACGAAGATCGTGACACGGTGGACAAAAGCACCAATTTTTTTTTAAAGACTCCTATGGGTATGTAGATTGATAAAATCCCATGCTCCCAAAAAATTGCAATGACCTTGACCTAATTATGACGTAATATATTCAAAATGGCCGCCATTTCCTTAAAACGGCATAACTTTAGTTATATAATGCCGGGGCAAGTGATTTTAGTAGCGATTTACATGTATCAGAGGCCAAGGAATCGAATGGCAACGTTCGTGTTGTGCTGAAACAAACAGTTTTATCTTGTTTGTATTAAATTTGTCTATATTAGCATATGATGGTATAAAATACACCATCATCACCAAGGACAAATCAGTGGTTTTTAAACAATATTTTAACATGTTTTAATTTCAGCTCATGGTTGTGATGGCTAGCAGGCCAACGTAGTAACATTTGAAATTATAACTCGGTTTTGGATTGAAATGGTTTTGCTTCAGTTTCAGACAATGCAATTGCCATATATAACTTTGTAAACTGTTTCTTGGGCAACTGGTGTTTAAAATGTCCTACAATGACCAAACCACAGACAGTTTTGGACACACTTCATATCATTGTCGTGTTCAATGGCCAGGATATTTCCATCAACAAGACCTGCCTCAAAAACAGGCTGCTTGAACATTTTGCTGATACTGGTGTGCAAGAGCAGTCTGATGGAAGAAATGTTGTTCTGATTTTTCCAGAGGGCATGCAGAAGTTGCTTGAGCGCAAATATGAATCAGAAGCCATCTTGTTTGCAAAAGTGGCCAAAATATACAGAGAAGAGATTTTCAAAGAAGAACCAATTACATTTTCTGGTAGTTTCCCTTCTAATTGCCAGAAAATACTTCCAAGCACGAACCTCCTTGCATCAATGATCCTCTATGGGCCCAATCTGAAGAGTGATGTGCTGGACACTCAGGCTTGCATGACCATATCCCAGATGTTCCTCCACAATTCTAAGAAGAGATACAAAGAAGAGGCAAAAACCACTCGGCAATCTCTAGGGCGAGAGCCTCCCCTTTCCATCTACACTGGACTGAACATTCACACCTTGACAAGGAACAAAACCCTAATCGACCAACTAGCCAAACTTGGCATCTGTATCTCATACGACCGGGTCATACAGCTTGAGAACCATTTGGCTATCTCCATGTGTGAGAAATTCCATACTGAAAGTATTGTGTGCCCCAAGGAAAGGTATCTTTACAGTTGGTGTCTTAGACAACATTGATTACAATCCCTCCTCCACTTCAGCTAAGGGTTCATTCCATGGGAGCGGCATTAGCATCATTCAGTTCCCTTCAGTATGTCGAGAAAGAAAGCCACATTCCCACCTAAAAATCAAAGGAAGAAGCCATATCTACCCGATGAGTTCAGCATAGTCCAGGTGGTACACGTGTGTGCCAGAGGTCGAAATGGCAGTGAAGCGAAGGTCAAGGAGGAAACCTGGATCAAACATGCTACAAAGCTTCTTGATGTGGATACCTTAGGCCAGGCTATATCTTGGGCTGCATATCATGCGTCTCTGCAATCTCCACCACTCGACCCGCCTGCGTTAACTGCCCTCCTACCACTCTTTTATGAGAAGGCTGACTCCCCTGCAATGATTAAGCATGCCCTGAATGTCTTGAAGTATATCACTGAGTTCCTCCACCCCGACCAAATTCCATTTTTGACTTGTGACTGTCCAATATTTGCAAACTGCAAGTACATCCAGTGGACCTGACCTGCAACGCATGGAGAAGATAAGTTTCTTATCATGTTTGGAGGTCTCCATATGGAGAAATTCATGTGGAATTGTCTGGGGGATTTCTTAGATCACAGTGGCTGGACCGTGGCTCTGACAGAAGCAGGTATAGCTACATCATGTACCCTGACTCTTTCCTCAAAGCTTCACACATAACACGAACTCGACACGCCCACAAGGTGACTGCTTTGGCCCTATCCAAGATGCAGCATGATGCCTTTCTACTTTATGATGGGTCCGGTGGCACAGATGAATACAAGGCTTGGAGGCTCGCTATAGTAAAGAAGAGTCCCACCTTCCAATTTTGGGATAAAGTCCTGCGAACTGAGGTCCTAATCCTTGTCTTCATTCGTGCCCACAGGGAGAAGGACTTTTATCTCTATGTATAGTCTCTACAAGCATTGATGTTTCTCTTTTTCGCACTTGATCACTACAACTACTGTCGCTGGGCTTCAGTCCATCTCCGTAATATGCAGTCCTTGCACGGTATTTTTAAGGAAGACTTCACAAAGTACTGGGTGGTAAGCAAAACCAAGCACAGGTGTTCAGCACTTCCCATTGACCAAGTCCATGAGCAAGAAAATGCCAAAGTGAAAGGCAGGGGCAGTCGGGCTCACAGAAAATCCAGATGCCTTTCGCGGTTGGATGATATCCGGCCCAGAGCAAGCAAGGCTGCTGACTGAGTTTGAAAGTGAGTATCTACCAGAAGAAGACCCTCAAGTAAACTTCCAGCACCACGAGGAAGGCCTATCTGCTCAAAAGTCCTTCCAACAGCAAACCAAAAGCCTTATCGAGGTAATCAGGCAATACAATAACCCTTTCCAAGATGACTACCCTGATTTGCTTGTCTTGCACACACAAGACTGTGCAGATGAATCCATTGTGCGTACAGTGCGAACTATCGAACTACCAGTATCTGACATTTAAGAAAGAGGTCTTCATTGACAGAACAAAGTCAATCCATGCACTAATAAAGAAGAACTCATTACCACTGTTTAGGTCACCGGTTAAGCCCAAGGTTAAATCTACAACGAAGCAGCTAACAGCCCTCCACAATGATGTCAGTCTCTTTGGACGTCTATATATTGGAAATCAGCTATGTGATGGAGATCCAAGTGTATTCTTCAGCCATGAAAACCAACCTTATCCTCCGTCAATCTCCAACTTTAGCAAACTTCGCATATCAGGTGCAAAGTCATTCGACATAATAAATCTCCTGTCATAACCTATGTATCCGGTCAGAATCATTGTGTTTCATTGTGTTAATGTGTTATTGTTTTGGTTGATAGTTATTGTTTATTATATCATAATGACATCATGGTATCTTATAGATCAGTGCCACGGTAATTATACTGTTACCATATTAACACAAAAATATTAGCATTTTGGCGAAACCACGGCAAGAAAATCTTTTTTTTCAAATTTTGTGTTATTTTTGTAGTATTGACGATGATGACGTCATCATTACATCAATATACATGTACATGTAGTCACCATAAAGGATATTAATTTTTTACAAACTAATACTACCCTTATTGAATTCATTGACCACAAAAACATAATTTTGGCACATAGAAATCCCACCATGGCATTTGCGTTTGCTTTATTACATAAAAAGACGTTATGACGTCATAATGACGTAATTCAAGGTGATCCCATTCTCAGATTTTTTGGAGCATGACTTTTTTGAAATCTATGGGTCAAACTGATACTTTGGTGAAAAAATGGTGCTTTTGTCCGTCGTGTAACGAAATTTTCCTTAATCCACCTCACTATAGTCTCGCCACAGTATTCTGGATATCAATCGTCTATACCTATGTCTGTGCCTTATCCACATGACGTCATTTGAGGTCAAAAGGAGGCTGTTCATTTGCCCATGTGCGCCGCCGCGCGTACAAAATGAGCGTTTTCATTGTTTCCTCATCGGTTTACCTCTAATGATGGCGGATGGATGACGTCAATAAGGTCTGTTAAAAATATTACGTACAAAGAAAACAGATAATTTGATAGTTCCAGTGCATATACAAAGGTTTTACAGAACAATGTGCTCGTTTAGAGGGGCCATTTATTCGCTATAGTTGACAGAGCCGGTCTTTATATCACACGTTAATACACCCCACGTGACCATTCTTCAACCAATCAAAGTGCATTAAGTCTCGGAGGTGTTTACCAATCCGTAATAGTGGATTCAAATCTGTAGTAACGAGGGTTTTGTGGGTCCCTCTCATTCTTCTTTGGTCTTGTGACATGTCAAACTGTATTCAGTTTAGAGTGACACTTCATTTGAAGTGGATTAGTTCAAAAACGGGCATTTTGACACGCGCGTACTAAGATCAGCAGTGCCCCACAAGGGACACGCGCTCGAAGGTGTTATGCAGTATAGGCCTACTCCGACGAGGGTTAATTAAACCCTAAGATGCTCTTAATAGTTTAATTATTACTTTTTTATGGCCAATTAGACATAATAGATATCGGTTAATAAGTATTTTTACACATATAATTTGTATTTAGTAGAAAAGGATTCATTTCAAAATCAAGAAGAAACAAATCTGACACTATACGGTAAAATAAGCTGATTATTGTTTTGTTTGGGGCCCTTACATTAATAAAAAAAAAAATACATCACTGATAAAATACTAACAGTGACAAGACTTTGGCAGAAAGTGCGTAAAAACGGAAATTAGTAACTAAAATTGGACAATATAGGACAAATGGACGAAATAACACACTAGTCATTTACAAAAATTACAATAACACCCCAAAAGTAGGAGATTAGAAATATGAATATAAGTTACAAGCCATGAAAGTAATTCAAGCCTTACCTTCCTTCAACAAACGCCGAAATGAAGAATAAGAGTTTGAACGATTAATTAAAGGAACACCATTTAAAAAAGAAGGAGCTCTGGACCTGAAACTGTTTTTAAAATTACCCTGTGTGATTGCCCAGGTTGTTGGATGATCACCAGGCTGAATTTAGGTTAAGTCTCTGGCAAATAGTCCGTAGCAATGGAAGCCTTAAAAGCCTGGCAGGCAAGTGGATGCACTGAGAAACTGTCATCAAGTGTTACTGTTAATAAGATGACTAACAAATTTAGTTGGTGGGCGATTTGCCAGGGGTTAAATAAAATGGCGCATCACTGGGAACGAGGGTGCTAACTAAGACCAATGCGAAGGGCACGTTTTTTAAATTTTTAGATTTTGTTGACAAGAGTAGGTTTGACACCCCACACAATGCAGCAGTATTGGTAAGAACCAAGGCATTGTATAACAAAAAGCTGTTTGCTAGTTAACAAATTTTCTTGTTCTGGTGAGCAATCGAGGAATTTAATTTATTGCAAAAATGTTCAGTGAAGTTTAACTTGTTGTCTAGATGAGAACACCTTGTTGTTTATGAGAATCAACTTTTTGTATGTTTTGGCCAGACATCAAAACTTTGAGGGGATTGCTCATTTTGAGTTTTTGAGTATTACCACCTGATGTGTGGAGGCCTTTCACTTCAATTTCAATCAGAGGAAGAATCCAAGGGCTTGCCTATCCAGGGGGTAAAATAAAATGGCGCACTACTGAGAACGAGGTTGCTTTTGGACTAAATCACCACTTGGAACGAGGTTGTTTTGGTCCATCGAAAATGCAAGAACAAAATGGCAGCCCCCAGCACCATCAACTTACGGGCACTGAACAGTGTGTTATCTCAAACCATTTACAGAGTGCTCACCACATGTACTACAAGGTAAGGTTATATTATATTACATTCGCTGGTTCCAATTCCTTCCTCCAGTCCATTATTACATACTTAACTATATATATTATAGCCTTGTCGCTTGTTGGGCTGCAGTGCAGTGATAATTGCCAATCGTATCGTATTGTCATGATTGTAGGACTCGGCATAATGATATACATGTAGGACCACTGTATTCGACGGACGCCTTGCTGATAAATTCATGGAAATTTCAGAATGTTCCAAATACTTGTATTTTTGTATCATCTTAAAGAGCTTAAAATTTGCAATAAAATGGTAGGTCTCCTACCTACATACGATAACCTAAACACAAATTGTGTATCGCAAAAATTATTGATTAACCGAATACTATTTATTATTAAGCCCTTTTCTATGCAAAATAGGTGAAAATCTTGTGACCTTTTACTAATACTAGGCAGTATCTTAATGTACAGTTTATCAGGAAATAACACATAAACTTCAAATGAAACAAGCGATTTTTGTGGTTTTGCAAATTTTTGGGGTCAAATGATAATTTTGTGCTACTGCTAGTGCTAGACCCAGAAACTGGGCGCTGTACTCCTTTTTCGAAATTTTGACATCGGTCAGACTAGCGCTCCAGGAACTTGTTGCTCGCAACCACAGCAATCTTCATTTTAGCGTTCCCGCTCTCGGTAGGATCCACGGTACTTCTAGAAACTATAGGCTCCCCCGTTAGCCTTCGTGTAAAATTTTGGGCCTCCTTAACACGCTACGTTTTCAAACGATCGTTGATAGGTGAACATTTTATGGTCATGAGCCAGCAATAACTTCAGTTTGTTTTGTACTACACAGCTCAAACTTTCCCATCACACTAAATATACATTTAACGATGCTTGTGAGGCTTTTTTGTTGAGTTACATGCAAAAACATCTTCAAAAAATGAAATTTACCATCTGACCATGCAATACTCGCGGTTGTTTTGCTCTTCATCGCGGCTTTTACGCATAGCGCTAAAATTTAGACTGGGCAGTGTGCGCGGAGCTTAAAGACAGCGCGATGTGCGCCAGGCAGAAGGCTCCATGTACTCCGCGCTGTCTTAATTTTTGAGAAATGCGTGAATGCCGCGTGAGTGCCGCGTGAGTGCCGCTATGAAGAGCAAAACAACCGCAAGTATTGCGTGGTAAATTTCATTTTTTGAAGATGTTTTTGCATGTAACTTGACAAAAAGGCCTCACAAGCATCGTGAATTTTAGTGTGATGGGAAAGTTTGAGCTGTGTAGTACAAAAGAAACTGAAGTTATTGCTGGCTAACAACCATAAAATGTTCACCTATCAAAGGCCATTTTGAAAACGTATAGCGTTAAGGAGGCCAAAAATGTTACACTCCTATAAGGCTCTGGGGGAGCATTATAGTTTCTAGAAGTAGATCCACAGGTGCCCTGCCTCAACCATGACGACTACGCAGTTAAGGTGGGGCACCCATTGATTAGACGAGTAGCGTGTCTCAACCGTAAATACAGCGCGGTTGAGGCAGTGCACCCATCTAAAATTTGATAGGTGCCCTGCCTCAACCGCGTGGTCGTCACGGTTGAGGCAGGGCACCCGTGGATCCTGCTGAGAGTGGGATCGCTAAAATGAAGATTGCTGTGGTTGCGTGCAACAAGTTCCTGGGGCGCTAGTGCGACCGAGAATGTCAAAAAAATTATAAAAAGGAGTATATCGCCCCAGTTAGGGTCTAAGTTTGTGCAATGTTGTCTGCCGAAGTTATGAAGTTTTTAAGTCAATTTAGGTACGTAGATTCTGAAAACCGTATTTTTAATCTTCTTACAAGCACTCGTATCAATGTCCAGAATCAAAGTTGTGCAAAACTTACCTTGAAATCAATGTTATTTTCGACGAATGTGAAATTTTCTGGTGATCTTTTTCTGTCAAATCTTGCACAAAGTAACGATGTATCGGATGATGAGTCTTCGCCTGATCACAGGACTCTAACAATCAATCCACTTAAAGGCAGTTACATGCACATTCGGGATTTCCCTTCTGGGAGTGACATGGTCACTTGCCAAGTCAATAAATAGCAGGTTGGAATAGCGCCACCAACGGTGGGTTACTATAATCTGCCTACTGATACTATTTTATAACTACGAAGACGATGCATGACCTTTTTACGTCAACACTCACACTGCGTGCAATGTTATCAAACCCTGGAAGCAAAGTAACATTTTCTACTTGCCAAACATTGAGTCTCCTCTTCGTTGGCCAAAACTCATGAACTTGGAGGATTTCAGACAACTCGTCCGGCAAACAACTCGACGGGTCGGACAACTCGATGGGTCAGACAACTCGACAGGTCAGACAACTTGACGGGTCGGACGTCAAGTTGTCCGTTCAAATGTAAGACAACTTGACTTTTGATCAGACAACTCGATCAGGTGGGCCATTTGCTGTGTGGGTTTGTAGGTAAGTTGGTGCTTAGCTTATTTTTCAAAACCTTCTAAAACGTTGGCAAAGTGGTCTGTTAACGCGATTGGCCTCAGCTTATCAACCGATGCAGAAGAGGTTTTTGGAATAGAAATGATGGCAGCTCTTTTCCAGACATCTGGATCATTGGCAGATTTAAGGAAGGTATTGAAAATTTGGTCCAAGGGAGTGCTCAGTTTGCAGGTAAATTTTTTATGATATGCTTGTAGGGATGTTGTCAGGTCCTCCAGATTTGCAATGTTTGATGTGCTTCAGCTGGTGATAAACTTCCCAAGGATGGATGATTTGGACAGAGGCAGGAAGAGGTCAGGAGGCAGGTAGATCCTCTGCATTGGTTGGTGGTACATGTAGGTCACTTGCCACAGAAGCAAACAGGTAAGTTTAAAATCCTGAATAGCAACAAAGAAATTGTTGGTCTCAATTCCTCGCACTTTGATTGGTTTGCTCTCTTCGTTGGAATTTGTAATTATCTTGATCTCCCGGTACCAAGCAGCTTGATTGGAAACTTAGATGGCTCAAACTATTTTCTTACGCATTTGCTTCCATGTGCAGGTGGTTTTTGTTTTATAGAAAGCATCTTGGTGTTGTCAAATGAGTGACTTGATAGATGGGGTCATCCATGGCTTGTCTTTGATGAAGCTTGGTTGTACAAATTGGAAAGTAATGATCAATGGCTGCATTCAGAGTATTGTAGAATTAGCCTGTTTGTTGGAGTCTGCTGCTTGCATAAACGGGGACCAATCATGGTTGCATATCCAGGAACCAAACTGTCGTATCACAAAGAGGTCTGGTGATAGCATTAGCAATCGTGCAGCTAGTTTTCAGGGTTGACCAAACTACAGTGCTGTGGTCACTCCTTTTGAGAAGGGTGAAAACTTGTGGCACAGCATATTGGTTTGCCACATTGGAGATGATCTTGTCTTAGATCGTTTTGTCCTCTCTACATGTAGTGGGCTTGGTGACAACTTGTCTAAGTTGTGGATCAACAAGTAGTTGTGTAAGGTCCAGCTGATTGAAATCACCCATGATCACTGTACCAGCAAACTGATTGTTTGTGAGAATAATGTCAATAATTTCATGGAGATGAGCAAGGAAACGATCAGCGACAAGACTGTTTGGTGGGTAATACACCACGGCAACAACAATGTTTGTCGGCTACCTTGTTTTGTACTCATGGAAGGTATCCTGTTGACAGTGTTGTGTACTTTGCTAAACACCATGTCCACATCTAGACTAGTTCATGAGAGTGCATGCCCCCTTTGTGATTGATAATGACAGGGCTGTCATGTTGTCTACCTATACCCGGATGTGGATGTCCTGTCTCTGACTCGCTATGACTTGAGGGCATAAAATAATAATAATATTAATGAAGAACACAGAGCGCCGGTATCCGCCTAAAGAAGGCGCTCATGGCGCTTGAGGAGAGGAAGACAAATTAGGACTGAGGATTGTGTGAGTATGCTTGTTTGAACAGGTGAGATTTTAAGTTTGTCTTGAATGTTGTGATGGATGGAGATGATTTGACAGTCAGTGATGCTATAGAAAAGGACCTATTGCCCCAAAGAGTGGAAGATCTGGGCTGATGAAGCATCATGAGCTCATTAGAACGCAGTCCGGTGTGTGCTGAGGTGTATGGGTGGATGAGGTTGATGAGGTATTCTGGAGCATTGTTGTGTCAAGTTTGTACTGAATCCTGTGTGATATTGGCAGCCAGTGGAGATCCTGTAATACAGGAGTGATGCGGGAATATTTACTGGTGAGAGAAACTAGTCTGGCAGCGATGTTTTGTAGACGCTGCAGACGTTTCAGTTGGTTTCTCTTGATGTCATATAAAGCAGTGAATTGCCCATGTCGATTTTGGAAGTGATGAAAGCGTGAACAAGTATTTCAGTGGTGTGTTTGTCAAGATATTTCCGAATGTATCCAATGTTACAGATTGACATGCAGACTGATCTAGAAATTGTTGTCACATGGGGTTCCATGGATAGTGATGAATCAAAGATAATGCCAAGATTACGGACTTGAGTTTGTTTGTTTGTTTGGTTTATTTCCATTTGCAAAACTTGTAAATACATAAAATAACAACTGTTATAATAGTAATAAAAAAAATGTAATAAAAAAAAAGTACAAATGGAGGTAACATCCAGAGGAGGTATAACCCTCCTGTAGTGGAGTACCCAGACTGCTATTGGTTCCTAATATATGTTTATATATTCATATTTATTAATTGCATGCGAAAATTTAATATACTTTCCCAAGGTCAACAAATAAAAGACTACAAATATGATAAAGAAAGAATAAAATATAATGATTAATGCCCTGCTGATTTTGAGCATGAATGAAACAAGAAGTTAATGCAATGAAAATGTTTATATTATTAATGCCCTGCTGATTTAGAGCATGAATGACATGAGAAGTTAATGCAATGAAAATTGTTATACTTGTCCAAATAAAACTCTTTGAGATGGGTAAGGAAATGCTTCCTTGATATACCAGTAAATTCATTTCTCAGGCAAACAGGAAGGGAGTTAACAATTTTAGGTAGAAGTTTGCATCCACATCCACTCTACAAATATCAGTAAGACGAATAAAATTATCTTGTCTTGTTGCGAAAGGATGAAAGTCCCGATTCAAAGGAAAATACGAAGACGGACTTAACCGGGAGCAAATTGTGTATATAATCAAAGTAATGCATGGCAATTTGGACATTAAAAATATCTTCCAGCTTCAGAAGTTTATATTTGAAACAAAGAGGAGTGGTATGTGCATTGTACTGAGCATGATACGCATTACGAATACATTTTTTTTGAAGAGTTATAAGTCTTTTAAACAAGGAGGGGTACACCTTTATCATGCCACCCCAGGCCAGGAGGCCATAGTTTAAATAGGGATTAACTAAACTCTTATAAACGGCCAAACTGTCTTTCACTCTCAAAGTATTCTTAGTTCTGTTGATAATGTAATTACATTTAGAAACTTTGTTACATACAAGGTTAATTTGCTCTTTCCAGAGCATATTCTTATCAGTGATTAGGCCAAGAAAAGTTGTAGTAAGAGGAAACCTTATTAATAATAACATTTTCTAGATAAAGTGAGACATCAGGTAAAAATCGTTCTCTTTGCTGCAAAGAATAACAAATATAGTGTGTTTTATCAGGATGGATTTTTAACTTATTGGCTCTAAACCAATCTTGTAGCACCCTCAAATCATCATTCACAGCATTAGCCAGAACCTGCAAATTCTGCCCGGTGGCAAAAAGTGTTGTATCATCAGCAAAGAGAATCGGTTTTAACAAGGAGCAACACAAAGGCAAATCATTAACATAAATCAAAAATAACAATGGCCCTAGTGTAGAACTCTGGGGTATTCCACAAGTGATATTACAAGTCCTGGATTTGACACCATCTAAAACCACAAACTGTTTACGATCTTTTAAATAACTTGTAAACCAGTCAAGTGCAATTCCACGAATACCATAATAATGAATTTTACATAAGAGGATGTGATGATTGACAGTGTCAAAATCTTTTTTTTTAATATCGAGAAAAACAGCAACCTGAGATATATATATCAGACGGATCTTTGTTAACAGAATCAGACAGATTATTGTAAAAATCTAATATGGCATGAACAGTTGATCTACCCGCACGAAATCCATTGATTTGCAGAAAGTAACTCATTGGAATTAAGAAAAGACAATATACGACCGTGCTTAAGTTTTTCTAGCACTTTGGAGCAGGTATTAATTAATGAGATAGGACGGTAATTACCTGGATCCTGGGGATTACCTTTCTTAAAAACAGGAACAACTTTAGCAAATTTGTAAATGTCAGGAAAAGTACCCTGTTCAAAGGAAGTATTAAAAATATTAGATAATGGAACAGAAACCAAGTCAATAACATCCCTTAGAACAGAGTTACTAACTTCATCAGAGCCAGAACTATTTTGTTCTGAAACTTAGTAACAATTTTGACAATTTCCCCTGGATCAGTAGGAGTAAGAAAAAATGCATTAGGAGCAGAAGTTGCAAAATTAACATAATAATTAAAATCTTTTTCAGAATCTGGAACAGTCCTAGAAGCAATGTCCCCTACAGTACAAAAATGTTGATTGAGTATATCTGCAATTTCCTTGGAATTCAAGAATAACTCTTTATTAAAAATAATACTATTGATTTCAGAAGGCGATTTCGGGAAGGTGATTAAATTAAGAAGTCGCCAAGTTTCTTTAACGTTACCTTTAAGCTTGTTAAGCTTATTATGATAAAAGGTGATTTTAGCATGACGTTTAATTTTATTAAATAAATTATTGTACTTCCTATAGAAAATCAGACTGGACCGATTCTTATTCCTGCGGGCATAATACTTTTGCTTGTTGCAACATGACTTCATTAACCCTGGTGTCATCCAGGGTGACCTTATCAGCTGACATCTTGGAATTCTCTTCTGGACAAGTGGGAATGCTAAATCAAAGGCAGATTGCCAAATATCAGTAAACGCAGTTAGTGGTAGACAGTAATCTACGGAATGCTTGCAATTCACACTATTAAATATTCTTATAGTGTTGCTCTGCGTCATTGCTAGATGATGGTTACTTCCATTTTCGAAATCATATAGCGAAATAAAATGGTCAGATAAATCACTTTTAATAATAAAAGAGGCAGCATTTTTATCAATTCTATTAGTAATAATATTATCAATCAACGAAAACTTGTTACCGTCGATCCTAGACGGTCTCAATATCATAGGCACATAATTATCCACAAAAAGACTATCAACGAATTCACTCACAAAATTGCCACATGTACTTGGACAGCCATACTTGAGCAAATTAATATTAATGTCACCCAAAATATAACACGCTTTAGATTTAGGCCTACATTTTTTAATCTTTAATATCAAATTGAACAAAAAATCTTTGAACTTAATCAGTTCAGACACTGCCACACCTGGAGGTCTATACAAAGAACATATAATAAAACTATCTTTGGAACCAGGATTAATTTCAGCGGCAATGAGTTCAATGTTTGCGGTAAAATGAGTTTGAGTAGATGGTATGATGGATGAATCGCCAATTCTAATAGATGGAATATGAACTTTACATGATTGCTGTTTTGAACCTATGATGATAAATTCTGTTTTCTGATCGTTTATTTTGAGCCAGTTTTGTGTCATCCATGAACGTACTTCATCAATGCATACATGTACATGTACTTCCATCTGGTGGACTGCTAGATTGACCTTATGTTGTTGAGGGTCTACTGACAGATAAAGTTGGATATCATCTGCATAGCAATGATAAGACATGTGTAAGATATGCCATGCTGTTGAATGATGCTGCTAAGTGGGGTTGTGTACATCAAGAACAGTACCGGTCAAAGGACTGATCCCTGTGGTAGCCCGAAATTAAGCATTAAGTGATAGGGCCTACAGTAGGAGAAGTTGATTCATTAATGCGGACATACTGTGATCGGTCTTTAAGATAAGATTTGAACCAGTCTAGTGCAACTCCATTTATCCCAATGTGAGATTTGAGGCGGTGAAATAATGTGACATGGTCAACAGTATCAAATGCTGCTGATAAATCAAGCAGCACAAGTAATGATATTTTGCGGTTGTCCATAGCTTGCAACAAGTCGTTTTGGATTTTGAGTGTGGCAGACTCAACGCTGTGTTGGCGCAGAAAGCAGATTGATGCTGGTCATGAAGATGGTTCTCAATTAGGAAAGATGAAAGTTGCACCAAGACCACTCTCTCCATGGTTTTACTTAGAAGTGAAAGGTTAGAGACTGGTCTATAATTCTTCATTTCATCTTTGGTAAGATAGAACTTCTTTAACAACGGTCGAATTTGAGCAACTTTCATAACATCTGGGACGCCACCATGCAGTAAACTGGCATTGATGATGTCAGTAAAAACTGGGATAAGTAAGGTTGAACATTTATTAAACAGAGATGATGGAATGGGGTCAAGTTTGCAGGATTTAAATGGTGAGTTCTTGAGAATGTTCGATACATCATCATCTGTCACTTGCTGAAATGATGTGAGATGATGTGTAGCAGAGACCTGTTCCTCGTGGAAAAGATTGTCAGTAACATACTAGAAACCACTGTGAATCTTCCGGATCTTCTCAGTGAAGAAGGAGCAGAACTCATCGGTCAGTTCATTATCACTTTGGCTTGCGGGGAGGGGGGATACACGACATCTGTGGAGTAGTCGGTCAGTCAGTTTGAAGAGTTGCTTTTGATCTTTGGCATTAGCAAGAAATAGCTCCTTGTAGTAGTTAGACTTGGCTGTTGTCATGATGTGAGTGGAATAGGTTGGAAAAAACAATATCGTTGCAGAATTGATCAGTGTTTATAGCACTGATACGACGTTTGAAGATAACTTTGGTGAGAGTACGTGGCTTTTCCAGTAACAGAGCACATATAATAGCATTATGATCCGACAGTCCATCGATGATTTGAATGTTTGAGATTACCGGTATGTCAGATGAGCGTGTAATTAGTAGGTCAAGTGTATGGCCAGCTTTATGGGTAGCATCTGAGATGTTGATGTACACATGTAGGCCACTGCCTGAGAGCGATGATGAAAAAGTACAAGCGTTGGTATCTGAGAAGACATTGACATGAATATTGAAGTCACCAGTGATGAGAATGGGCCTAGGGTTGAGTAAAAACTGGTCAACGATGTTCGTGAATTCTTCAATAAAAATATTGAAAGAACAACCAGTGGATTTAGTTTGTGGTCGATAGATAAGCACAAGCGAGATGGAGACTGATGTGCTTATGAGTTCAACATTAAGGCACTCAACAGTTAATCCGGACAGTTAATCCAGACTTGTACAGAAGGGCAAGACCCCCCCCCCCTCGTTTCGATGGACGATGGATGTGTTGGATAGAGTAACCAGCTGGGGTGATGTCACTTATGATTGCTTTATCTCCTGGCTTTAACCAAGTTTCTGAAATTGCTACAATATCAATGTTGTTGTCTATGACAAAGTCAACGAAAGCTGTTGTTGTATTTCTGACTGACTGGAGGTTAAGTGCACAGAAATTTGCATTTCTCTTTTACTGAATATGAGGGCAGTTTTCATGAGGTAAAGTCATTCTGGGCGGAACCGGCAAATTGCGATTTTTTCGGCAATTTTTCCCACCTTGACAGCCTCTTCTAGTTGGTTTCACTGCGCCAAGATTGAGATTCTGTATAGATTTGTACACATCCAGTGGTAACTTGACTTGTCTATTGTTCAGGCGAATTAGCTCATCCCTTGAATAGGAGTAAATTGGATGATGGGTTGTCATTGTCATTGTTGAAAGGGTGACAAGGTAAAAAGCTGGTAGTGCAACTAGTGCAGATAATAAGGGAACCAACAATGCTGACCTGGCCATGTGTAACTGTAGAAAGCTCCTGTCCACACAGTAGCACTGTACAGCTATATATTCCGATACAACTTGTAAGAAAAATGTACATCAAAATACCTGCAAATGCAAGAAATGATCTGATGTTGAATGTGGCTGTAGATAATCACCAGTCCTTATTTGAGATTTTGAAATGTCTTTCTCCTCGTGTAGAGCCGTATATCCAAGGAAAACATTATCAAGGAACAGAGCTAACGGCAGTGCAGCCACCAGTGCGCACACTTACACTTGTCATTGTCATAAAACACTGCGAGCAATTCGAGATGGTTGATGTGAAGAAACTGTTCCTCTAATGACCATCTGCCCTTGCACTGCACTGCACCTTCCCTAGGCAGGCACCTTAACCCTGGAGTAATGCATCTGTCTGGTTAAATCTGGAGTCGGGTTGAGAAGGGTTTGAGCGTTCCACAATATGATGCAGCTTACCCAAGTTTCAAATTCCACTTGAGAGGCTGGGAAAAGTATTACCTCGCACTCGTAGGAGTTTTCTCTGTGCAGGGCAATCACCTTGTCCTGCTGTAGGTTTCGGTAACAGCGTTGCAGAAAAGACTGCCTGAATGCTCAAGGATATGCGGCCAAGAAGTCTTGCAAGATCTCTCACCGTCAAATTTCTTGCTTGAAGAACACTTTGACAATGTTCCACTGGCAGGGCCAAAGTCATTGTTGATGAATTGATGAGAAAACCAAGGTAAGTTAACTGTTGGATGGGACAAAATAAGACTTGTTGTAATTTATCATGAACCCTAACTTCTGAAGTAAGTTGGCGATTGTGTTCAAGTTCTCCTTGCATTTCCCTGATGATTTGCCTTGAATGAGGGTGTCGTCCAGGTTAAAACACGCAACAAATTCCCATTTTACAAAGATGTGCAGCAATTGGTTTGAGAACTTTTGTGCACTTGAAAGGCCAAAAAGGAGACAGCAAACTGAAACAGACTGTCTTGCCAAAAAACAGTTACTTGCGATTTTCCGTGTGAATAGGGACCATGAGGTTAAAGCAGCCATTAGGTTTATTGAGCATTCATAAAAGTTGCCTAGATTTAACAAATCCTTTACTAGATTTATTCCTCCCATCTTGAAGTATTGATCAAGCACAAAGTTGTTGAATGGCCAAAGATTGATGATCAGATGAAGCTTTCCTAATTTCTTTGGAATTTAAAACAGAGATGAAATGAATTGGCCCTCCGCTGCAACTTCCAGTGTGATGGCTTTTTTCTTCAATAACTTTTGAACTTCTACTTGCACTAACTCTTCTTGAAGTGCAGAGTCCATATGATTGACAGGTCCTCTTTTCTGCAACTGAAACGGTAGCTCAAAAAATGTTATTATGTGGTCACAAACTGACTAGCGAATCCAACTGTCGTGTGTAAGAGTTCTCCAGTATTGAACGAAAAATACAAGACAACCTGTCTGAGAAAATTGAACTACTTTTTTGACTTGTCATTGACTCTCTGGTTACCCTTGAACAGGTTGCCACGAGTAGTCCAAGATAACCTTCCATTTCCATAACCTGTGGAATTGTTGAAGGAGCGTCAACCTCAAAAAGTACAACTGCTTCTGAATCTTCCATGTTGGTAAACTGTCCTCTGGTGTCAGCAGGAAATTTCCACTGTTGTTGAGCGGCTGGTGACGAGACGTTTCCCGACGGTGTAGGGGCAACTTGAGGCAAAGAAAGCGCGTACCAGTGTTAGCCTCGAACTGTGCCAGAGGAACTTGAGAGAGTCTCAGGCCAGGGACAGAGATTGCTGTCATGAATTTTGACAAGTCATGAATTCAAGAAAATACAAATAAATTAGCCTCCAAAGTCATCAAGGGAGCCTCTGGATCAGTGGCTCTCTCAGCGGAAAAGAGTAGATTTTCTCCGTACTCTTCAGCAGTAGCCAGTTCTCAAAGTCGACAGGACTCCATCCATGCTGCTTTGTGTACAATGGTGGCAAATAAAATGTGTTTACTGGAATAGATGCCTCTGTGCATCCACAATAATGCGGCTTGTATACAATGATGTGGCTTACATGTATTAGATGATACATTGTTCCCTTGAGTCTTCGTATGCCAATTTTGGTGTACTCTGGCTTATACATTGTACACCAGGCGGCTTACACGAATTTAAGTTTCCTGCATTCAGGCATGCAACTTTTCCTTGGATCAGCTGATTTCCTCTTTTTTATTCTCAGTTTTACCATTCAAAATTGAAAAATACTGTACAAAATCATTGAAATTGTGTAATTTCCCCTTTTTTGGTGAAGTTACAGTTGCATGCCTGTGCATTGACAAACTGTGCACAAATACATGTACGTTTGTAACATACTGACTAAAGCTGTGTGCAATAATGAAAGCATGCAGACTTTCAATTTATGATTTTCTCATGCGGACGAATAGTGTCAAGAGCCTTCCATACATTTTATTGAAACATTTTATTTTAACTAACATTGACAAATATAAAGCCAAACTATTTAAAAGCAAAATGAAATGAAAAAGCGTTAATTTTAAAACTATGAGGAAAATTAATGAATGATTTTCAAAGGAGTTGAGACTTCCATGAAGATTCAGACTTTCAGAAGAACAGCGTTGAAACACATCAATTGGCATTCAGTCACAGATCTGTTTATATCCCTAGAAGCAAAGTCACCCGTGTGTCTAAATGGTGGAGAACTTCATTCATGAAAGAGCATGTAAAAATTCATTTTGCAATCAAGAACGCAATTTTTGATGGTTTATGAGTTTCAGTACATATATGTGTATATAATTTGAGTATCAAAAAGATTTCTTCTTTTTCTATTATTTTCCTCATTCCAAATTTGTGCTAGTTTCAAATTACTGCAAGTGTTATTACTTGTACTTCCAGTTATCTAAAACTACATGTTGGACAAATCTGGAACAAGAAAAATTACAGTCAGCCAAAACAGCAAACAAGTTTTTCAAGCCCAATCTCTCTGATGGTCACATAATAAGAGCCGCAAAAAGCTGTCACAAACTGACAATGTCCACAAATAAAATGTGCTCATTATATGAGACTTGTGTAGGTTTAATGAAACCGTTAAAACAAAAATTAATATTTCAAGATACATTGTAGAGTTAACATGTTCATTATTGTAAACTAAGTTTGTTTGATGTTTCATGTAGATACCTAGAAGCAAAGTCACCTGTATGTCTAAATGGTCTCTTTGGGATTTCACTAAGATGTGTGACATCAGGAGCAGGTATGCCACAGAAGCCAAAGAGGCCTCTGGGTAAATACATGATATTCAGTCAAGAAAAGCACCCACAAGTTCGAGCTAAGAACCCAGGTAAGGTACATTTGTACATTTTTCATGAACAATTTATTTGTGTGAAAAGGTGCACTGGGTTTATCCTTTCCATAAATCTTTATACATTGCAATTCACAAACAAATTTAGCCTTGCTCAAGGTAGTCGCAGTTTTCACTCCGAAAAAGATGCCGTAAAACCCACCCGTTGCCTATACATAGCACTGTGCGTAATGTGTGTATCACACATAGCACGACGCCAGTACGCGCCGCCCGTACTACTACTGTGCGCAGGACATCCACACTCGTATTACTGTCCGCATGCGGAGGCCGTCAGGCCGACAGCCTTGTAGGGTCTGTTACTTCCGGGTTTAATGTTTTTTCTCTTTTCACCGTCCACTATTGGACGAAAACAGGGGGGGGGGGCTCTCGGATATGCTGGTTTGCAGATCATGAATGTTCAAATATTTAACCGGACGTATTGCAGACAACGCAGGATGGGAAATAAATGAATGATTCATTTTGACGTCCAATCACGAGCTTACCTCATTATGACCTTTGTACCGTGTGTTATGCTTGCTGAGTGTCCTGCGACGTTCGTGTGTATGTTATGGTTCCGTTGAATTCGGTTCCGTTATGGTATGTTATTGTCACAGCGAGTGGATTGATAATCTGCGTGGTTTTTGCCATGTTATATATTCAATTTGTAGACGAGAACTTTTGTCTTCGTTTTCATCCGATTGTTTGGAATTTTATTGTGATATGGCAGTGTAATGAACAAGTACTAATAATATAAGTAGCATAGATATGGCCTGGCCCTTGCATGAACATGTTCCTGCAGCCTTAAATACTGCAGCCGACAAATTGGGTCTGGATGACTTTCGCCCTCAGCATTTCGTGTGAATTTGGGAATACTTTGGTGATATCTAAATCTGAAATGTTGCGTATTCTCCTCAAAATGTCAGCTCTGGAGTTAGACGGTGTGGGCAGGAATGACATTAAATGAGGATAAAAAAAGCAAATTGTTGCATATTGTACACCATTTTCCATCAGGAGATATTTTTTTTAACGGCGTACGACTGGCCATCTCCCACCTCCATTTTGCAACAACATTGATTGAATCATTGTTGGGGTGATTTATACAAAACATAGACCTCCATAACCTATCGTTGTTGGTTGTTTTATCTTGGAGGTACAGTTTATTGCACTTGCTCCATGGTTTTTGTATTGCCGACCCAAAAGCTGCCTTTATGCCCAAATTTTATAGACTGCTTAATTAAGCACCAAAGCTAAGTAAACTAAAAATAAGCTTACTAGAATAAGGTTATCAGCTAAAACTCTATTTCACATGTATCATGTGTGACTGCATCCTGTAAATTTTTTGAATTCCTTTCTCTATGATTAAACAGAACACTGGATGATCACATCCAGGGCGGCGCGCCAGTGCAGTAGCCGGAGTTGACCGCGATTTTTTTTTCTGCAGCACACGTCGGCTATGGAGTCAACAGTTAAGGGATAGGCTGTTCTTCCCTATCCCTTAACTGTTGACTCCATAGCCGACGTGTGCTGCAGAACATAAATTTGCGAGCCGGCTGCAGCTGAATCTTGCATGCATATGCATAAGAATTAGTAAACAAGACTCCCGCCACTGGGCAATGGGGTCTTGTCTTTCGCGCGCATTATAGTAATGACCTCAAACACAGACACATCAAGGCGTTGATTCGGTTAGTACACGCAGCATACACTACGCACACACAGAGCGGGCGCATAGCATGACAATACTGTATACTGCATGCAGTGCAGTAGCAGTGACAATACTGTACTCAAACAAGGCACGCTAGCTCTGGCGGCCGTTGTGCGGCGCAAAGAATTTAGAAAACAAATAAATAAATGAAAACCAAATTAATCTCCAACGCCTTGGTCAAGGCTAAAACAAATTGTACTCCAATGTGAACAATATTTGTCAACACAATAGGATGGCTTGAAGAGTTAAAGTTTAAAACAGTTTTAATTGTGTGTACATGTACATTTATTCATAATGCATATATGCAAACAAGAGGTTTATCATTGGGCAGACAGGTCTTACTACTTTCGACATGTTCTATTGCTCAGAGATGCCACAGAGCTTCTTGGTTATCTGCTTACCAAATGGTGAAACAGTTTCTGTTTACTACTTATTCTAAATGGGCCTAGATAAGACACCTTCATGTTGACGTGCAGGGTTCCAGTGGATACTGAGGTTCATTTTTTTTTGTTTAGTACCGAGCACCTATGATCATTGGTTCTGATTTTTCCATGCCATTAAGTTCCAATAAGTGCAAAAGCTATCTGTATTCAGGATTTAGAGCTGACATTTCCAACTCTGAAGCGCAAACTCATTCCAATACCGGCTCTCTGTGGCGCTGCATTGTCCCCCCAGGTGTCAAATGTTAATCACATCGCCCACTGCACGTAAGTAGCCCAGTATATTTACGCGTGGATTGATAATTTCCAGTTTCCAACAAAGTGGATTTAGTATGGACAGAAGAACCTCTGGCTGAAACTTAAAGTATGCACTGGATGTCATTTTAGTAAGCAACTCTTTTAATGCAAAAATAGGTCAGTGCGTAAAACATTTGATTACTGAAATGGCGCTCATGCCTTACTTAATGTTCTAACAATAGATAGAGTACCAGTTGCCCATCTTGCGCCTTGCGGCACTACATTATAGATTTTGGTGTGGACTCTACATTTTGAATCTGGACAGTCTTTGTCAGCCCATTGAGATATCATTTACTGTGTAATCTAATCAATGCATGTGTGTGTGCAATTGTGACTGTAATCTGTATTGGATAATTGATACATGAAAACCTTTAGAGAGTACTTTAAAATGAGTTTCAACCAGTGTCTGTCTTAAGTACAGTAATTTCCTGAGTATAAGTCGCTCGACGTAGAAGGCGCTCGACTGTAAGGCGTTCAACGTATAAGGCGCTTGGCGTATGAGGGGCAGTACCCTAAAATCACCGATGTAAGATTCAAGTGTTAGCGTACAAGGTGCACCGCCGTATAAATTGACTTTCAAACAGAGGCTTGCCAACCCGTTCTAAGTTGGTACATGTACATCACCACATATGGGGTTCATGGTGTTTGTATAACGACACCCACCATAACGTAAAGGGATTGTAATTTTTGTGAATCACAAACATGAGTAAAACATCGCTTCTATTTTCCTTTTTAAAATACTTTCATTTTCGTTTAAAGATTTTTTTTAAAAACATAGCTTAATGCCTTTTCTTTTTACGCAACGAGCGCGTGCTCACACACGTTGTGCTAAATTTTCCCAGTTAATGGACTGCTAGTCTTTGCTAAAAGAACTACTGAACGCTAGAGGGCGCTTTCACAACAAGGCTTGAACAATAAGAAAGTATGCCCTCTGTTGGCGAAATGTAACAGTAGATTACACAATAACATCCAAAAACGACTTGATTAATAAAGAGTAGTATGTCACTGGTGTACGTGCTAGCCGTGTACAAGCTGGTCATCGTTGGTTCGCGCTGGTATTGTTATTATTGTGGGCAGCAGCATGGCCAGTGATTCGTTCTTTGGTAAGTTTCGTCAAAGCTTGTTAAAATTATACAACGGGCGTACGGTGTAGGTTTGGTTTTAATAAAATGATAACATGTAGGTTTACTCTGGACGAAAGAAAGGATTATTTTACGGTGCAAAAAATTTAAGATTTCACCCAGTGATCAGCGCAATAAATTCAAGCGATAGCAGATAATAGTAGCGTTCAATGTTTCTGAGCTTTATAGCACGCAAAGTCACGTGATAACAAAGACTTTAAGCCTGTAAATTGGAAACGATGTGAATGTTTGTGTGTCGTGCGTTGTGTACATCGTGATCCGCGGCACTTTCAAGTGAATTTTCAAGGAAGTGTCTAGACTCGCTGACCGCTAGTTTTGAAACCAGCGGCAACTGTTACACACAGCAAGTTCTTGTGTGCATTTGTCCGTGAACAGGTTCTTTGTAGGGATACATCGTGTTTCGTGTGGGATTAGGAGACGATATCGGATTTCTATAATCCTGTTTAATCCCCCATCGTGTCTTAATCCACACGGAACACGCTGACACGAAGATCGTGTTTCGTGTGGGGCTTATACTGAGCGCCACTGTACACACACTTTAAAATGCCAATTAATATATATACATTGGTTTTAACGCCCGTTTTGGCCGTTAAGTTAGGGTCATTATGATATCATCTCTATGCAAAGGTTTGAGCAGGCTCAATGATCTACAACTTAATGTAAAAGGTTTGAATAAATTATAAGTGGTTTTTAAGATACGCATTTTTGAAATTTTCAACTTCCGGTTTGAACTGGAAGTCAAGGTCAAATTGGGTCACACTTTGTGTAGTGATTGTTGAGTTTTAAAAGGCCTTTCGGATGATATATCTGTATATAGATTGTGAAAAATCCTTTGTGTGGTTTATGAGTTACGATTTTTTCAAATATTAAACTTTAATTTAACGTAATTTGACACCTAATTCTGTCATCCATCATGACGTCATTGCGGCGGTTCTATCTTCTAATATGATTATTTAACTATATATATAGTTTGAAGGTTGTGTGAGCTTGGGAATTGTGCTTTTGTTAGAGGACAATCGCGAGGGATAAGAAGAAAAAGAAGAAGTATTAAAAAAAACTAGACATATATTTTTGTAGAAACAAAAACAAGGTGTTCGGTGTAGACATGTTCGAGTTAGTGTAAACATGTCTTTGTACGAATTATTGATAAACTCTTAAGATTTTGTAATTTGAAATAAGAAACATTGAGTAATTCGGAAACCGCTGCATCAATTTGATTTTAAAGCTGATTTTTTATCAAGACTTTTATAACTCATTTAACCTTTTCCATAAATGTATTAAGCACTGTATACTTAGTACTTTCCCGAGTTGCATAAAAAAAGAAAGAACAAAACAGGCACATTACTCGGGTGGGATTCGAACCCAAGACAGTTGCACTGCTATAGCAGATGTCTTACCACCAGACCACCGAAAGTGTGCCTTAGTTGGATGACAAAAGTGCTGTCATTTAGCATGTTTGCATGGATTAGACTGACACAGCCTCATACCAAATCAGGCTTTGTGGTCATTCTGATCAATGAACCATCTGATCAATGGAGCGGAACAACCAGCCACAGTGCTTTTGCATATACACAGTAAATGCGGGAAAACAAAAGATAGCGTCTTACGCCTGATTTCGACCAAAAATTTAGGTCAAATTGAAACTATTTTTTGTGCAAAAGTTTGAGCAGTCTAACAGACCTACAATCTGATGTAAAAAGTGTAATGAAATGATGAGTTGTTATTGAGTTATTGAAATATTCAACTTCTAATTTGAACCGGAAGTCAAGGTCAAATGGGGTCACATTCTATGTATTTTTTGTTGAGTGTTTAATTCCCTTTCCGATAACGTTTAGATTGTAACAATCCAATTTATGGTTCTTGAGTTATGATTTATTTAATTAATAAACTTTGATTTAGTGTATTTCAATACCTAGGGACGTCATCATGACTAGCTAAAGCGGTTTCATCTCCTAATGAATATCTAGCTATATATGAAATTTCAAGATGATATGAGCTAGGGAAGTGTGCTTTTGTTAGCAGACAAAGACGGGGGAGAAGAAGAAGAAGAAGAAGTATTAAGAAGAAAAAAAACCCGAACAAAAACAAGAGGTGTTGCGCGCTATGCTACGAACACCTAACAAAAGAAGAATCAATGTGGTGTAGACACAGGACATTCAGTTTGTATGGGGGATGTTGTTTTCATCCTTTGATTTGCTTGTGCATGCATTTCTAGGTATTGAGATGAGATGTATTTTTATAGAATAGAAAATTCTAACATATTTGGGGAGATTTTTTTTCTACATGTATTGGCTGCTGTCATGCTCAAAATGTGACAGAGTTTCAAATATTCTAATGATCATTCTCTTGGTTATCTAAACCAATTGAATAACTCCAGATGTGTATCGTGTCTCCATGAATATTGTAGCTTCTAGTACCTCATGACCAAGTGAGCCGTAGCTCGATGTACTTTGATTGCTAGATGTATATATGGTTCATATATTTTTTGTTTCATAAAAGTGCATATTTTTTCTTTTTAAAAATACTTTCAGGGTCACTACACATGTCACAGACATCAAATAAAATTGAATGTTATAAATCTTTTCAGATCTAAGTTTTACTGAAACAGCAAAGGAAATTGCAAGATTGTGGAGAGAACTACCAGATGAAGAAAGACAGGTGAATAGTTTTTTACTTGAATGGAAATCAATACAATTGGATTGGATTGCAAATGCAAAGTTATGGAGACTTTTTTCTCATTTAGGAATCAACATCTTTTCTGCAACTAAACACATCATCCATTTGACATTGCTCACAATAAAAACCATGGCCTGTACTGACACTTTTCCAGGACAAACGGCCATTTGCTCCTTGTTAACACATTCCCTTTGTTTAAAATATTTTCCAAAATATTTTTAGGACTTGTAGTTACACCATTTTCCAATCTCAGTGACCTGAGGTATGACTCAGGACAAATACTTTTTAAATATTTCAAGCTGCCTAGTTTTAATGAAACCAATTGATTTGATTGGGCAAAGCTTTTGATAAGTGTACATTTGTGATCAGCAAGTGAGGGAATGTGGAATGTTTTGAGGAGTTCAACATAGTGTGAGTGCTCAGGGAATGCCATCATGTGAAGACCTCGTCATTGCACCGTTTTTGTTACTGTTGGATTTCTGTGAAGTTTGTCCAGAGCTCCAAACTGGGGAGGCGAATTCCAGTAGGGGACAGTTATACATCTGATAGACAAGTATCAAATCTGCAATGTATTTCTTTTAAGAATAATTAAAATGTAGAGATTCTGCGAAGCCCGTGATACCATGTTTCGAATGTGTAAGTTCCACTTGAGTTTAGTAACTTTCCATCCTCCCGACGGTTGGAGACCAGAGTGTTACAAGTCATGCAATGTAAAAAATTAAAAGAAATTGCAATTTCAGCCATTTTTGTCAGACTAGTCACCAGATTTGCCAAATTTTTACCACTTTCAGAAATCATGACACACATTCTAAGAACATGGATTTGATTTTTGTTGTGGGGGGGGGAGGGTATTTTGGAAAGGGGGATCAATCCACTCACCACTATTTCAGTCATTGTGACCAATTATTTCTTTTGAGCACAAAACAAATCATTTGTCACCATATTGAACAAGTTTCTTTATTTTTAAAAATATTTTCCATGGATGTCTTGTAGGTAGTCAAAGAAAGGATCAATGAGGGTATATGGAAGCTTGACACTTTTATTTTACAGAGGGATTTATAGCAATGTCATTGTTTATTGACATGACGGCGAACATCTTTGACACCCCCATACTGCCCAATGGTTTTGCCTGGTATCCGGACACGGATTGTTGGCGGCTTGCACAGAGTCCCCATTCCTCACTGTTTTCTACCAAACACTTACTCGTGGGATTTAGCACCTCATGTTCATCTGATTGGCCCTTCACTGTCTGGCTTTCAGCTTTTTTTTCCATAACACCTTGTGGCAATTATATTGGGGCCTTCAGTTTGAAACTGTACTCTCTTTTGGGACAATTCGCGAGGAGTGTGGACAAAGTATACCGGCAGTCATCGGTCAACTACACATGATCAACTTCTAAACTCTGAAGTTGATCATGTTTCAGCTTACAAAAACTACCCATTCCTTCCTAAATAGCTGAATGAGCCGGACAATTTTGGAAGCTGTGGTTAGGATTTTTATCGCTGTTCCTAGTGCAGCTTCCAAAAGCATACGATTTCGGCATTTTACACTTCACTTGCATGAGGTCCGTGCTTTTTGCAGGCCTTAGTTGCATGTTTGCACACACATAGTCAGTGATTGCGCAATATCATCAGCAACCTCTTCCACCTTGTGACGTCATGAATTTTCTAACCAATCAAACGCCCTCAGTGGCCAAATGCTCACAAGTTTTGCCAAATCCCCAATAATTACCCTTTTTAATGCGATGTTAAAAAAAAACCTGTGAATCCAAATAACTTAACTAACTCATAAAACAGTAGTCTGATATAATGTCTGCAAGGTGTATAATTGTTTCTGCTGTCTAAAATATCATGCTACTAACTCTTTAAAACAACATGAGTCGTAGCTAAAGGCTGAATTGCTCATGAATTACAATTAAAAACAGCAACAAGGAGAAAGAAAATCACATCAATTTGAATAAAAACCTAAACACTAAAAATGATCCAAAGATTAATATTGAAGAGTAAACACAAAACGTATAAAAAACTAAATGTGAAAACATGAAAATATTTCATTTATTAAGCATACAAATAAGATATGGATAACACTATTTTGCGTACGGGTGTTTTACAATGGAGCTCGGGATATCTGGTTGTACATTGTTGAACTTGTGTTGCCTAAATTGGGTGGTGTGTTTCAGGGTTTTCTTTATGAATGATAGACACAGCCATTCTCTATGTTTTTTTCAAGGAACACCATGTCACAAGCAGAAAGGACTTTATCGTAGGTTGTGTAATCTCAACCCATTATGATGCGAAGAGCTCTTTTTAAAAATCGCTCAAGTCCAGTTTTATCCTTACCAGTGGGTGAGCCACTTCACACTGGAGCTGCATATTTGGTTTTGTTGGCCTGATAAAACTGTTTTAGACAGTCAACAAGTCCTGTTCAGGCAATCCATGATGTTTCAAGAGACCATAATTTGCTGCTCCCTCGTTTAACTAAATTTTTGATAGGTTTATTCCATTTAAGGTCATTCTGGATAGTAATTCCTACAACTTTTATTTCATTAACAGTACAACTACAATGTACGACTACAACTAAGAGTTTGAGACCCTCTTTAAGAAACTACAGATTATGGAAATTGGGCGAGGTTGGCTATAATTGGTTACAGGTGAAGACTGGGTCATGGGTCACACAGAAGCAGTTTTCCAGTCCTTCAGGGAAAAAACCTGAGTGAGGGAATAATTGAAGTTCTTGGTCAATGGTTCAGAGAGTTCACACACAAACCCTTTAAGAAGCCGTGTTGTGACGTCACTGGATTCACAGCTTTTAAATTCATTAGCAACTTCTACGGGGATTTCCTTGAGTCTGGGATGAGGGGTTAGTTTTAGTAATTTTTTTCTCAGAAAAGGGAAAATATAAAGGCACTGGACACTTTTGGTTATTACTCAAAATATTTGTTAGCATATTACTTACTTGGTAACAAGCAATGGAGAGCTGTTGATAGTATAAAACATTGTGAGAAAAGTCTCCCTCTGAAGTAACATAGTTTTTGAGAAAGAGGTAATTTCTCACTCAAATAATAAAAGCCTTTTATTATGCATCTGAAAGCACAAAATGTAATGCAACAAGGGTGTTTTTCTTTCATTATTCTCTTGTAAATTTGATGACCAATTGAGCCCAATTTTCACAGGTTTGTTATTTTATGCATATGTTGGGGTACACCAAGTGAGAATACTGGTCTTCGACAATTACCAAACGTGACCAGTGCCTTTAACTCATTAGCAACTTCTACGGTGGATTTCCTTGAGTCTGGGATAAAGGGGTTAGTTTTTTATGCATATTGACATGATTGGTGAGATATCTAACTTGCAAATGCCATTTACCGGGTTTTTTCTTTTTAGATTTTTAATTTTGCATTGATAGAAGTTAACTTTGGCTTTCTAAATCTCTCTCTAGATTTTGTTTTTGTAGCTGTTTATAGTTACTTATATTCCCTGGCATCATAACTGACTATAAATCTACAAAGGGTGTCACTCAACCATTCAACGGGTCAGTGTGACACCTGACAGGAAGTGATCAGCATACTGGCTAGATATGACTTGTTGAAACCAGACATTCTTATCCACAGCATTTATGATGTCATTTATACAAGACCAGTCCATACATGCCATATGAGTAATCCACTGTCCAAATGAGCGAACCACAGCTTGGTGAACAGGGACTATAGGAAAATGTTTTAGTGTGAGACAGTTTCTGTTTGAAGTTAGGCTTAAGCATGATGATGGAATGATCACTTGTTGTTATGGGAGAACATACAAAAGACTTTTGATATTGGTCGGTGAGGTCAGTGAGGAGCGTATGGAGTACCAAAGCTCTCCTAGTTGGTGTAGTAATAATTTGTTTTAAGAGCATTGTGCTTTTCTATATAGGTTTTGTGTCCAGATCAATAATGTCACCCATTTTGAGGAATGAAGCACCCATGCTGAGTTTTGATGAAATCCACTTATTCGATGACATAATTGCACAGATCCATCTGGCCGTAGCTTACACTACAGACAAGGGTTCGGCCGATTTATGATGAACACATACCAAATTCTTTTAGCAGTGTACTTTTTGCATGGTTCATTTGGTTCCACCGATGGTTTTTGGCTAGTTTCAAACTTAAGACTAACTGAGACTTTTTTCTCATATTAATGCAAACATTACTACACAAGCAAGTATCAATAATCACCTTGGAGAGTTTATTGCCATCTGATTGGTCGAAAGACTGTTCACGTGGGGGTGTTTTAACATTTGATATAAAGACCGGCTCAGTGAACTAGCGAATAAACGGCCCATAAACAAGCACATTGTTGTGTAAAATCCTATGCACTATGTGATTGTTGCGTGGGAAACTACCGGTATCAAATCAACTCATTTCTTTGTTCGTATTTTTTGTAAAAATTTGATTTGAGCAGGACAGATGGTGCCGTGTGCGGAAACATACCACGCGTAGGCATGAGCGCGCAGACAATGTATCAATTTAAGGTAGCTGGTTGGCGCATGAAACCAATGTAATGCAAAGTCATAGTCTGGTTCTTGAAAATATGTATAAACAGTTAATTATGTGTAAGAGATTAGGTACCACACAAAAGTTGAACAGCCAAAGGATTGGCCCTTGAACATGAGTAGAACATTTCTAAAATTAACGGCGAAAGAAAAATAACAAATTCGGACAGTTTTTACAGAGTAACAGTGGGAGAAGCCGGTCTTCACTGCGTGGTAATGACCTTGGTTGGTGGCTGGCTGCTGTTATTACCAGGCAGTGAAGACCGGCTCCTCACACTGTTATTCTCTAAATAAAGAAACCTTACCTGCTCTGCCAATCCACCTTCCTGTGCGCAGCATTTAAAGTCTCTTATTATTGCCTTTTCAATATATATCAGGGGCTTTTGTTCCAACTTCACTTCAATTGAGTCTTCACCTGATTTGCTAGCTCTATCTGAGAGCAGACTGAATTGTGACATTTTCTTTAGATTCTTTCAGGTTACCCCGATATATCTTTCATCGTCTTGACCACCCTCCATCACATGGTGTGGGTGTCTATTTCAAAGAAACTCTCTTCTGAGCCCATGAAAGCACTTTGGATTGTGACAACCATGAAAACATGTGCTTTTGCCTTTCGCTTCTCCATTCCACAACCTGCCTGTTTTTCCTATATAACTCATCTTCATCATCATCCTGCGCAGTACTAGATGCTATCTCTGATAGCATTGATTCTGCCATTTCTCCGCACCCTTCTGCTCAAGTCATGGTACTTGGTGATTTTAATGTTCACCACAAGGAGTGGCTGAACCATTCCCGTAATATTGACATCCCTGGTATTGCAACATATAATTTTTCCATCTCCTAAGATCTTACTAATATCATTTCATCCCCTACTCATATTTCAAATGGTGCTTCCAATGGTGGCTACCTGCTAGACATTTTCTTCTGTTCTAATCCAGATGACTATGTTGCCAAGGTCCTGACTCCAATTGGTAACTCAGATCATCAGTTGTCTCTGTTTTTGTGTCACATTCTTCTCCCGCAACTACATTCAAGCCTTTGTACCATAATGTTTTTCAGTTTGGAAAGGCTGACTGGGATCGTTATTGATGTTTTTTCGCTGATTTGCCCTGGTCATTGATTCTAATTCTTGGTCCTGATTTGGCAGCAGACGAGTTATCCCAATGGATTAATTTTGGTATGGAGATTTACAGCCCCTCATGTATCTACCAGATCAAGGGCCCATTCTCAACCTAGGTACACTCCAGCCTGTGCAACAACAGTTACCCATCATAACATTTATTTTTTTAAGAAGTATCATCTATCAGGAACTTTTAATATTAAGTGTCTTTTCTGTTAAGCTCAAAATCGATGTTAGAGAGAGTTGTTGAGGCACTCAGCAGCAATATGCAAATTCTATTGCTGGTTCCATTTCAACCAATCCCTTGGTCTGAACATCCAAGAAGTAAATGATTTGAACTTGTTGTCTTTGCCTTCTCATTTTTCCACAGTTGTCCCCCATTTAAGACTGTCCCATTCACAAACGAAATACTATTTCTCCCTCTTCCTACCTTTGATTTTGTCTTTTATGTTTCCAAGCTCTTGCGGTTAATCTAGCCCCTTCTCTGAACCCCTCTTTTTTGAATCCTGTCTGCTTCTGTTGCACTAGTATATTGTCTGTGCATTGTGTTGTCATTCAGCATTTGAGAAAGACTCTGCTAGGGTTGAAACATGAGGCCAAACCACTTCGCATAGACAAAGGTCAGGAATCGGGGTTACACAATAACCCCCGGAAAGGGATTTTACAATGCATGTTTTCCAGAATCTGTTTTGGCTCATTGTACAGATGAAATGAAGCGTATCACAGTACTTGCCTGCCTGTGCATGCTACACATTGCAGCCGTTCGGCTGTCAGCAAAAAAATGGAGGAAAATCCGAAGTTGTTCTGTGTCCCCACTCCCCCCCCCCCCCCCGAAAAAACCCAACAAAACAAACAACTTTGCTTTTTATGTACATGGATCAAGTGTCACAATTTTGTTAACTGGCAAATAGTCAACAGTGTACAAATTTGGGATCATTTTAAATATGTTATTAATTTACAGTCTTACACAGCTCAGGCCAAACAGTACACGGAAAACTACAATGAAGAAATAGCCGTTTTTAAAGCAAGTCTGACTGAGGAAGATGTGAAGATGATTGCTCAGGATAAACAACACAAGAAATTGATGAATGTTAATAAGAAAAACAGACAGGTACATAAGATTTTATCTATTTGTAAAAGTTTATTAAGAGTAACCCCAACATTTTAAATTTTCTATAATAGGTCATGGTATTAATATTGCAAAGGAAACACTGTAACAATATTGCCAGGTGTTTTAGGTAAAAGCTTGTAAAAGGTGTTTTTTAACAGTCATATCATTATTTTAATGATAATTTGACCTTTAAGCTTTTATATTTTTCAATGTTATGCCTCACAAAATTTGCAAGATTTATGCTAATCAAAAGTTAAGAGAATTTAGCATTATTTTATTATTTTTATTTTGAAATTCTGTGTCCATTTCATTGTGTATAATTTGTTTCTTTCAAAGAATTGGTATCACAAGTTTTCTCACATTTTCCAGTTTTAGGTTTGAGTTGCACCTAAGCAGACTTTCATTCAATTTTGTTGATTGTTATGATATTTAGTATTTATTGAAACTTCCAAAACAAAAACCTGTGGGGATTGCAGGAAATCTTAAATAAGCCTACTGTTTCGACAGGTCAAAGCCATCAAATGTAGAGTTTCTGGAGAGATGTGTAAGCCATTGGAACAATGTTGTATGTACCTTTGCCAACCCATACAGCAGACATTTACAACTAGACTTAAAGTCTGAAGGCTTTATGGTGAAAGTAAACCGTGTCTAGTCAGCGGATCCCAGCAGGAAAAGTAAAGAAAATCCTGCTACTTTAGAGTATGTAAATGTAGATGATGCATGTACATGCGTGTGAGAACAGCTTCCCCTTCTATTTAATCAAGCGATAATGATTTAAGTCAAAGGGTTGTCAAACTGACAAGCTGAAGATCATGACATTTTTGAATCACTTAAGCATGGTTCTGCACTAATGTGTGTGAGCATGTCTACCTGTTGAAACAGAGGACTTTAACAAAAGGGATACTGGTGTTTTCTCCACAGCAAGGACCTCCCTGCTTTGCTTACATGGACAAAACCAATCGGCATGTCACTAAAAAACTAAGTCCAAAAATGGAAGAACAAAGAGAAGTCTTCCATATTGGGTCGGCTAATGTGTGTGTGTAACAAATAGAGGTGGAGCCTATTATCGGCAAAGACAAGACATATTATAGGCAGGCCGATGGAAGGTGACAGATTTAAATCAACTGGATTTAGCAGAATTCCTGTTGAGTTTGTGAGTACCAACCTCTGTCCTTGCTCATGGTACCACCAACGTTACCTGTGAATATCAATTACTATACTACCTTCATTGTTCTATGCCTGCATCATGGAGAAAATGGACCTGCCATGATTTATACTGAAGAAATTTGCCTAAAATCGTTTTGAAATGATTGTTTTAAAATCAAATAAGAAGTAATAAACAAAGGACATTTTAATTCAATTTTTGGGTAAACAAAACAAATTTACTGGAATGGGATTTGAACCTTTGAATTTGTTGTATTTGTTATGGCTGAAATTGCCGAGTCCAAGACACTCTACTTACCTGTAGAGCAACTACATATGCATGTTTCCATAACCGGCATGTCTTTACTGCTAAGAGTTTTATATACATATATCATAAATAGTGCCCTCTGCCCCTACCTTCAATGCCCCGCGGAATGTTCACCTCATTTGCTTCCTTAGCGGCAAGTCGGGAAGGATGTTTTTGATACCTTCTTTTAAGAAGTTATAAGTTAGTTTGTAGAGTTATAGAGTTATGTGCTCGTTCAAGTGAAAAGTTTTACCATAAAATAATTTGGGAGAACCGGCTCTGTCACCACCGGAAGAAAGAAACCTCCCCCGGACAATCCAAGTTCTCAGGATACTGCATCGTTTAGCTCTACACTGCTATCTAGCCAGCAGTCTCCCGCCCAGTACCCACAGCCATTATAAAAAAGATAAGAGCAGACGATCCCTACCTTCTTCTTCAAGTTCAGATGGTTCGTCTGGCCGGTCCCACCATGGCAAGTGCCACCAGGGTGTGAGGACTCAGTTTCCAGAGCTGACTTCATGATTCAGGTGTTACAACTACTGACGATTTCAAATGATTTTGGCGTCTTTGTCAGCTCTATCTACAATGTACTACCCGCCGGTAGGTCAACTTGGGGGTCCGGCAGACATGTCTAGTCACGCCCTGCACCTCCCAATCTCCCAACAGCTCTTAATTATGAGCCATGGTTGGTTAGCCCAAGGACCCAGGGACATTACACACACGGTAAGCCATGCTCAGGCATCTCTGCCCACATTGAGCCTACACTCGTTTATGGCATTTTACTCCGAGCACACTGCACAGCCACTGACCAGTGACTCGGTGCAGTTTTCCTGCTCTGATATGCCAGGCGTCTTTCAACCTCATTCCGGGGCAACACTTCAGAGACAGGTTATGATGATATTCATGTACCTCACCCTCAGTCTCACCATGCGCATCACATCCGACCTTGGGTTTATCATCAACACTGAGCAGTCGTACCCCCACCCCTCCCAGTTTCCAATTTTCCTTGGAGCGGCGATCGACTTCAAGAGGGGCCCAGCCAGCCCTACAGAGCCTATCAAACCTCTGACATTGCATATATCACTCTTTCTTTCAGCGAGGATGGCCCTGTGCACACATGGCTCAGACTCCTAGGCCTCATGGCCAGCATTGTATGTGTTGTGGAGGTTTGCAGGCTGAGAATGCAGGGGGGGGGGGGGCGTGCCTTTCGCAAGCCTCAGCCATCACTGATCGTTACAACAGATGTGTCACTTTCCAGCTTGGGTGGGAGGGGGGAGCATCCTACACCCATGCCAGGTGGCAGGTTTATGGGGCCCAAAGCACCACTTGAGCCATATAAACCTGCTCAAGTTGTTGGCAATTTCCAATGCACTCCAGCATTTTTGGACCCTGATTATGGGCCGTGCTACCCTGGTTCAATGCAGCAACGCCACAGTGGTGGCTTACATCAATCGCAAGGGAGGCACACAGTCAGGCCGTCTGTGGTCGCTCACATGGAAGCTCTTCCATTGGTGCATGCGCCACAGGGTAATGCTTTTGGCGATTCACCTCCAGGGCAAAGAGAGTGTCACTGCCGATGCCCTCTCGAGGGGACAGAGTGGACTCTGCATCTGCAGGTCACTCAATCACTTTTTTTCAGCTAATTGATCAACCACATGTCGATCTGTTTGCCTGGAGGACCACTCACTAACTTCCAGACGGACCCTCTAGCGATACGGTGGAATGGGCTATGGGCCTAAGCTTTCCTCTGTTCTCCCTCATCCCTCAGATGTTAACCAAACTGGAGCAGGAGGATTGCAAAGTCCTTCTCATAACTCCCTTCTGGCAGAGAGCAAACATACTGTTCTAACCCAGCTTGGGTTTCCTACACCCAGCTCCATAGGAACTTCACCTGACAGGCTGGGTGCTATTACGCAATCCTTCCGCACGGCAGGCCTGTCTCAACGAGCTGCAGCTATTGCAGCCTTTCCTTACTTAGTATTTTCTAAACTAAGCTACATAAATATCGGTGGTCTCCGCCCAACAAGCTTGCTTTGGAGACTCCCAACACTTAGTTATTGCATTGTATCTAAAGTACCATTATGGGTGCTGTTGTGTAAGCAAACTGATTGAGTGGAAATAAACTCAACTGAACTGAACTGAACTGAACAATATTCAACAGAATTCAGTTTATTTAGTATAATAACAGATAATATCGATTATAACATTATCCTCTAGAGAAATGAAAGTACTGATCAAAGGAAGACATATTTAGTTATGATGTTGTGGTTTGAACAACAGCGCTGTTAACAGATTTATTTAATGTTGTGGTAATTTCTCTTGGGAATGGAATTAAATTAGAAAGAGTTGTTTTCAGGCCCTATTCCCACCTCATTTGGTACAGCTTGGTGAAAATTCTAAATTATGGAATTTCTTGTTAAAAATGCATGATACACATTAGTACACTGTTGAAAGAAATTTGCAAGCCCAGTTTCCTCTTCACAATCAGCTTGGTCATCAGCACAAACTTGCAAAACACTGACTTTATGAACGAAGTAAAAATTGAAAATTCTCAACAGGGAAAACAACAGGGGTAAGTTTACTTTGCAGGTAAAAAAATAGTTAGTGGCCTGACGTTTAGACCCTAGAAAGACTCTGCTAGGGTCAAAACGTCAGGCCAATGACTATTTTTTGCTTTTATACCATAAGTCCTTTTGGTTGGTAAGCTGTTTGCAACAGCTATTTCTATTTTTCTGTTATGATGATATTTTAATGATGGATAATATTTAATGAGTCTTCTGCAAATGGAATGTTATGTGACTTCATTTAGCAGATGCCTGAACACTTTGTGTTTATAATGTCAAAAACAATTAATTTCTGGTTTTTATTATTTGTGTTTTCATTATTTGTGTTATTAGGAACTGACAAAGCTGGAGAGGCCCAAGAGGCCGCTGACTGCATATGGTATCTTTGTACAGTCAAAACTCAGCGGCATTTCAGGAAACATCACCGTAAGTTTTAAATTTGGAATGTTTTGATTAGCATGTTACACGTGTAATGTACAGTCGACTCTCGTTACTACGAGGTCCGCCGGCCTAGCCAGTTTTCCTTGTAATATCCGATCGCGGTAATAGTCAATGCACTATGCAAAAAGTGCATGACATAATGGCCGCACGTGTACACACAGACAAGGCTGCTGCAATACATTGATAACTGTGTGCATAGTATGTGCACGTACCGCACAAACAAGTACAAAATTGGGCTAATAGAAATGTTTTTGTCGAGTTATTTTAATTTGAAAGTCAATTTATAAAATCAATTTACATTTACATGATTGAAAAAATTTCTAAGATTTTAACTTGCTGTTCTTGTTTAGTGAAGTTTCGGTGCAAAACTTCGGTCGCAGCAGTCAACAGATAAAATCTTGATTTTCATTGGTACCCACCAGTGTAATGTTAGATGGTTCATTGATGACGCAGGATACCAGGGAAATCTCGCTGTTGCATTTAAAATTGATCGCGCAAATATTTTAGCTTTCAGTTACGGTGGTTTTTTTTCTGCTGAAAATGCACATCATGCACTTGTAAAACTCAATGGATCAGTATCTTTTCTGAAGATTTCACATGAATTGATGAATGCTGACTTAGTATGGAATCTGCTCCGTTGTTTGAACCATGCAAGACTCCTAATCCCACCATTGTCCGGAGTTTGGAATTATCAACCTGCTCGCTGACTCGTGACTCCCGTTTCGGGTCAGTATTGCTAACGATAGCGTCCAGTTAGCACCTCTATTGGTTGTCTTACAAATGCTAAATAACGACTTTCAGGCTGTTGAAGGTATTTCCTTTGTTGGGCTTTTTATTATTCTTGTTACAAAAGAGTTGAAAACAATGTTTTGCTCGTAACGGGCCGACAAAATTACCTCGTTGTAACCGTGTTCTCACTACTACCGTGCTCGTATAATCCCTATTTTAATGCATTGAAACACGCCGGGGCAGTTCGGGATCGGCAAAAAACCTTGTATTAACCGGAACCTCGTTATATGCGAGCTCGTATTAATGGGAGTCGACTGTAATGAGCTTATCACTATAGTCATGGGATACTACATTCCTCACTTTGTAATGGAACTTTCCTATGGATAAAAATTGTTGCATGTTGATTGATCTTCAGCCACTCTAACTTTACATGCAAACACTAACTTGACAAAAACCTAAAACTTGTATCCACATGAAGTTACCTGGTAAAGTTGTTGGCATCTTTTGACTTTTTCTCTATGTTAACAATATCACTGCAGTATTAACTGTGAGCTGAGTGAGTAATAACGATGCTTTGGTGACTAAATTTATATACAACATGATGTATCATTTAACTCAATATGATAAACTAAGTGTAAAACTCAAGATATGGGGACACTCTTAAATGTGAAACATCATTAAGCCTAATTTCCGAAAAGGTAACACCTCACTGGTGATTTCAAACATAAAAACTAGATCCAAATTCCAAAATATATTGGCTGAAAACCTCTGTCAAAATTGTTTTATTCCACTTCTAATTAGAAAGTAAGAAAAAGTCAAATGGAGTCATATCTGTACGTAAACTGAGCCATTAATACTGATCTACAACAATAATAACTAGAAATAGTGTTTGTTGCAAACACAGTGGTTTCATTTAAAACATAATAAACGATTGAGAAATGTATGATGTCATGGTATTGTCATGTAGTTTGTTGACTAATTAATTAAGTTGTCACATTCCCAAGATGGTGTATCAATTGTCTCATCTTGAAAATGTCAAGGTCAGTTTTGGAAATAGAACTTCTCGCTTGAGAGCTCTATGATGACGTCAACAAGCCTATTTTCAGAATGTTTAGACTTCACTGACAATTTTGTTGAGAGAAATTTTGATTAATTTGGTTGTAGATACAATTAAATTTACACACGTTTGTTTTGTTTGGAGTCCTAGCTTCGACTGGATAGAAGGGTAGTATTTTGGTCTCGTGTGAGAATCAAATGTGACATTTAAAATGAGCTACAGTTAACCCAAAGACCTTGAATTGATGTCATGCGGTTCAAAAGATACTATTTTAAAAATGTTATCCTTAGTAATGTAATCTGTACATCGATCATGTATCTATCTCAACGAAAACGAAGGTGGTTTAGGTGGACAACCATAAACCCCAAATAGTATGTACTTAAGATATAAAGCACACTGTCTAACATAAAATTACTCAAGGCGCTGCAGAAAAAGATTCTACAAAGTATCAAAACTCTCTACAGAAAAATTCACATAACATAAATGTAGCTGAAACTTGCGATAATCAGAAGTTTCTAAATTGTGTTTGAAATTTGTTGAGAAAGTGAATGTTTCTGATAAAAGACACTAAATGGCCAGGCCCCAATGGGAAAATCAAATTAGGGTGTTGGCTATTTGAAGTACAAAGGACAGGAAAAACATCAGAAGCCTCTGAAATGAGCCCCAAGTACTTACTACCAACAGTTTCATACAACTTAAACTCTCAGTAAAAGAAACATAGTATTGATATAATTTTGAATTTTTCTAAAAAGAAACGTGAACTGTTCCAACTTTCATGACACTGTTTGCAGCCCTGTAGAGCACGTCATCAACCAATGCATATCAACTTCATGCAGTTGGTTGAGGGAGAGCTTAAACTATGACTTAACGAGGCAATCTACTCAACAATGAGTAAATCAATTATAGGTAGTGATAACACTCATGTTTGGCTTCCTGCAAAAATATATCAAAACTGGTACATAATAATTTTAACAAAATTTGTAAAATGTTGGATGTTAAAATTAAATCACTTAAAAAATAGATACAGACTTATCCTCCTTTTTGTTGTTTATGAATGATGAAAAATGTCTTAGATATGAGGATTTAGTTTTTTTTTAAATATCAATATATACAATACATGGACAGGTACATGTACATGTTTCCATGTAATCTGTGTTTAATCAAATGAACAACTGAACAAAGAGCAACTGTATGCATATTCCCATTGCATGCAGCAGGTTCAGATTTATTTGGATTTGATACAACGACACAACATCTTAAACCAAGCCATACATTAAATGTGCTGTTTGTCATTCCTAAGTTTTGCTTAAAGTTAAGTATTGTTTTAATTCTGCACAGCAAGCCCATAACTTATGAAATGGCTCTCAGTGAATTCCATGTATTGACCGACATGTAATCCGCATACATAACAACAATAGTCCTGGTTGCACCATTTTGGGAGTCAGGTCCCCATGTATTACTGTGTCAGGCATGTTTTAGGTAATTTGTGCAAGGGTAGTAGAGGGACACCATAAACTTGAGATGCAATTTTACTCCCAAGATTGCAGACCATGAGTAGACAGTAGCCATACATGTATGTGACGTCTGTACAAAGAGTCAGTACTAGTAACTAGCGAAATAACTTGGATAAAGGTTGTCATAATAATAATAATATTCGGTTTTTATATAGCGCTTTACACACCCGAAGGGCGTCTCAAAGCGCTTCACACTTATTACCCCTGGTCACTGGGCCATTAGTTTCATTCCTTAAACCATCTCAGCTCTCTAGGGAGTATACAGCCTGTGTAACAAATATGCGCTACTAAGCTAAATCAATCACAAGAACAATCTCTGCCCTCACAGGTACCCATTTTACCCCTGGGTGGAGAGAAGCAATTATAGTTAAGTGTCTTGCTTAGGGACACAAGTGTCACGACCGGGACTCGAAACCCACACTCTGTTGAACACAAACACCAGAGCTTGAGTTCGGTGTTCTTAACCGCTCGGCCACAACACCCCATAACTTTTTATTAAATAGTGTATACATGTACATTTATATATGTAAATAAAATTTGAATATAATATGTTTACCTACAGAGCAAAATGGCGGCTGTTGGAAGTGAATGGAAGCAAATGTCAGAGGATGAGAAATCAGTAAGTATACAAATCAGTCATAACAACTGATATTGATAATCTCACTGTATTGTCTTCTCAACTGCTCTGCTACTTTTAGTCATTTGCAATTAAATCGTCAGATACAGTACTCCACCAAACCTTTAACAACATTTCCTTACATCAACTACTTCATAATAATGATATAATTTATAATATCACAATTGAAATTTCACTCATGTGCGTCAGCCTTGTGAAGGAGTTGAAATCTAGTAGTGTCAATTAAGTGAGCAGCAGCAGATAAGCAGTGACCTACTGTTACATGTACATGATGTACATGTGATGAATTTGGTATTTGTGTTAAAAAACAATACAAAGTATACAAACCCATGTGTATTTAGATGTACATTTATGTATATTTAGTTGTTGAACCCTACATGTACATGTACATTAACATGAAATAAAAAAAATTGTATGCAGAATGGCTGAGCAACTGGATATTAATAATACTAGTGACTACTTGTTTACTAGCTCTTCAACTCATCACACAGTGACACTTACCATTATTTAGGGAATAACAGTGCGTTGAGCCGGTCTTCACTGCGTGGTAATGACCGGGCTGGTGGCTGGCCGCTGTTAATGGACCGAGCCGAAGGTGAGGTCCATTAACAGCGGCCAGCCACCAACCAAGGTCATTACCACGCAGTGAAGACCGGCTCAATGCACTTTTATTCCCATTAATAAATACCTTATAACGAAAAAACTGTAAAAATCATCAGAATTTGTGATTTTTCTTTCGCCGTTATTTTTAGAAATGTTCTACTCATGTTCAAGGGCCAATCCTTTGGCTGTTCAACTTTTGAGTGGTACCTAGTCTCTTACACATAATCAACTATGTATACATATTTTCAAGAACCAGACCATGACTTTGCATTATGTTGGATTTATGCGCGTACCAGCTACCCTAAAATTGATACACTGTCTGCGCGTTCGCGCCTACGCTTGGAATGTTTCCGCACGCGGCACCATCTGTCAAATAAAAAAATAAATACGCACAAATAAATGAGTTGATTTGATACCGGTAGTTTGCCGCGCAACAAGCACATAGTGCATGGGATTTTACACAACAATGTGCTTGTTTAGGGGCCATTTGTTCGCTAGTTCATTGAGCCGGTCTTTATATCACATGTTAATACACCCCCTCGTGACCAGTCTTTGACCAATCAGAGTGCATAAACTCTCCAAGGTGTTTATTAATTATTAATAACTTACCTCGATCACTGGGCCATTTAATACATTCCTTAAACCGTCTTAGCTCCTTTGGGAGTATACAATGTGCTGTATGTAGTGCAACAAGCTAAATCATTTACAAGAACAACCATCTCTGCCCTCACAGATACCCAATTACCCCTTGGTGAAGTAAAGCAAATATAGCTAAGTTTTTTGCACAAGGTGTCATGACCAGGATTCAAACCTACACCCTGATGATTTAGCCTCCAGAACTTGCGTCCGGAGCACTAAACCACTTTGCAACTGGACAAACAGCGCCGTTTACATGGCTCCGTGTCCAAGACCGAGTTTATGCAGGCTTTTCAATCAATCTTAGCCTTGCTCTTGGCCATGGCCAAAGCCCTTGGGCTCCATCCTGCCCCGCCAGCTGCAACGGTATGCCCTGCCTTATATGGATAGCCACGCCCAGGCACCCTGCCGGGACCCACGCCCAGGCACCCTGCCGGGACCCACGCCCAGGCACCCTGCCGGGACCCACGCCCAGGCACCCTGCCGGGACCCACGCCCAGGCACCCTGCCGGGACCCACGCCCAGGCACCCTGCCGGGACCCACGCCCAGGCACCCTGCCGGGACCCACGCCCAGGCACCCTGCCGGGACTGAGCAATCGTCTTTCGATAACTTTTGCATCAGAAATGGAGGCTCGGGCGGACGCATCTGCCCCACACAACAATCTGCGTGGTGCCTTGGCCCTTTCTCTGTCGCTGTCCCATCCCTCCAGCTCCAGGAACTCAGCTGGTGAGGATGATGTGGTTGTTCGCTCCAACGACTCTCTATTGTGGAGACGAAGCTTCGCCTACATTGTAGTACCATGCGACATAATTTGTGTTCTACAGCTCCCGCAACCAAAGGAGACCGCCACTGTGGAATGTAAATCCTTCAAGTGGTGCTCTGGAGTGTGTGGCCATTGAAGGCCATTACCAACGAGTCAGCCTGGAAGCCCATTCGGAAAGGAGAATTGCCGTACTACCGCTTCCCCACAGCAGATTTTTTTAATCTATTCATCTCTCAAAAACTAGTAATTGACCTAAATTTAAAACGCATACAAAAAACTGAACATACATGTAGCACGCACTTGTTATTTTTATTTCTGTATGTACTCCAGTAAATCCAGAGGCACGTGATACATCTCTGTTAACCATAAAGCTCAAAGTCCTGGTTAGTCCTCAATACAGCCGTCAATACAAACTCCCAAAGTGGGCATTGTTGTCTGTTAACAAAGAAACACTTTCCAAATTCTATAACCTTCAACCTTAACACATACTTAGATCTGCAATAAGAGATGCCACCTCTGTAGTGACGTCATTATGATGTCATTAGTTGTTGATTTACATTAATCCAAAGTTTAATATTGTGAAAACGTTTAAATATTGAGCTACCTAAGCTATTCTGACAATCTAAACATCTTATGAAAGGGCCTAACATACTTTATTAATGACATAACCCCAAATTGACCTTGTCATCCAGTCGAAGGGAAACTGATTGGGTAAATTTTAAATAATTTGGGGTTGAACAAAGAAAAATTACAAGAGGAGAATTTCTCAGTTGGAAGATAGCTCAGTTGGTAGGGCGCCGGCATGTTAATCCGGAAGTCATTGGTTCAAATCCCAAACTCAGTACTATTATTATCATTATCATTATTTTTATGTGCTTATACTTTATACTTGGCTGAGAAATGAAATAAATATACATAGTATATACAAATATACAAGTACATGTATAAATTAAAGTATTTTCTTTCCAATTGGATTTTCTTTTTAAGCACTGTCATAAGATAGCAATGTTAGAGAATAAAAGTGGTGAACGAAATTCTACATGTACATGCACATGCCTTTAAAATAAAGTGTTGACTAAAGACCCTGATTGGTCTTCCACATGTAATTGGTGTTCTTCTCTTATATTCAACAGGATTACTACACATTGGCAAACAAGGCCAGAAGAGACTACCAATTAGCAATGGATGGTTGGGAAACCAAAATGGCAGATGAGGGAAATATTTCTGTGGTCAGGAAAAAAAGCCAACACATGGAGAGATATAGAAACAAGACAGACCCTTCCAAAAAATCATCAAAATATGGAGAGGAACCATTTTGAAAATTTTCTAAACCAGATACATAATAGAAATGTATTGCTGCAAGCTCCCAATACATCATCAGTGAAGCACATTTAACAAGTGTTTTAGCAAATATTTTTGTCATCTTGTTTTCTATGCCCTAATGCTCTATGAAGAAGACACATTAAGTAGCAATACAAACACTTGGTGTTACCTTAAGAGCAGGTTCGGTTGATGAGTCATTGATGACCATAAATAATTATTTGTTTCAGATCAAACTGCTTTTTTATACTTTTTGTAAAACCATTTCGTTGAGCTCAGAATTTTTGCCAGGACAATTAGTCTTTGTACCAACTTTATAAAAGATAAAGGTTTGTTTTTTAAAGTATTATTTTTTTTAATTGTTAGACCTTCTCTTTAGATAGTAGTAGATGACTTGCCTTCGTTCAAATATATTTTTACAATTTTTTTGAAAAAATGGAAATGTTGAAAGGGAATCTACCTGTTGCCTTAGGCGTGTATTATACTTATGACAGTCAAATTTCAATGTTCATCATGTATTATATTACAGAGTAGGGAACTCACTTTCCTATAAGAAAACTGTATTGGATATGCAAAGCAGTTAAAAGGAATTTTACCTAATTGAAGAAAATTAAACTGTCCTGAAACTTTAAAATATATTATGCACATGAGGTAATTGTTTGTTTTAACAAATGTTTTCTTGTAAACAAAACAAGGAATTATACACAGGGACACAGGTCTCTGATTTTATGCAAATAAGCAGCCAATTTATATGTTGCTTCATTCTATTTCACACAAAATTAAAAGCTCAAAACAGTCATTAAATGTAACTTAATTTGCAAGCAATGTTAATGTTCTCTTGCATGAGGATTCATTTTAACAATCAACTTGAACAGCATTCAAATTCACAGCTGCTTTTTGGTCATTCAAATTCATTTTTGGGTAGTCATTTGTGGGAATTGTGCATCGAAATCAACACTTTGTTAATCTATAAAGAACATGCTGCTCCATTAGATTTTAAAAGGTTTACAATAACATGGTTTCTGAATCTTTTTCCTAATGTTCTTTAACAACGATTGCTTCTAAGTAAATCTACAAACTGAAAATCTGTGAAGAATTGTACAAAGTGAAAAAAAACACAATGGAAATTAAAAGACCCTTACAAAAAACAACACGTAGGCTTTTCAAATTGTCCAACATCTTTTGTTGACCCCAAGTTAAGACACTTTAGAAACAAAGAAATCAAGAAAGAAATGAAGGAATCATGGTTTGCAATAAATTTGTTTGCCCATTTTTTGCGAAATCACTTGTCCCAAAATGAAAAAGAAAGTTACAATCTTGTAGAAATGTCTAGTTGTGCTGCTGTGTGTGACCAGCCTGACTTACTTTGCTGCCACGCCCTTTAACGTATAATACACCATTAGTGTTTACCTTGTTTATTTTCTTTGTATGTTGTAAATGCGAGCACTTGCATTGCATCCACTGCACAGCACCTTAGGCGAGTTTAGTTCAACAGCGCCACCAGCAGTCAGCTAGCTCCCTTTATTTTTGTTGGCGAAATTAACTTTGCATAATACATTTTGAAAGGCTTTTGGCCAATGACCGGGCACATTTCTTAGATTCCTCAAAAATATTCCTGTAGAGCAAGCAAGTAGGTTTTATTTAGCACATTCAACTTCTTGGCATTTCTTGAGCCACACCCTTACTCAATTGAGTTCGCAAATCACAACTTTTTATTTGTTGCCATGCTGTGCCAATTTTGCCCCTATCTGGAGAGAACCTGTCAACCAGCCTGGTTCCACTTTACACCTTTAAATTTTATCAAATTAAAGTACAACTTTGTATCACACAATAGGTCGGCCATCTTGGCCCTTCAGTTTTTGTTCATGGCACCACTACATACTGTATTATAGTCTTATTAAAATATTTACAATGTTATATGAAGGAGTTAAGCTCATACAAAAACACAAAATCATTCAATTTATTATTTTATTTTTAGTTTTAGGATGCACATCTTCAGAACTTTCAATCAAATTAGTGAGAGTGATTTATTAGGTCAACAAAGCATTGGATACCTTCAAGCATTTTGCTGTATCCCATTTTACATATTGATTTTTTGGTGAAACAGTTTTCCAACGGCCATGTTGGAGAATCAATTCTTCAGAAATACCAGCATTAGCTAGATGAGATGCTCCTCCAGACTGTAGGCTGTGGAGCCCAAAACTCTTCACATCATTGATACCAATGCTTTTCAAGGCGTCAAAAAATAGTTCTCTGCATCTGGTATAACTTAAAGAGGATGGGCCATGGTGATTGAAGTTGACGTTATTTTTTAGTTTTCTGCTTTCTATAATTTGTTGCATCTTTTGTAACATTACATTAACAAAAGAAGTGATATTTGCAGGGAGTTTTTACTCCGTTCACTAGCCCGCCGCCTAAATTTATCAAAATCCCGTAAATGAGGGCAGCAAACAAACATGACGTCACTATACGTACTGAATGCCCGGATGGTCTGTACTGAGCAATGCTCAATGAGTAACAACAAACAGCCGTTTGACAGAGGGGTATGTACTGCGACGTCACTGTTCTTTTGAATTTTCAGAGACAGCTTTCCGGCACTGACTGCTGTTGTTGCCTGAAGAGGCTTGGAAACTGTGCGTTGTAAACGAATACCCATTCATTCTATAACTATGTCACAGTGTTTTCTTGGTAGATATAGGAGATATAGGTGTATTTAGGGATGTTAAAACTTTTTTTTAAGAGTGACCTCTAGCGTGGCCCAACCTCTTTAAAGGCCTGTTACGACAACGTTGAAAAGTTTTGGTGCTAGAACAGAATGTCAAGGGGTGAAAATAAACTTATCCTCACCAATATGTATGTACCAGACATGTCCATAAATCTGGTCAAGATAGCAGCTGGGGAATAAGTCCCAGTTGGATCGGAAAGAAAGGCTACATCGCCTTCTCTGAAAACGTCAGTTTTCGATTTTGGGATTGTAATTTTGAAACCTTGTTCATCTGGTAATTTAGTGATGTGATTAGCTTTGATATCTGCCATTTCATTGTGCCTTAATAACAAGGCATACTTCAAGCAGACATAAGAAACTGTTCTGAGCTGAATTAGCGTACAATCAACTTTAGCAAATTTATCCAAAATTTTCTCAAGTTGTTCCAGGGATAACGGACATTTTTGAATGGGTGGTTTGTGAAGACTTTTTCTAGAACTGATCAAAATTTGTTGCACTATGGGTGAGTCAATTGGATTAGTTTTGATATTTGTAGGGAATGCAACCATTTAATGGCTGCAGCCGCAGTCACAATGACACTATCTGAGTTTGAGTTGGAGTGGATGTGCCTTAAATATGAAGCCACAACTTCATCTCTAATTGGAAGGGAAACAGGGATATTGTGATGACCCAACCAATTCATAAAATGGCGACACTTGTAAAAAATAACCTTTATCGTCCCTTTTGCTTTTGACCCTATAGGAAGATCCAACAATTGATCCTTTCTGTCTGATACCGCTGAAGGAAACTCTTTCCAAAAAATAGTACATTGGTCAGGATAATTGAACGGTAGTAAATGCTATGAAAATTGGTTATCAATAAACGAATGACGATCAAGTAAATTCTAGTTTTACTGCGGCCATGATGCCTCCAAATTCTGAAGAACCGAGTAAGGAATTGTTTCTACCTTGGACTAGTGCCGTGTTACCAGGCATAGTGATGAGATCATTGATGTAAGGCCTGAACTTTACCCATAGTAAGGGCCAAAATGGACTTGAAGGCCACCATGGGAAAACAAGAACTCCCTTAGCACGACAGGAATACAAGTGGCTCAACACTTGAAGGATTGAAACGACAGGTGGGACTAATAATGCATTTTCTTTTGACCAGTTCTGTGCAAATGCATCAACGGCTTCTGCTCCTGGATTCCAAGATTGTGAGAAAAAACGGGTCAATTTTGCATTGTAAGAGGATGCAAAGCAATCAACCGTTAGGGGGCCCCACAAGTTGTTAATATAATTATGTAAAGAATTCTTTGGATAGTCACCAATCGTCTTCATCGATAAACTTGCAGACAAAGTCAGCTTGCTCATTTTGAGAGCGAGGTATCCAATCAACTGATAAACGAATTCGATTTGAGAGACAGAATTGAAAAATGTCGAAGGCTAAGGATTGCAGATTGCTTTTCATGCTGCCAACATCCACTATTCTGGCTGCGGCCTGACTATCTGTGAACAGTTTCACATGTGAATTTGAAATGAACGGCAACAATGACTTGAGAGCGAATAGAATAGTTTCTAGTTCTCGGTGAGAAGAACTCCATGAACGGTCCTCTGGGGTCCAGTTTTTGTGAGCTACGTGATTGTCATAGCATATAATGGCCGCAGAACCTACGGAGCTGGCATCTGAACAAATTATTTTATTAATGAGCTGGGATGCAAAAACATAACCAGTGTTCAGATGAGAAACGTTATCAGACCAAAATTTTAACTCCAGACAGCATTGATCGTTTTATACTATGATTTCATTCTCGTCATTGGCTTGGGCTATAAATGCTTGGCTGTTCCTAGTTAATAACCTGGTGACATTACCTATGACTGGAGAAATGGAAATTATTTGGCCAACGAAAGAGTGTAATGCTCTTACTGAGGAAGTCTGAGCATGTTGTAAAGAGCAAATTGAATCACCAATCTTGACTATTCTACGGGGTAGGACTTCAAGGGTACCCAAGTTTGAATCCCAAATCATGCCTAACCATGTAATTGATGGAGTACGCACCCAGACACTTTTGTTTATGTTGTAAATAAATCCCGCGTTCAATAGATCAGATCTAACAGGTGCGGAAATCTCCGTGACTAGTTTGAGATGATTTTCTTGAGAAAGATTGGCATAAGGTATCAACTATAAATCCATCATCTAGGTACAGAGCAACTAAAATGCCACAAGAACGCCAGTGTGTGACCAAAGGTTTCAAGATTTTCGTGAAAATAAACGATGCAGAAGTAAGGCCAAAGGGGAGAACTGTAAACTCAAAGTGCCTTTGCAAACCATCAGTACACCAAGAAAATCAAAAAAACTTGTCATACTGAGGTTCAATATCAACATGGTGATACCCGGATTTTGAGTCGAAGGAAAACAAAAAAGCATTTGAATAACAAAACTGCAAACCAATTTTCCAATCATAAATTTTGAAGTGACCCTTCTGCACATACTTATTCAACTTGTTTGAACTTTGGAAAACCACCGAAAGGGGGCTGGTCACATAAGAAAGTGAATCAACTTCTTTTATTCTGTGGGATTCTGTTACAAAGGTTGAATAACGTAAAGCAGATGCATTATTGTGGAAATACATAGATGGTGGATACCGGGTAAACCAAATTCGGTAACCTTCGTTTATTATCGATAAAATCATGCCCTGAGAACCATATGCAACGCCAGAATTTGATATGCAATGTTAATCTTCCTTTTACATTGTCAATGAAACATTTTGTACCTTGATCCTATAGCTGAATTTATCAGTAATACCCAGGCAAAGATGATCACTGCTGTCCCGTTTATGAAGTCGTTGGACATCCAGAATCTCTGGACAATAGACCCTTCCCATGAAATATGTAAATTACATTCACGCATGCGAACAGACGCTGCTGGTTGGCAAACGCCATAGAGTTGTGCACAAGGCAAACGCACAAACGCGTGTGCGTCACACCACCATCAGTCCCATGCAAAAACGCGCGATGTCTACTCATTTTGCCAACCAGTAGGGAGAAAGCGCACGCGCGATGATCAATTTGCATATTTCATGGGAAGGGTCTATTCTGTGATAGTGGCGACGATCGAGGGCATGGGGGGGGGGGGGGTCCTTCAGGCAGAGGGGCTTGCCAGAGGGCATTACTTCCAGGAGGGAACTGGAAGTTGAAGGGAGTGGTGTATCTTTATCTCAGTCTTTATTGATAGAGACCGTTGTTTGTGCCGGCAATGTAGGGGCAATTTCTGGACCAATGTCCCTGCATACCACACGAGTAGCAGTTAGAGCTTGACAAGCAAGTAATGGCAAAAAGCGAGTACATTCCATAAATAAATCTCAAATGGGAGGGGCAGGCGGGGAAGGTACAGGTACTCTTAAAATGAACTAATAGAGGGCGAGAAGAGGTGAGAGCTTGAAGAGGTGGCGAACAAATCTGTTTGCAAAGAATGAGGCAGAGATCAATTCTTTGGTGCAGACTGTCAAGATTTTCAGCAATGACATCGGGATGCAGTTCGGTCTGGAGAAATGTGCTCCAATGACCATGAAGAGGGGAAAGAGGGTACATTCCGATGGCATTGCTCTGCCAGATGGTGCACAGATGAGGGCTCTAGGTGAGGAGGAGAATTATCGCTATCTTGGTGTTCTTGAATCGGACCATGTCCTTCATAAGGAATTAAAGGTAAGGCAGATACATCAGGCAGGTGAAGAAGCCTTTAAAGTCCAAACTGAAAGGGGGCAACATGATTAAGGCGATTAATACATGGACCGTGTCTTTGATGAGGTAGTGCGGCAATTGTGGAGTGGACAAAGGAAGATCTAGATGTCACTGACAGGAGGACTAGGAAACTGATGACCATGCATGGCTTGCTACATCTGCAGGCAAATGTCAGCAGACTATCTAAGTCAAGAGGGCAAAAGGTGATTACTGAGCGTGGCAGACAGTGTTAACATTGAATGCAGGAGCTTACATTGTCATGTCAGGAGGACCGAGGAGTACTTAAAAGTTGCGAAAAAGTAAACAAGGGCAGACATAGTTTGGCTGAAGGAGTACAAGAGGGGAAGGAAAGAGGAAAGACATCAAGATTAGAGAAACAAGCCACTTCATGGCCAGTTCTAGAGATGTACTGAAGAAATGGCAAGCACCAAGTCTTGGAATTGTTAAGGAGCAGAGAACTGAAGAAGGAAACTGAGGGCTTGATTACTGCGGCGCAAGACCAGCCTCAAAGGACAAATGTAATGAAGGCAAGGATAGAGAAAGCAAACGTCTTTCCTACGTGCAGATTGTGTAACAAGACAGAAGAGACTGTATTTCATATATTCAGCGAATGTGGTATGATCGCCCAGACGGAGTACAAAGGAAGACATGACAAGTTGGCTGAGGTGATTCACTGGGATCTGTGTAAGCAGTAGTTTGTCCAAGTGTTCGAAATGTTACAAGCATGTTCTGGAGAAAGTTGCAGAGATCGACCAGGTTGAAATCCTCTGGGACTATAACATTCAGACTGATCATGCGAGGGCCTCAAGGCACTTCACAGATAACAATCAAAAGCAAAAAAGTAAGCCAAAATACAAGTTAAAAGAAACAAGTAAAAACTATAAGCAAAACACTCTAAGCCTATAAATACAAGTACTGAAAACATAATTTTAAAACCCCAGCCAAAAAAATTTGCTACAAAATACAACAGTTAAAAGGAATGAATATGTGAGGGGAGAGGTCACCAGCACATACACCATTGGCCAACATTGAACTTTAATTTAGAGCTACACATGTACGTTGATGTATTACTAATGGTGCAAGATTTATGTCTTTTGGTGTTTAGGTCTGTCTCTTTGTAATTGGCTTGCCACATTGTACTTTTGTCCGGAACAGATATTAGTTGTTTGTAATGATTAATTGTCGAAGGGAACTTTGCCTTAAATTTAATTTACTGTCCTTTAAAAGGGACAAGAATTGTGCATAATATTTTGAATGAAAATGATTGTGATTTCAATGGACTTGATGGCAGAATATACTTAAATTGGTAATTGTCAAAGACTAGTATCCCAACATATACTTAAAATAAAAAACCTGTGAAAATTTTGGCTGAACTGGTCATCGAAGTTGCAAGAAAATACTTCAGAGTGAGTCGTTTTTCACAATGTTTTATACTATCAGCAGCTCTCACCAAGTTAGTTTTTATGGTAATGTAATTATTGAGTAATTACTAAAAGTATCCACTGCCTTTAATATTGGTTTCCTTTTTTGATTTTCAGAGAGCCATACCTAATGACTTTTATTTTTCATCTATTTTTATTTATTTTCAATCTTCAAATACAAAAATGAATAAACTAAATGAATATACAACTAAACTTTATAACCGACTTTTTCATTGTAACCAAAAAACCCTGTGTTATCCGACAAGCTCTGTTACATATGCTGGATTGAATGCCAGCTTCAAATGGCTTAAAGACACTGGACACCTTTGGTAATTGTCAAAGACCAGTCTTCTCACTTGGTGTATCTCAACATATGCACAAAATAACAAACCTGTGAAAATTTGAACTCAATTGGTCGTCGAAGTTGCGAGATAATAATCAAAGAAAAAACACCCTTGTCCATGTTGTCACACGAAGTTGTGTGCTTTCAGATGCTTGATTTTGATTTCGAGACCTCACGCGTGAGGTCTCGAAATCAATTCAAATATTTTACTGAGAAATTACTTCTTTCTCAAAAACAACGTTACTTCAGAGGGAGCCGTTTCTCACAATGTTTTATACTATCAACAGCTCTCCATTGCTCGTTACCAAGTAAGTTTTTATGCTAACAATTATTTTGAGTAATTACCAATAGTGTCCAGTGCCTTTAAACAAATACTTATAAGTTAAATTGAGTAGAATGATATACATTCACATGGTTCAAAATCAATTGAATAAGAATATATGAAAGTTAAATTGGCCGCTCATTTACCAAAAATTACTGGGAAAACCTACATATATTAACAACACATTTTTGTCTTGATGACGCATGAAGCCATTTTATTTAACAAATCCTTTATTGAATGAAATGTATAAAAGCAAAAGCATAATAATTAAGCAAAAGTGTTGAACATACAAAGCACCAAGGTACACATTGTTAAGTTGGCTCTGCTCAGCCTCCATTTGCACCAATGATACATGTACTTCGAAACGCTATTTTCCAATCCCATTACATTACCTAGTGAATTGGAACTTGGCAAAAGAAACCTTTGAGAGATTCAACCATTCTGTCATGTCTCGGCCAGTTCATATTTGGTTCTCAAGCTACAATGTAACTTTGGACTGTGCTACTCTATACCTCTACAATATTGAGTCATCTTCAACAATGGCTGTCAGTGATGTTAACACTACCAACAGGATTGCAAATATAAAGAAATTATAAATACAAGTGAGAATGAAACTTGTGGAACAGTCCTGAATCCATTTTTGTCAGGATTTGTGCACGTTGTTTGTTTGTTTTTGTTTTTAGTTGTTGTTTTTTTCATTGGTATATTAGACAGTGTTAGAAGGGTAAATTCACTTTCACCCTCTAGTATTTAATAAACACATCATCCGATTAACCAGTAAATTTGGGTTCTTCTTTCAAATAAGGTCCTGTTAAGTAAAAACAACAAACCAAGTACATGTATATATATATATATAAGAAAGTACATGTACTTGGCTTGTCCCCTTCATTGCATCTGATGAAGTAGTTGTTGCTACGAAAGCTCATGCGTTTTTTTTTATGTAACTAGGTAGTCTTTAAGTGCTACCACTACCCTCCTTGTTATAACTTTGTTAGTATCTAACAAAACAAGCTTTTTTGTGATAACTACCAATTCAGTAATTTGTCTGATGGAAAATCCAGATCAATTGTGTATTTTAATTGAAGCAATTGAAATTAGTTCCCTAAATGATCGTGCACTAATCCCTCACAAAATTAACCCGATTTTTCTTTGCTTCAACAGAACAGGACTACCAAATGTAATTGGTCTGAACAAAAAAATAGCGGTGTGTTTTCAATTCCCACTTGACTTTGTCGAGTGTGAAGTCTGCCATCTTTAGAGTCAATACATATGATTTTTTGAACGCACAAATATGCATTTTTTATAAATACCATGTGCTGCATGCAGGAGTGTTATCAAATACCTTGCATGAATGGTCGTTCAACCACTTGGCTGCAAATACATGTACCTTGCATGAATGGTCGTTCAACCACTTGGCTGTAAATATCTTGCATGAATGGTCGTTCAACCACTGACTTGGCTGCAAATACCTTGCATGCATGGTCGTTCAACCACTTGGCTGCAAATACCTTGCTTGTATGGTTGGTCAACCGCTTGGCTGTGTAGACAATTTAAAAAGATTGACACAGCTCGAAGCCAAAACCCAAAGTTGCCTGTAAAGATGTCATTTATCTGGAACTATCTACAAGAAAACGGCTATTTTTGTGGGAGGACTTAAATACCGAACACATGACTTTTATCAAATTCCTTGCATAATTTGTTGATAAACCATTTGGCTGTGTAGAAACATTACAACGTTTGACACAGTTCAAAGTCAAAACCAAAAGCAGGGAGGAGTCTCAGCTACTTTTTGTTTTTGGCTAGGGTGTTCCCAGTTGTTTTTACATACCAAAAATACTCAGTACGCATGCATTAGCTGTGGAATGAGGTGCATGCACACAAAAGCACCCACCTCATTCCACAGGCAACACATGCAGTCAACATGCACACCGAGCATTTGTGTGAAGTATCTGTAATCTCTGTATGTTTTTACAGTGTACGTGTACACTCTATACATGTATATTGTGTGCAGAAAGGACATAACAACATATTTTCCTTGTTCCTGATTTTATTAAATTGATAACATGTAGCAAATTGAGTTGGTTTAACACATAAAAGACATTCGGAAGCTGTCTGGAGGACTGTATAAAAAATGTAGTCTTATTCATTGTTATGAGAAACTCTCTGGGATGTCATAGCCAAAAATAACAAAGTCTGCTTTATATATAGCACATAATTTCTGCAAAAGTTCAATAGGTAACTGTGAATAATACATAGCCAATAAACTTTTCTCTGGTGTCTTTTGAGGCTTTCCTCGTGCATACTTTACAAGATGATCAATGTGAAGACTTTTTAACACATAAGGAATGTCATCAGAGGCTTCTTCTAGTTTTCCAATAATGTCAAAGTTGATCTCACATGGGAAATTCTGACTGAAGATTGGCTTCCAATGTGGATTTGATCGATGGGCAGCTGAATCAACAAGGTATTTAACAAACTCTGTGAAAGTCACATTTCCTGTAGTTACTTGATTACGGTCTCTATATAACTGAATAATATTTTTTCCCATTTTTGTGAAGACACTGTTATGATGGTTAACAAACTTATCTCTATAAGCTGAAAGAATTCGAGCAAGTGGATTTCTTACAAAAATAAATGTTTTGTAACTGTTGAGACGATTTTCAACTTGTGTGGAGTTGTACCTAATTATCCAGTGTAATGCTTTGTGACTATATAACTTTTGGTTAGGAACACTCTTGAATCCACCAAGATCTTCAACCAGCACTCTCTCCCAATTGGTAGATCCCACTTTGTAGACAATACTGTATATAAAATGATGTTCATCGCTTACTATCAAGGGACGAAGCCTACTGGGGTTTGCTGCGAGTGAGCTTACTGGTTTGAAAGAGATGTTGAAGTGATCCATACATGCTTTATGTACAGCCTCTTTGCGTGCTTTGTGTTTTACATCCATTTGTTCCAACCATGCTTTACCAGCCTATAAGAAAACAGATGAAAACAAGTTTGGTATTACTAGAAAAATACTTTTGTCAGTTTTGTTAAGTATAATCTATATTAAGTGTGTATAATTGCTATAAATCAGGCCTGGAATTACATGGAGGCCACGTCCTTCGTTGCCCTTGTGTTGGCCTTGGTGCCCCTTCAAAAGTCTCCCATAGACTTTAAGATTTTCCAATGGAAGTGCCCTTTACAAAATGAAAATGGCCTTGCCCTCTCCAAGATGAAATTCCAGGCCTGTATACATGAATGACTGAATGGAAATAAGTGACCTCAAAAGTGGGGCTGCTTTAAGACTTTTTGTCCACTTTTTGATAATCACACATTTGGTAGACAGCAAAACAATTTTTTGTTAAAGGAACATTACAGAAAAAAACAGATTTACATAAAACTTACACGGTCTAATGACATCAATGATAGTAGAAAACATCCCTTCAAATATTTCTGTCTGAAATGCCATATTTGATGAGAAATGAATAAAATAATTTTCCGATTAAAGTTGAGCGCTCAGTGAGCGTTTTATTCATTTGTTGAATCTATATGATTTCATGCAAATGTGTAATCGATTTTTCACTATTTTCTCGTGACCCAGATGGCCGATCGATCTCAAACTTCTACAGGTTTGTCAGTTTATGTATATGGTGGATTACATAAAGTGCTTACACTGCCAGCAACTGTTTTGTTAGCAAAAACCAATTCTGTAATGTTCCTTTAAAGTTAATATTCAGGCATTAATGATTATCAGCTGTCAAAGAAATGACCATTAGAGGGCCACTATTGTCCCCCAATATTTACAAATATATGCATATAGGCCCCTATGTGTAATGTATAACTTTAACAATGATTTGTTAATGAGATGTTTTGTTTTACATGTAAACCCCCAAGAACTAAAAATCATCACTTAACCACTTATGGTCAGATAACAAGTATTTCCCCTAAATTTTTCTGATCTGGCTTAGGGTGGACGGTTGATTATGATCGGAACAACTTCGGAGCGCCCTCAATTTTTCCTGCCAGCCGGAAATACAATGTATCCACACGGATATCCCATTATGTAAACAGGCATGCACCTACTGTGCTATGCTTCATTTTACCCATAAAAAGGATACTAGGCACTGAAAAACATGCCTTGTAATATCCCTTTTAAGACATTTGTCCTATTGTACAAATGTGGCATACAAGAATGCCACCATTGTTTATCAATGTATTTGGCTCAATGGGAGTACGTCCCAGCATTCTGAGATTCCAGAATACCATGGCAGATTATCAGCCAATCCTTGTGTATGTGCGTCCGTCCTTAAGGAGGTGGTTTCTGGACAGTAGCTTGAGTTAGAAGTGACTTTTGGACTTGTAATTTGGGTGGAGGGTTGCTCTTAGAAAAAGGAAAGTTTGGATTGTTTTTCGGGTGGAAAGATCAAAGGTCAAGGTCACCGTAGTGAGTTATAGCTAAATAGCTTCTGGGCAGTAATAAGTTTATAAGTGACATTTGGACTTTAACTTGGTTGTCAGAGCCGAAGTCCCTGTTGTCTGAGTCCGAGTCCCTGTTGTAGGAGTCTGAGTCCCTGTTGTCTGAGTCCGAGTCCCTGTTGTCAGAGTCCAAGTCCCTGTTGTCCGAGTCCAGTCCCTGTTGTCTGAGTCTGAGTCCCTGTTGTCTGAGTCCGAGTCCCTGTTGTAGGAGTCTGAGTCCCTGTTGTCGGAGTCGGAGTCTGAGTCCCTGTTGTCTGAGTCCGAGTCCCTGTTGTAGGAGTCTGAGTCCCTGTTGTCGGAGTCGGAGTCTGAGTCCCTGTTGTCTGAGTCTGAGTCCCTGTTGTCGGAGTCTGAGTCCCTGTTGTCTGAGTCCGAGTCCCTGTTGTCGGAGTCTGAGTCCCTGTTGTCGGAGTCGGAGTCTGAGTCCCTGTTGTCTGAGTCTGAGTCCCTGTTGTCGGAGTCCGAGTCCCTGTTGTCGGAGTCTGATTCCCTGTTGTCGGAGTCTGGGTCCCTGATGTCGGAGTCTGAGTCCCTGTTGTCGGAGTCTGAGTCCCTGTTGTCGGAGTCTGATTCCCTGTTGTCGGAGTCTGAGTCCCTGTTGTCGGAGTCCGAGTCCCTGTTGTCGGAGTCTGAGTCCCTGTTGTCGGAGTCTGATTCCCTGTTGTCGGAGTCTGAGTCCCTGTTGTCTGAGTCTGAGTCCCTGTTGTCTGAGTCTGAGTCCCTGTTGTCTGAGTCTGAGTCCCTGTTGTCGGAGTCGGAGTCTGAGTCCCTGTTGTCTGAGTCCGAGTCCCTGTTGTCGGAGTCCGAGTCCCTGTTGTCGGAGTCCGAGTCCCTGTTGTCGGAGTCCGAGTCCCTGTTGTCGGAGTCCGAGTCCCTGTTGTCGGAGTCCGAGTCCCTGTTGTCGGAGTCTGAGTCCCTGTTGTCGGAGTCTGAGTCCCTGTTGTCGGAGTCTGAGTCCCTGTTGTCGGAGTCTGAGTCCCTGTTGTCGGAGTCCGAGTCCCTGTTGTCGGAGTCCGAGTCCCTGTTGTCGGAGTCCGAGTCCCTGTTGTCGGAGTCCGAGTCCCTGTTGTCGGAGTCTGAGTCCCTGTTGTCGGAGTCGGAGTCTGAGTCCCTGTTGTCGGAGTCGGAGTCTGAGTCCCTGTTGTCGGAGTCGAGTCCCTGTTGGGGGAGTCCGAGTCTGAGTCCCTGTTGTCGGAGTCGGAGTCTGAGTCCCTGTTGTCGGAGTCGAGTCCCTGTTGGGGGAGTCCGAGTCTGAGTCCCTGTTGTCGGAGTCGAGTCCCTGTTGGGGGAGTCCGAGTCTGAGTCCCTGTTGGGGGAGTCCGAGTCTGAGTCCCTGTTGTCGGAGTCGAGTCCCTGTTGGGGGAGCCCGAGTCTGAGTCCCTGTTGTCGGAGTCGGAGTCTGAGTCCCTGTTGTCGGAGTCGAGTCCCTGTTGGGGGAGTCCCTGTTGTCCGAGGCATAGTTGTTCAATCATCGTTTTTGAAAGGTGTTTTCGCAAGCATCTTCACATGATCATCCCCATGGTACACATGTACAACGAAATGCAGAGTCCCAAACACAAGTTTAATTGCCCCAGAGGGTACAGAGGGTCCTAGTTCATGTGATAAACTGGCTTAACAGGTTTTCCCTGTTTACCTACTAGTCCAACAGATTGGTGAACTATACTGAAGAATTGTGCCTTTTATGATACAAGCATGAGACTTAAAACATGGCCACAGCATGTACTAAGATGAATTTTTGGCTGTAGGGCCCTTTGAAAATGGTGGCCATTTCTCCCAGAAGAGCACAATGTGCACAAAACTACTTTACTAGGGGTGCAGGGTGATCAAACATTTCTCTAATACTCCTCCATACTTTAACCAATTTTATTGTAACATGCCACAACTGTAGGTCAGTTAAATGTCACAATGACATCATCAGTTGTCATGAAAATCAACTGTAGGGGTCAACCAAAGTAGAGGGAGATTTATCTTGGTTAAAGTTCGATTGAAATCTACCATTAGGGAAGAAATTTACAAGTTGAAAGCATTTACTTACCTCTTGATCTATGTCACCTATACTTTCAGAAAACCCTGACTTCAACATTTGTCTCTTTGCAATAGATCCTAAACACAGAATATCCAGAAATGATACAAATTTGACAGTTAAATATGGAGACAGAGAAATACATTTGCTGGATATTGAGATTGTCATGATTCCAACCATCATTGCAATGACAAGAGGAACAAGAAGTCATGTGTTTGCTCAAACTAGGCTTTAATGGAAAAGGAGCTCCTGGTATTTTATGATACTCTTTGTAATAATTGGTGTATGGCTCTCAAACAATTATTGAGTTTGAAAGTTGTTGTTTTGGGGGTAGCATGGAATATGAATTTCAGCTCATCTGTATTTCGTAGTGAAATGATCAGATACATTGATTATTGAACAGCTGTTAAAGCTACAACATTGTACAAGGTCATTATCGGTTGTTGCAAGAGGCATTTACAGTGAAATGAAATCATTGGGGATCAGTTGCAAAATACCCACACACAATTGCTGGTGAACAGAGTTTCAGAGCAATCACAGTAAGACTCGGATTAACATATGGCCGCCGTATTAAAACAATCACAAATTCCTGGTGTTTGGTTTACAAAAAGCCCGGGTGACTGATACCACTAGCCAGGCTGCCACTAGCACCTCAAAACAATGAGCTTTGAGCTTTAATTGCTGTGTTGTAGCCGGGTGGTCAAGCGCACTGGTTTCAAGCTCTGGTGTTTCTGATTATTATTAGGCCTATTGGTTTATTAAAAATCAAACATTGCAGCCCATGGGCTGAATTGTGTTCAATATACAATCACTAAATTAAAAACTGCATAAAAAACAAGAAACTAGAGAAGGCTAAAAGATTACGTTAGGGATTAAGAAAAGAAAAAATTATATAAAATATACATACTGTACAATAGCATGATAAAAAAGACATTAAAAATACGAGAGAAAATGGGACCAAACAGAAAAAGTCATTGATTGAGCAAATTAACTTGAGGGAAGGAATGCAGCTGTTTTTGTTTATTGATTTGTACTGCATTTAACTGAACAGAGTTTGGAAGAGTTTTTCAAGTTGTTGTTTCTAGTGGCAGGGAGCCAATGTATATATACATGTAGTTGTCAGAGTTGAGAATTGATTTACCATGGGTCGATTTCACAAAGCACTAAGATTCATCTTAAGATGAGTTATCAATATTACCATAGTGATTTGTATTGTGACATCACTCTTTGCTAAGCAACTGCGATGGATTTGCAGTTACGATCAGTCTGAACTCTTTGTGAAATCGAGCCGATATCTAACAAAGAGCTGCTTGAGTCTCACTGGAATTGGGGGCAGGCCAAACTGGATATAACTTTCTCTGAAAGACCTAGCTCTACAGTAGTCAAAAGTCAATACTATTCGCAGAGCTTTTCGCTGTAACTTCTCAAGGCATTCTAGCTGAGATTTGTGAAGGCTTGAATACCAGACAGGGCAAGCATATTCAATGGTGGGTCTCAGTCAGTCCGCAGCGCCCGCGTTAATGAGGTCAAATCACGAATTTTCTTTGCACAGAGAAAACTACAGCGAGTGCGCGAGAGTGTTTCGAGAAACAACAAGAGTTCGAGGGGCTTCTGTTTATTGCATCAGGACGCTTTGCCTGAGAAGTTGGTGTCCAAGATGGCGTAGTAAGTGTTTGAAGTGTGAAATTATCTTTCAAATAATGTAACTTTTTGCCATTTTTGATATATAGTTTAGCTTACCTAATTCACTGTCAAACATAGGGTAATATCTATAAGTAAATTTGAGGGGGCATTTTACTCGTTGCGCCCTGACTGGACTAAACAAAATTTTCAGAAAAAAACTGACAGAAATGCTTCTCAGATTCAAATTTGGGGGAATAAAAAGTAATGAATTTTCCATAACGGTAGTACTTTGAAGTTAAAAGTTTCTCAAATTCATTATATCACCAAAGGCTGCTGTACATGCACTTCTTACCAAGTAAGTTTTTATTGCCATTAATTTTTCTATTAGTGCATTTTTAAATCTTCTGGATGTTTAAGTTTTTAATGTAAATGTACAAGTATTGTAATGTTTTTGCACACTGCGGGACAAAGAATTGCTTGTTGTTTTTAAATCAATGTGACCAATAAATAAATGAATGAATGAATGAGTCATTACCAAACATGTACTGTGCCTATAACCAAGTGTTTAAAAGTTTATACATAAAAAAAAAATAATATTTTGACTTAGTTTGTTCCAGTCCAGATGTCATTTTTGCGAAAGGAGTGTGTCATCATCACTTCATTAACATGCCATGAATAATACATTTCACCGTTTTTTTATATGACGTAGAGATGTGGACAAGTTTGGATCCCCCGCCCACCTCCCGTAGATATATTATTATGTATACAACGTCACAATGTATGTACAGTATGTAAGTGTGGTAAATGCATCTGCCCGTGCGAGTGTATTTTGAAACAGGACGCACCAAGAACTTGCAGAAACTACAATGTATGGCTGATTTTTCTGATAATGATGATTCCTGGGAGAAACACAGCATTGTGGTGAAACAGCTGCATTCCTCCAGTTTGGATGATAGTGATTTTAATGATGTCGGCAGGCCTTAAGACGAGCCCAAAGTCAGCAGTGGCGACAAACAACAGATGCAGAAGTCCGCAGTGCTGAACACTACTGCTTTGAGCCAGTTGTGCCACTGCGAATGGAACGACGATCATGCAAACCACTGCTTCTGAACAAGCTAAGTCAAAATGCAATCGTCAGTCGTTTCCACGGCCTGTCGTCATTCATAAAGCTTTCTCACACATCGCCTCCAGTGGTAAATACGTGGGAAGATCTTAGAAAAATCACCGAAATTTGGACACATAAGACACATTTTTTTCCCAAAGTATTTGTCATTCCAAACTTCCAACACTAGGTTTTCATGTTGATTTTAGTTCGAAGATACATGTACATTATAAAGAACACAAAATGTTTCTTGTTGCTTAAAATACAACATTTTTATGTTGGTCTTTTAAAAAAAACATTTGCCATTTGGGTTTACATTGCCACACTGGAAAAAGAAGTTAGGCTACGTAGAATGTCTGAAAGGGAAAAGTGCACAGATTAATGTTTGGAATTACGCAAGAGCCACCCAGTTCCAATGAAAGTGGCCTGATTTAGTTCTGACAACATCTTGGAGCTACATTTCTGAGCGAACAGTGCCCGATGTTAACTTGAGGGAAATTTGATTTACTTTTTATATATTACAATCAAACTTACCTTTGCTATTAATCCAGGGCATGCCAATCAAATAAATAACTGTCACAGCCATAGATGCAGTCAGTATCCGCTTCAATGTAATACGAGCCATAATTAACATTGAGGGTGTCTTATCAAGTTATCACCAATGCAGATGTAGCCACCATCAGAGGTCATCTGTGAATTACAAAAAAAAAAGAATTTTAAAAGTGAAGTACATCTGCACAATTTTAAGTTCAAGCAAACTTGAACCCTCAATATTGCACTATTCTACCTGTAAGTCTGTGTGTTTGCTATTAAAGCTGGGTGTCAAGTTCGCTTGTCTTATATCCAACTCAGCCTAAAGCTGGGCGTCAAGTTCGCTTGTCTTATATCCAACTCGGCCTAAAGCTGGGCATCAAGTTCGTTTGTCTTATATCCAACTCAGCCTAAAGCTGGGCGTCAAGTTCGCTTGTCTTATATCCAACTCAGCCTAAAGCTGGGCGTCAAGTTCGCTTGTCTTATATCCAACTCAGCCTAAAGCTGGGCATCAAGTTCGCTTGTCTAATATCCAACTCAGCCTAAAGCTGGGCATCAAGTTCGTTTGTCTTATATCCAACTCAGCCTAAAGCTGGGCGTCAAGTTCGCTTGTCTTATATCCAACTCAGCCTAAAGCTGGGCATCAAGTTCACTTGTCTTATATCCAACTCAGCCTAAAGCTGGGCATCAAGTTCACTTGTCTTATATCCAACTCAGCCTAAAGCTGGGCATCAAGTTCACTTGTCTTATATCCAACTCAGCCTAAAGCTGGGCGTCAAGTTCGCTTGTCTTATATCCAACTCAGCCTAAAGCTGGGCGTCAAGTTCGCTTGTCTTATATCCAACTCAGCCTAAAGCTGGGCGTCAAGTTCACTTGTCTTATATCCAACTCAGCCTAAAGCTGGGCGTCAAGTTCGCTTGTCTTATATCCAACTCAGCCTAAAGCTGGGCGTCAAGTTTGCTTGTCTTATATCCAACTCAGCCTAAAGCTGGGCGTCAAGTTCGCTTGTCTTATATCCAACTCAGCCTAAAGCTGGGCGTCAAGTTCGCTTGTCTTATATCCAACTCAGCCTAAAGCTGGGCGTCAAGTTCGCTTGTCTTATATCCAACTCAGCTTAAAGTGCAATATTTGTCCGTATTCCACTTGTGTTTGTAATAATATTTATAACAATATACCACACGTACACAGATCCTATTGATTGATGTCACAGTCATTGGATTGATGGAACACGCGTCATGTTTCAACTACATTATTATTATGTTTACTGACTCCAAAATTTAATATTAATTATTGGTAACTTTGCAGTGTCAATTCCAAATTAATAATTAACTGCTCTTTTGTCCAAATGAGGCAAGGTCATCTCATGGTGGTCAAGGTTTGTGTCTACGTGGACTAGTCCACGTTGTTTAGAAGGGTTTATTAGAATGTGGGTTGGTTGACTTTCTGCGTCTATTTTGCGTTTATTGTGAAAATAAATAGGCTTTGTCTGTGATATGGAATAGTTCAGATTTCACGTCATGATTATATTGTGACAATGCAGTGATGTCCATCCAATATTTGTATGTTCCACATACAATTAATAAAGTTTTTGAAATTTTTAATAGACCTTGACTTCTACCTTAAATGTAAACAGCATGATGACATCATCATATGTCGAATAACACTAAACCACAGGTTAATATTTCATAAAATACAACTAACTATTAATGGATTTTTACAATCAATAACAACATGAGAAAGGACTTTGAAAACTGAATAAAAGTTGCTATCTGGTGCAATCTAGACATTAATTTTTTAAAGCTTAAAATTGAAGTTTTGCTTTAGTTGCCATGTTGTTTAAGAAGTTAACAGTTTTAAACCAAATTTGTACCTACAAATATTGAAAGAATTTGTTCACAATTTGTCTGTTCAATGTTCCTTTATGACTTATTTCCGATTGTTAATACCAACAGCAATATCTCAGTTTTACTACTCACAATCTTTAAGGATTAGGAGTATTACTGGCACAGTATTTTGTAATAAAAAATATTTTTTAAATTTTCTAATATTTATCAATGTTAACCAATTTAAGGTAAGATAAAGAGTACGAAAATAGAAAAAAAATATTACAACTCATGTCTAAAAAAAAAAGTTTTGATTTAGTTAGAGTACAGGCTTAGTTTGACCATCTTGCTCTATGGTTTTACAAGACTGTTAGAGTACAGGCTTAGTTTGACCATCTTGCTCTATGGTTTTACAAGACTATTAGAGTACAGTCTTAGATTGACCATCTTGCTCTATGGTTTTACAAAACTATTAAAGTACAGGCTTAGTTTGACCATCTTGCTCTATGGTTTTACAAGACTATTAGAGTACAGTCTTAGATTGACCATCTTGCTCTATGGTTTTACAAAACTATTAAAGTACAGGTTTAGTTTGACCATCTTGCTCTATGGTTTTACAAGACTATTAGAGTACAGTCTTAGATTGACCATCTTGCTCTATGGTTTTACAAGACTATTAGAGTACAGGCTTAGTTTGACCATCTTGCTCTATGGTTTTACAAGACTATTAGAGTACAGGCTTAGTTTGACCATCTTGCTCTATGGTTTTACAAGACTATTAGAGTACAGGCTTAGTTTGACCATCTTGCTCTATGGTTTTACAAGACTATTAGAGTACAGGCTTAGTTTGACCATCTTGCTCTATGGTTTTACAAGACTATTAGAGTACAGTCTTAGATTGACCATCTTGCTCTATGGTTTTACAAGACTATAAGAGTACAGGCTTAGTTTGACCATCTCGCTCTATGGTTTTACAAGACTATTAGAGTACAGGCTTAGTTTGACCATCTTGCTCTATGGTTTTACAAGACTATTAGAGTACAGTCTTAGATTGACCATCTTGCTCTATGGTTTTACAAGACTATTAGAGTACAGGCTTAGTTTGACCATCTTGCTCTATGGTTTTACAAGACTATTAGAGTACAAGCTTAGTTTGACCATCTTGCTCTATGGTTTTACAAGACTATTAGAGTACAGGCTTAGTTTGACCATCTTGCTCTATGGTTTTACAAGACTATTAGAGTACAGGCTTAGTTTGACCATCTTGCTCTATGGTTTTACAAGACTATTAGAGTACAGGCTTAGTTTGACCATCTCGCTCTATGGTTTTACAAGACTATTAGAGTACAGGCTTAGTTTGACCATCTTGCTCTATGGTTTTACAAGACTATTAGAGTACAAGCTTAGTTTGACCATCTTGCTCTAGATGGTTTTACAAGACTATTAGAGTACAGTCTTAGATTGACCATCTTGCTCTATGGTTTTACAAGACTATTAGAGTACAGGCTTAGTTTGACCATCTTGCTCTATGGTTTTACAAGACTATTAGAGTACAAGCTTAGTTTGACCATCTCGCTCTATGGTTTTACAAGACTATTAGAGTACAGGCTTAGTTTGACCATCTTGCTCTATGGTTTTACAAGACTATTAGAGTAAAGGCTTAGTTTGACCATCTTGCTCTATGGTTTTACAAGACTATTAGAGTACAGTCTTAGTTGGACCATCTCGCTCTAAGGTTTTACAAGACTATTAGAGTACAGGCTTAGTTTGACCATCTTGCTCTATGGTTTTACAAGACTATTAGAGTACAGGCTTAGTTTGACTATCTTGCTCTATGGTTTTACAAGACTATTAGAGTACAGGCTTAGTTTGACCATCTTGCTCTATGGTTTTACAAGACTATTAGAGTACAAGCTTAGTTTGACCATCTTGCTCTATGGTTTTACAAGACTATTAGAGTACAGGCTTAGTTTGACCATCTTGCTCTATGGTTTTACAAGACTATTAGAGTACAGGCTTAGTTTGACCATCTTGCTCTATGGTTTTAAGTCTAACATACTAAAGCCGGCAAATCTTCTAGCACTCTCTTTGACAGACACAAGTAGCCAACATTATTTGATATATTAAATTTCAGGGATTTTCAACCGCTGAGTGTAGCCAAGTGAAATGCCTCCTACTTATCAACTTGACATGCTCCATGAATTCCTTCTACCACTGTCTTCTTTTTTCATTCCCCCAAAATAATAAAAATTCTCTTTTATTATTAAAGTTTACTGCTACAAGTACATGGCTAGTATATCCTTTTCTTTTCAGATTTGTGGCTTCCGAGGAGTTTTTTTTCTTCTCAGAGAAGTTAAGTTAGAAATTCATCAATGGTCCGGGTCCCCCAAAACAGTCACTGCACATGTTCAGTGTAGGCACAATACACAAATATAAATTTTGAATTTTTTTTTATAAAGCCTATTTGAAAAAAATTGCTATGGGTATTTTCGTATTATATGTAGAACTTAAAAGGAAGATTTGGTTTTATAGAAAACTATATAGTCTTCATTTGAGTTGTTTTCTCGTGTTTAATATGCGCAAAACTTGCAGTCTATTCTCAAGATGTTGAAACCTGATGATAGCACGGGGTGTGGATTTCAGAATAAAGGTACTGGTCACTGTGGATCTTCCCCCTTCTCACGTTAAACAGAAATCAAAATTGGTGCAAAGAAAAAGGGTCTACATGGGGTATAGTGCTGGTACCAACTAGCTTTTAACTCTATTATGCTGGTTTACAGTATAGCCTCTTTTTAACTTGGACTTTAAAATAGTGCTCAATTCTAACAAAGTAAACATTGCTGTTGTCACTGAGACATGGTTCACAGAGGCCTCACAACAGGTGGCCAACATCTCTGAATTTACTACCATCAACAAATCAAGTCAAAAGAGGAGGTGGTATTGCTGTTTTTACCAAAGATCACTTATCAACTCGCACTGACCCAATCATAACTGCGAGTATAAATGTTTGTGGCTGAACTTTAAAGTCACAAAAACTAGACAAAAATGCTCTCCGATAATCCAATATATAGAAGTTATTTATTATCCTCTCATTTATTATCATATTACCGCAGGATACTAGAACATGTCACACAGTTTTTTTTATTTTTTATGAGATATAGCCTAACTCACAAGGCTGAACGGCCACTCAAGGTGAGGGCTACACTTAACTGATTTGGGCTGTTGACCCAAATCAACTGACACCAGAGGCACGTTGCCACCTACTCCTGGGGCTGAAACAGGGTTACCCCTTCACAGTCCGTAAGGATGTAGGCATGGGTATCATCCACTGGGAGCCTGGCTTGTAGAGCAGAATGCACTACCTTACCAACTTTTTACGAAGCAATTGTGGTTAAGTGCCTTGCTCAAGGGCACAAGTGTCATGACCGGGATTCAAACCCACACTGTGCTGCTGACAACACCAGAGCTTGGGTCCAATGAACTAGACCATTCGGCCACGACACACCACAGTAGAGGACAACCATGCTTCAGACATGTCTACAATCACCGTGTTTATGGGGGGTATTTTACCAAACTTGACTGTGATCCGATTGAGTCTAATTTGGGCATGACAAAACTGATGGAAATGCCATCCACGACAAGATGTTTACCAATGCACACGTTGTGTTCAAAGATCCTGAACGATTATTACCTCTTGGAACCAGTGAACACTGGTTCTCCTCAGTTCTCCTGACAGCGATCTGTGACCTCACCCAAGAAACACGAAAGGGTGACAAGCTTACGACCCTTCCAAACTGAAGGTGAATGTACTTACTCAACGAGTGGAGTCTGCTCCTTTTCAGACTGTTTGAGTTTGACACATAATAACACACAGTTTGAATTTTCTTGTAAACGATGTATGTTGGCATGTTGCGCAGCCCTGATGTTTGGCATTAGGTGAACCTGCGTTTTAATGTTTACAGTGTATGTCTACATACATAACATACCATACTGTGCTTTTTAAAAAGGTATTTCACTGAAACTATAAAATGGTGCATGTAACTTTTTGGAGGTGCATGTCAACTTTTAAAACTGCATGCAATGGTGCATAGTAGTTTTTTTTCTAATTCAAGGCCTGGCTCATCCCTTACATGTATGAGCGGGTTGGCCATTTAAACCAACCAATGTGTCCACTCACCTCTTAGCTTCCCTCCAGTGCTGTGGCTGTTGAAATTACCAACCTATTTAAAAGTTATTGCAAACAATATTTTTCAACTTCCCTGTTTGGTTCTGAAGTTTGTATCGTATCAATCACAGCCTTTATATTTTGGGATGGGCCCACAATGCAATGCCATCTAATAAAATACGTCACCAAGGGGGCCGTTTATAAGTGACAGCTAATGTACAGCTGAGCGAGCGGCATTGCGGAAGCGGGGCTCGATTTCACAAAGCACTTTAGATTTGTATCTTAAGATGAGTTGTAAAACAACTGCTTCATCACTTCTCCTACAACCCTACTATACATGTACATGTATCACTGAGGTTCGTTCCGCTATCGTCTCCACGAACATCATTCAATCATAATATTAGCCCAGGTTGGACTCCTTCGTTGCGCGGTGCAACGGACACTGACGTCCTACCAGGGCTAAGGTTGGATGTCAGACAACTGGTCCGACAGATGACCCGACGGGTCAGACAACTCGATGGGTCAGACAACTCGACAGTTCGCCTCAACGTAAGACAACTTGACTTTTGATCAGACAACTCTAAGGGTTGATGGGAAATCCTCATGTCATGGCAGAAGGTTTGAGCGATACAGGCGTGCAGCTGACCGCAAATGGGGCCGCAAAGATGGCAGCCTTGCACCCAGATTCGCGTGAGGCGACAGCTGAAGGTGAACGGGGCCGGGCTGTTCACACAACCTCCAGTGGACAAATCTCCCTACATGACACTGGCGAGAAATTGGGAAGAGTATGTGACTCAAATAATGTTCAATTTAACATGGGCATCTGTTTTATGAATCGGTAGTATTAATTTAAACTTATTTATCATTTTATAACCCTGTATTTTTCTTTTTGTAGTATTTTGCCAATGAAGAAGTGTTATAAAATAAAGTAAATAAAAATTCCATGTAAACACATTGCTGTTATTGAATGCCAGTTCATCTGCCCTTGTATCTAATTTTTGTTAATGTTTGGTATTAAATTCCAGATTGTATCTTGACCATTGCAACACAAGCTTCAGTTTGACAAGTGTCTTAATTTGCGTCAGTTATCAGTTGTTTGGTTATGAATATTCAATCATTTGGATGTAAAAACAGTTAAAGTATGACAAAACTCCTTGGTGCTTAAAAAGTATGCCAAGGCAGCCCCAATATTTAAATTATGCAATGATCCTTGTACGGCACGGGGAACTTAACCCTCAATTGTGGGTAGAACAGACATTTATAATTTATTATATAATTTTGACTTGTATCAATTTTGCTATGCATGGTTTAGGGCCTAATGATGAAGTTTGCTTTACTTTATTTAGAAATACTTCACGAGGTTGATGAAGAATGCTCTTTCTTCAAACCAGCATCTCTTTTGAGTGATGACTAATATTTTATAGAATTGAAAAGTGAATACTTTAATTTTGAACTGTGAACATGTCGACTCCTCATGATAATTTTGTATTTTGAACAATGTTGACTTGTCAATGCAATGCATCTTAAAACCAGCATCTCTTTTGAGTGATGAAGAATTGTAATGAAGTAACTTTTTCTACGACTGTTTGCTGCGCTTGACAAAAATCTAACAAGTCTACATGTACAAGCGTTGCTGCGCACGGAGTACCAGATTGTTTGGTAGACTTTTTTCAAGCGCATAAAACAGTCGTAGAAAAAAAACTGGTACTCCTCGCACAGCAACGCTGGTCCCGGCAACTGTGGGTTGGTTTTGTACACAAATCATGCATTATTTGTTACAACACTGTTGGATTACGGTAAGAGTTTATCACTTTTTAACAATTTTAAATTTGCAGGGTGAATTTTCTGGACCCATGCAACGCTCAATGAGAGTACACTACAAGGAACACTTAGACTGAGCCTAATTTTGGCGAGATCTGGTTTCAAAAGAGAACTCCAGGTGCAGAAACGTGAATGGCAAAAAGTTTTGTATAGGAGTTATCGAACCTCATAATTCTAGGAGTATACTCATCTCCATCATGGTACACCTTTTTTTCGAAATTTTGACATTCGGTTGTAGTACGAGCGATTGCAAACATAGTGCTCTTGAATTCTGCCATTTTGTTTGGTAAAATATAACATTAGCCTAACAATTCCAACAATCAGACTAAATAAAACCATTGAGGTTAATTTCTACTATCAAGCATCAAGCCTATCAGCAACCCAGTTTTTACTTGCACTATGTCTAGCACCAATTGAGTTTCAGTTGTCCTGTCTACAGCACCTTCAGTTCCTTAAGTTTTGTTTTTCTGCACTCCACCAACAATTAAGCGGTTCAGGTCAACTCGGTCCGAAGTCAACTCAGCCCGAGTCAAATCGGTCCGAAGTCAACTCGGTCCGAAGTCAACTCGGTCCCATGTCAACTCGGTCCGAAGTCAACTCGGTCCGAAGTCAACTCGAAGTTAGCCTAAACTGCATGACACGGTGTTCATATTTTTTTCTCTGAACGATGCAGATCATGGTGTTTCGAAACAAAACCTGAAATGAAGGTTTTGTAACTTTCTCATACAACTAAGAAAATTACCATTTGAAATTAAATAAAATCCCTCAAGAGCAACTGTCTTCTTCTTGAGTTTATTTAGTTCAATAATTCCAATTAGTGCAAGTATCCTATACAAAGCTCTTCCCCCACAGTGCCTTCGGTACGGCATGATTTCCTTCACCAACCTTCACTTGCAATAGTTTACAACATGAACAATTTGTTTGTATTTGATTTCAACGGAAGTCTCCCGCAAAAACTTAGAAGGGCTGTAGTCCGTCCGACAACTGAAAACAAACGGGACGGGAACTAGGCCATTGAATAATACGGGAGAGTTGACTTCGGACCGAGTTTACCTCAGACCGAGTTAACCTCGGACCGAGATGACCTCCGACCAAGTTGACTTCGGACCGAGTTGACCTCGGACCGAGTTGACTCGGACCGAGTTGACATACATGTATGGGACCGAGTTGACATATGGGACCGAGTAGCCCCATGAATAGGGCCAATCCACTCCGTATCCTTGGCCCCAGCACCACTGTAGACCTATTCTTTTGCCCTATGATGTTTTTAATCTGCAAAGATCTAGATCGTGAAACTTACCGATTGAATGCCCATGTACTTGCAGATAGCCGGACTGTTAAAATTTCTTTAAAAAACATCACACGTTTTTGGTGAAAACCAAATGATTTTCGAGAGTTAATATTTAGAATTGTCTCAATGATCTCAACAACTTGCTTATTTTGAAGTAGTACACACGTTCTCATAATTACGTAAAAAAAAAGTGCTTTTCCGCGTTACTGTACGACGGGATCGAAAGGTTTGGGTTCGAAAACTAGGTTTTGTCTGGCTCCCTCAACAGCATTAGAAAAAGGATACAATCAATTGCTACGATTGAGTTGGTACCAGACTAATTTACTCCCAGACGCCGCAAGTGCAAATAACAGTTCACTCTCGAAAATAATTTAATTTTCACCGAAAACTTGTGATGTTTTTCAAATAAATTCCAGCAGTCCGGCTATCTACGAGCACATTGGCATTCGATCAGTAAGTTTCACAGTCTAGATCTTTGCAGATTAAAAACATCATAGGGCAAAAAAGAATACTCTGCAGTGGTGCTGGGGCCAAGGATACGGAGTGGATTGGCCCTATTCATGGGCTAGGGACCGAGTTGACTTGTACGGAGTGGATTGGCCCTATTCATGGGGCTAGGGACCGAATCCCAATTAAGCACCCTTGGCTTAACGTCCTAATTTAGGGATCCTGCCGAGTTATCCACGTAAACATAAACGTACCTCCATGAAAAAAACTTACAGACTAGTTACGTTAGTATGGTTCGTACAGTATATAGTAAATTACTTGCACCGCTGTGTCCGTCCCGGGCTCCGGTCTCTACATAGATTGAGGACTGGGTAGAAAAGGTTTTAAACGTAGAAACCAGAACCAGGAGACTTACTTTGGGGACGGGTGGGTGGGTGGGTGGGGACGGGTGGGTGGGTGGGTGGGTGTTTGGGGCAAAAAAGGACCCCCACAATCCCAAAACCCATACATACTGTAACGGAAATTAGTTTACTGTACTACTGTAATGTTTACCTTAATGTTTACCTTTCTTAATCTACTGTGTTTAAAGCCGCTCCATTCCTTGTGTTTACTATACTAGTTGTGGTCGCATTTGCGTGCACTGTTTTTAGTCGCGCGTGATTGCATCGCTTTGGGCGCTTCAAGTTTAAGTCTGTGCTCTCAGCACCGTATTGGGCGGCTTTGGGCTTGTTGATTTTTAGGCGCGTTTTATCTTTTGCTTTGGGTGTTTCAACATAAGCTACAGTGCGTGCGGCGCATCATGGGGCGATACTTATAGCGCGTTTTAGCAGCAGGTAATTTAAGTTGTTGCTAACCACAAAAGTTTATTGCTTCTTCATCACTCGTCAAATTGCTGTAAGCAGAACAAGACCTTCATATTTTTGTTGTTGTCACATGTCAACCAGTTAAACTTTAAATATATTTGCTGTCGCCGGATTGACTTGAGGATTTCACTTTCTGGGATTGATTAGATACCGGTAAGATAAAGCTCTTCACTTGTGAAGTATTAATTATTGCTTTTTAATCAGCTACCAAATATTTTCCCTGTCGTTTATTAATTGGACACCTCACGTAGGTCCAATTAAAGTGACTGTTCCTTAGCACCTCCTTAAGGAGAGAGCAGAGGTCCGGTAAATTAAGTTGACTAAAAGGGACATTTTTGGACACATCATTTTGGTTTGTGTACAGTTGTGATATTTGATTTGTAACAGTTGTGATATTTAATGTTGCGGACTGGAAGTACTGCCCTGGCTGTGCTTGATTGTTAATGGAATAAACCTCTTTTAATTGTTCCAGAATTTATACATGTTTCCCTTGTCACCATTTCTAACCAGTCCTCTGCCTTTAAATTAGGATATATTTTCCTATAAACGAATGGGCCCACAAACAACTATTCAGCCGCTCGAATATTGTTTGTTTTATACCTGTATACTATTTTTTATTACTAGCGATTTACGCAATTACGGTTCTTACCAAATTCTGGGCTTTTTCGAAAGAAAGTTGTATTATATTTTCGCCACAATGGTGTCAGAAGTGGGATAAATTACAGGCAAAGTAAAACCAAGAAAAATAACGGACTGAGGGTGATAGAAATAGAGGAAACGCTGTTAAATTTAAGGCAACTTACCTCGTTTATTGAGCGTGAATTGCCGGTACAACATAACATCACACAGCACTTCCCTTGGAGGCGCTGTTCAGTTGTTTCGCTCGGCCCCAGCGGCCTATCCAGAACTAGTCTTGGTTCCAAGACCATTGGTGTTTGCTCGGTACACACAATCAGTACCAACGTTCGGGTGTATACACTGTGCACGTTTGTAATGAATAAACATAGAGGGCGCTTTGTATTTGGTCTTGGAACCAAGACTAATCCAGGTCCGCTTGGGGATGGGCTAATCAGCTTGCACAGATTCTTGTTCAAGAAGTACGTCATGCGTGCAGTGCTTGCTGTGTGAATGTGATGCATGATGGGACTGAGCATGGGACTGAGCATTAACGTTAACGATACGTTTGCCCATCCCAGCGCCTTTGGTTTTAAGGCAAGGCGCTGGGGACGAGCGAATTCAGTTGTCAGTTCGCACCTCCGTTGGAGGCGCTATAACGTAGTGGTAAGCACCTCAGTTGGAGGCGCTATTTAATCGTGAGTAGGTATAGGCGTGTGCATTATTAGTAGGTCTATTATTTTATTTCATACGAACAAAACATTAGCGGAGGTCTTTAAATAGATCCGCATACCAAGAACCACAATAATGGCTAGGCAATCAAGTTCTAGAGATGTGTCCCCCTCAGTTATTGAAGCTGAAACAGTCGAAATGTAAATTAATGAGCTAATACGCCAGGTCGAAATTAAAGAAAACCAGTTGCAACTATCCCTGGATGAAATATCAGGGCGCCGACAGCAATTTGACGAGTCCCGTTTAATTAATAACGGTAAAGACAATTCCCGCTTAATTAATAACGGGGACTCGGGGCACTGGTATAACTTACCAGTTGTCAGTAGTCCTGAAAGGGCGAAGTTTATTTTAAAGAGAGTGGTGGGAGAAATACCCATCAACCCAGCTTTTTGGCGGGGGAAGCCCGTCCATTAGCTAGTACTCCGTATCCGGGGCCGGCAATGGGTACCAATTTAAACGGACGGAGTGGAAGTTCTGAAGGTGTTGTAGCACCTCCAGTAGGAGCAGAGAGGTGCACTCCTGTATATGGATGCGGTGTGGAACAGAGTGGAAATCCATCCACTACCACACATAATATGCCTCTGAACAGGGACAAACAAGTCCACTACCCAGAGGGGGCAGGCGTTCGAATGGGGCTACTGGTCGCCCTAACATAACCCCTGATCGTTTTGATGGTAAGACGCCCTGGAAAGACTATCGTCGCTATTTTTAGGCTTGTAAATTAGCCAATGGTTGGGACGATAATCAGACCGCTATATTTTTAGCTGCAAGTTTAAAGGGTATAGCACTTAAGGTGCTAGGCTGTTGTGATAATGATGAAGGGCAACACAAACTGCAGTATAAGGGATTGCTTAAATCATTGGATGCCCAATTTGGGCCGGGCCAGATGGCAGAAAATTACCTAATGGAACTTAGGTCACGCAGACAGGGTACAAGTGAAACCTTGAGAGAGTTAGGACAGGCGGTAAGGGAATGGGTGATCCTTGCCTACCCTAAATTTGATGAGGAGGGAAGAGATCGCCTTGCGCGAGCCCATTACACAGACGCTATAGAGCGCCAATCAGTGAGAGAAGGCATATTCATGGCAAGGCCTAAAACCCTCGATGAAGCTATCAGAGCAGCAATGGCTACAGAAAACTTTGAGAAAATGGAATCTCAAAGAGAAGTGGCAAGAAAACCAAAATTTTGCCAAGTCAGTGAGAAGAATGATAATCAAATAGTAGGCCAAACTCAAAAAGTTGTGAACGCACAACTCAAGGAATTCAATGGAAATCCCTACCAGAATAGGACATCATCTGAGTTACCCTTGCAAAAGGCATATAACATGTCCCATCACAATGATTCAATTTGCTACAATTGTGGTGGGAGAGGACATTTCGCGAAAAATTGTCCCTCACCCAACATCCGAGGACAGAGAAAGTCGTCGGGAAACGAGCAGCGGTTGACTCAAAGACCCGAGGGAAAACCGCACAAACAGAATTGGGGTCAAACGGGAATGTTCCCAATGCTAAAGTAGAGGAGAAAACAGCGGGGATAAAGAGCGAGCTAACGCCACCCCTTATAAAGCCAAAACAAGGTTTATACGTTCAGGGCGTTATTTGTACGGCTAACGTTCAATTTCTTATTGACACAGGCTCGACAGATACACTTATTTCGAGCTCTGTATATTACAAAATCCCAGAAGAGAAACGCCCGATGCTTAAACATGATGATGTGCATGTGCGTCAGGCAAATGGTAGCCTAATGGGCAACATTTTGGGTACAGCTGAATTTGACATACAAGTCGGCCAAGCTGTCGTACAGGTATGTGCAATATTTGCCGACCTTCCAGTTCCCGGAATATTAGGAATGGACTTCTTTCTACCAGCTAGATGAATTTTAGATTTTAATTCTCTAGAACTTAATGTCAATGGAGAGAAAATAAAGTGTAAAGACCAAGCCGGTTCCTCATTTTGTTACCGGGTAGTAGTTGAAACATCTACATCAGTACCCGCAGGGCACGAGGTTGCAGTGCCCGGTTGCATTAAGACAGAGGAAGAAGAATTTGCTCTAGGCATAATAGAACCTGTTGAAAATGGAGGGGAACTGACAAATAGAGGATTGGTCCTCGCGAGAACACTTGTCAAAACAGGCAGGGCACCGTGGGTTTAAGGATTTCGAGTAGTACGCTGGGTACAACAGCTGGAAAGTTATGCCTTTCGGTTTATGTAACGCTCCCGCCACTTTCGAGAGATTGATGGAGATTGCGGGCCTTCAATGGCAGACACTCCTCGTCTACTTGGACGATGTGATTGTTTACGGAAAAACAGTCCAAGAAGAATTTGTGAGATTAAAGGAGGTTTTCCGGAGGTTTCGAGGTGCAAACCTCAAACTCAAACCTGGAAAATGTTTCTTGTTTAAGGAAAGAGTAAAATATCTCGGTCACGTGGTTTCCGAGGATGGCATTGCCACAGACCAAGACAAGGTAGAGGCTATCAAATGTTGGCCGATCCCTCACGGTAAATGTTAAGGAGGTTAGGAGTTTTCTAGGACTCGCCTCTTACTACAGACGATTGATCAGAGGGTTCGCTGACATCGCTAAACCCCTCCATCAACTGACAGAAAAGTCAAGAAATTTTGTATGGAATGACGATTGTGAGAGGTCGTTTAAGACCCTCCAAAGGTGCTTTAATTGTATGTCCTTGACACAGATGCGAGTGGAGTTGGTTTAGGTGCGGTACTCTCGCAGGTTCAGCAAGGGAGTAGAAGGTCAACTAGCCAGATGGCTAGAGGTGATTGGTGAATTTGACTACACGATTGTTCACAGACCTGGACAAAAACACTCAAATGCAGACAGCTTGTCAAGACAACCTTGCCGCCAATGCGGTATGAATCATGACGATATATTGTCTGAAACTTCTGAAATATATCGGGAGGAATCGCACGAGCATATAGCATTACTTGTGAGACCATGAGAGAGGCACAATTAGATGACCCATCCATGGCATGGATATTGACTGCCATGGACCAATCAGCCATTAGACCTAATTGGGACAAAGTTGCACTCAATATTTAGTAGCAGCTAAAACATACTGGACCCGTTGGAATCAGTTGCATGTCTTGAATGGGGCATTGTACCTCAAATGGGAGGCCGATGATGCAAATAGTATATGATGGCAATTATTGTTGCCAAAATCTCTAAGAGAGACAATATTGACAGAATTACATGGTGGAAAAACAAGTGGACATCTTGGTTTCAGGCGGACATTCGCCCGAGTGAGGTCCCGTTATTTTTGGTATGGGATGAGGGCCGATGTTCGCTCTAACATAAGGAAATGTGATAAGTGCGCGAAAAGAAAATCGCCACCAAGGAGAAACCGAGCGCCTCTCCAACAAAATGCAAGTGGGTTTCCCAATGGAGAGGGTTGCTTTAGATATAGTTGGACTTTTGCCCGAGACAGAGGATGGTAACCGTTGGATATTAGTCGTCGGTGACTATTTCACAAAGTGGATAGAAGCTTATCCCCTAGTGGACACACGAGCAGAAACTGTTGCTAAGAAATTAGTCACAGAATTCATTTGCCGATTAGGTGTCCCCACCGAATTACACTCTGATCAAGGGAGAAATTTTGAATCCTTTGTGTTTGCAGAGGTGTGTAACATTTTGGGAATAAACAAAACTAGAACCACGCCCTATAATCCTAAATCGGACGGGCTAATAGAGAGGTTCAATAGAACCCTCATAAATATGGTTTCCATCATGATTTAGCCCCATAAACGACAGAAAGATTGGGACTTGCAGTTGCCTTTCGCAACTTTTGCATATCGCTCTACCCCTCAAGAAAGTACAGGGGAGAGCCCAGATATGATGATGATGGGCAGAGAAACATTTTTGCCCATAGAATTGATGACTGAAAACCCCCCTTATCAGGAAGTGGGTAAAGAAACAGACTACGCAGAAGAACTGCGTGATAGATTACAGAGTGCTCACACAAGAGCCTCTGAACACCTTGAGGCCGGTGCAAGGCGTCAAAAGAAAGGGTATGACCGGAGGGTCAGTGGCAAAACCCTAAAAGCCGGAGATTTTGTGTGGGTCCATAAACCCGCTAAAAAGCAGGGAGTCTGCCCCAAACTGGTGAGTCGATGGGAGGGCCCATTTCTTATCCTGGAAAAGCTTTCGGACGTGGTGTTCCGTGTGCAAAGAAGTAGACAATCAAAGAAAAAGGTCATACACTATGATCGCTTGAAGGTTTATGAAGGGGAACCAATAAAGGCTTGGAACGAGCCTAATGAAAGGATGGAATTCAATACCCATTTAGAGGAAAGCAGGGATATATTATCATTGGGCGACAGTAACCCCAATGGTGGGGTAGACGTTAATAATTCTTTCCCAGAAGAAGGAGAGCGGATAGAAATCCCTCCCTTCACAGATGATTTAGATAATGGACCAAGTCTGATGGGCAATGACCCACCATACGAAACAGAAGTTTATTAATTGGACAACTCACGTAGGTCCAATTAAAGTGACTGTTCCGTAGCACCTCCTTAAGGAGAGAGCAGAGGTCCGGTAAATTAAGTTGACTGAAAGGGACATTTTTGGACACATCATTTTGATTTGTGTACAGCTGTGATATTTTATTTGTAACAGTTGTGATATTTAATGTTGCGGACTGCAAGTACTGCCCTGGCTGTGCTTGATTGTTAATGGAATAAACTTCTTTCAATTGTTCCAGAATTTATACATGTTTCCCTTGTCACCATTTCTAAACAGTCCTCTGCCTTTAAATTAGGATATATTTTCCTATAAACGAATGTCCCCACAAACAACTATTCAGCCGCTCGAATATTGTTTGTTTTATTAGTAGACTAGCGATTTACGCAATTACGGTTCTTAACAAATTCTGGGCTTTATACTCAGAAGAAAGTTAAACAAGTATTATATTTTCGCAACAATACAAAAAAAAAAAGGGCAGCACAGTCTTAACGCTCTCGAAGCCCTTAACTAAGCCCAGTCAAAATAGCGACTGACGATAAGTCAGTCGCCCTCAACGTCCACAGCGGTGCAAATAGTATGAGAAAACAGGTTGTTCTGAAGCCATTAGTTGAATCTCAGCTCGATTGGAGACAAACAAATAAAAAAAAATTGCTATGAGACTCATTGAGCGCTCAGAATGCTCTGAGACTCATTTTGCATGAGAAACCAGGTTGTTCTGAAGCCATTAGTTGAATCTCTGCCTTATTGGAGACAAACAAAATTTAAAAAGTGCTCTCCCACTCATTGAGTGCTAAGATTGCCCTGAGACTCATTTTGTATGAGCGAACAGGTTGTTCTGAAGCCATTAGTTGATTCTCAGCTCAATTGGAGACAAACAAATTTAAAAGGCGCTTTAAGACTTATTGAGTGCTCAGATTGCTCTGAGACTCATTTTATATGAGAAAACAGGTTGTTCTGAAGCCATTAGTCGAATCTCAGCCTGATTGGAGACAAACAAATTTAAAAAGTGCTCTGAGACTCATTGAGTGCTCAGATTGCTCTGAGACTCATTTTGTATGAGAAAACAGGTTGTTCTGAAGCCATTAGTTGAATCACAGCTCGATTGGAGACAAAAAAATAAAAAGTGCTCAGAATGATCTGAGACTCATTTTCTACGAGAAAACAGGTTGTTCTGAAGCCATTAGTTGAATAGCAGCTCGATTGGAGACAAAAATTTAAAAAGTGCTCAGAATGATCTGAGACTCATTTTTTTACGAGAAAACAGGTTGTTCTGAAGCCATTAGTTGAATCTCAGCTCGATTGGAGACAAGCAAATTTAAAAAGTACTTTAAGACTTATTGAGTGATCAGATTGCTCTTAGATTGAATTTGTATGAGAAAACAGAATGTTCTGAAGCCATTAGTTGAATCTCAGCTCGATTGGAGACAAAAAATTAAAAAGTGCTCAGAATGATCTGAGACTCATTTTCTACGAGAAAACAGGTTGTTCTGAAGCCATTAGTTGAATCTCTGCGTTATTGGAGACAAACAAAATTTAAAAAGTGCTCTCACACTCATTGAGTGCTAAGATTGCTCTGAGACTCATTTTGTATGAGCGAACAGGTTGTTCTGAAGCCATTAGTTGATTCTCAGCTCAATTGGAGACAAACAAATTTAAAAGGCGCTTTAAGACTTATTGAGTGCTCAGATTGCTCTGAGACTCATTTTGTATGAGAAAACAGGTTGTTCTGAAGCCATTAGTTGAACCTCAGCCTGATTGGAGACAAACAAATTTAAAAAGTGCTCTGAGACTCATTGAGTGCTCAGATTGCTCTGAGACTCATTTTGTATGAGAAAACAGGTTGTTCTGAAGCCATTAGTTGAATCTCAGCTCGATTGGAGACAAAAATTTAAAAAGTGCTCCGATTGATCTGAGACTCATTTACAACGAGAAAACAGGTTGTTCTGAAGCCATTAGTTGAATCTCAGCGTGATTGGAGACAAACACAATTTAAAAAGCGCTTTAAGACTTATTGAGTGCTCAGATTGCTCTGAGACTCATTTTGTATGAGAAAACAGGTTGTTCTGAAGCCATTAGTTGAATCACAGCTCGATTGGAGACAAAAAAATAAAAAAGTGCTCAGAATGATCTGAGACTCATTTTCTACGAGAAAACAGGTTGTTCTGAAGCCATTAGTTGAATAGCAGCTCGATTGGAGACAAAAATTTAAAAAGTGCTCAGAATGATCTGAGACTCATTTTTTTTACGAGAAAACAGGTTGTTCTGAAGCCATTAGTTGAATCTCAGCTCGATTGGAGACAAGCAAATTTAAAAAGTACTTTAAGACTTATTGAGTGATCAGAATGCTCTTAGATTGAATTTGTATGAGAAAACAGAATGTTCTGAAGCCATTAGTTGAATCTCAGCTCGATTGGAGACAAAAAATTAAAAAGTGCTCAGAATGATCTGAGACTCATTTTCTACGAGAAAACAGGTTGTTCTGAAGCCATTAGTTGAATCTCTGCCTTATTGGAGACAAACAAAATTTAAAAAGTGCTCTCACACTCATTGAGTGCTAAGATTGCTCTGAGACTCCTTTTGTATGAGCGAACAGGTTGTTCTGAAGCCATTAGTTGATTCTCAGCTCAATTGGAGACAAACAAATTTAAAAGGCGCTTTAAGACTTATTGAGTGCTCAGATTGCTCTGAGACTCATTTTGTATGAGAAAACAGGTTGTTCTGAAGCCATTAGTTGAACCTCAGCCTGATTGGAGACAAACAAATTTAAAAAGTGCTCTGAGACTCATTGAGTGCTCAGATTGCTCTGAGACTCATTTTGTATGAGAAAACAGGTTGTTCTGAAGCCATTAGTTGAATCTCAGCTCGATTGGAGACAAAAATTTAAAAAGTGCTCCGATTGATCTGAGACTCATTTACAACGAGAAAACAGGTTGTTCTGAAGCCATTAGTTGAATCTCAGCGTGATTGGAGACAAACAAATTTAAAAAGCGCTTTAAGACTTATTGAGTGCTCAGATTGCTCTGAGACTCATTTTGTATGAGAAAACAGGTTGTTCTGAAGCCATTAGTCGAATCTCAGCCTGATTGGAGACAAACAAATTTAAAAAGCGCTTTAAGACTTATTGAGTGCTCAGATTGCTCTGAGACTCATTTTGTATGAGAAAACAGGTTGTTCGGAAGCCATTAGTTGAATCTCAGCTCGATTGGAGACAAAAATTTAAAAAGTGCTCCGATTGATCTGAGACTCATTTACAACGAGAAAACAGGTTGTTCTGAAGCCATTAGTTGAATCACAGCTCGATTGGAGACAAAAAAATAAAAAGTGCTCAGAATAATCTGAGACTCATTTTCTACGAGAAAACAGGTTGTTCTGAAGCCATTAGTTGAATCTCAGCTCGATTGGAGACAAGCAAATTTAAAAAGTACTTTAAGACTTATTGAGTGATCAGATTGCTCTTAGATTGAATTTGTATGAGAAAACAGAATGTTCTGAAGCCATTAGTTGAATCTCAGCTCGATTGGAGACAAAAAATTAAAAAAGTGCTCAGAATGATCTGAGACTCATTTTCTACGAGAAAACAGGTTGTTCTGAAGCCATTAGTTGAATCTCTGCCTTATTGGAGACAAACAAAATTTAAAAAGTGCTCTGAGACTCATTGAGTGCTCAGATTGCTCTGAGACTCATTTTGTATGAGAAAACAGGTTGTTCTGAAGCCATTAGTCGAATCTCAGCCTGATTGGAGACAAACAAATTTAAAAAGTGCTCTGAGACTCATTGAGTGCTCAGATTGCTCTGAGACTCATTTTGTATGAGAAAACAGGTTGTTCTGAAGCCATTAGTTGAATCACAGCTCGATTGGAGACAAAAAAATAAAAAGTGCTCAGAATGATCTGAGACTCATTTTCTACGCCATTAGTTTGAATCTCAGTTCGATTGGAGACAAAAATTAAAAAGTGCTCAGATGATCTGAGACTAATTTTTAGAGAAAACAGGTTGTTCTGAAGCCATTAGTTGAATCTCAGCTCGATTGGAGACAAAACATTTAAAAAGTGCTCAGAATGATCTGGACATCATTTTCTACGAGAAAACAGGTTGTTCGAAGCCATTAGTTGAATCTCAGCTCGATTGGAAACAAAAAATTTAAAAAGTACTTTAAGACTTATTGAGTGATCAGATTGCTCTTAGATTGAATTTGTATGAGAAAACAGGTTGTTCTGAAGCCATTAGTTAATCTCAGCTCGATTGGAGACAAAAAATTAAAAGTGCTCAGAATGATCTGAGACTCATTTCTACGAGAAAACAGGTTGTTCTGAAGCCATTAGTTGAATCTCAGCTCGATTGGAGACAAACAAATTTAAAAAGTGCTTTAAGACTTATTGAGTGCTCAGATTGCTCTAATAAAATTTGTATGAGAAAACAGGTTGTTCTGAAGCCATTAGTTGAATCTCAGCTCGATTGGAGTAAAAAATTTAAAAAGTGCTCAGAATGATCTGAGACTCATTTTCTACGAGAAAACAGGTTGTTCTGAAGCCATTAGTTGAATCTCAGCTCGATTGGAGAGCAAAAATTTAAAAAGTGCTTCAGAATGAGTGCTAGACTCTAGTAATTTCTACGAGAAAACAGGTTGTTCTGAAGCCATTATGTTGAATCTAAACTCGATTGGAGACAAACAATTTAAAAGTATTAAGACTTCAGCAATGATCTGAGACTCAATTATTTTAGAGAAAACAGGTTGTTCTGAAGCCATTAGTTGAATCTCAGCTCGATTGGAATCAAAAAATTTAAAAAGTGCTCAGAATTGATTGATGCTAATCTATTTTCTAGAGAAAACAGGTTGTTCTGAAACCATTAGTTTGAATCTCAGCTCGATTGGAGACAAAAATTAAAAAGTGCTCAGATGCTCTGAGATAATTTTATGAGAAAACAGTTGTTCTGAAGCCATTAGTTGAATCTCAGCTCGATTGAGACAAAATTTAAAAAGTGCTCAGATGATCTGAAATTTTCTCGAGAAAACAGGTTGTTCTGAAGCCATTAGTTGAATCTCAGCTCGATTGGAACAAACAATTTAAAAAGTCTAAGACTTATTGAGTATCATGCTCTTAATTGATTTGATGAGAAAACAGGTTGTTCTGAAGCCATTAGTTGAATCTCAGTCGATTGGAAAAAAAATTAAAAAAGTGCTCAGATCTCTTAGATAATTGTAGAGAAAACAGTTGTTCTGAAGCCATTAGTTGAATCTCAGCTCGATTGGAGACAAAAAATTTAAAAAGTGCTTTAAGATTATTGAGTGACATTCTTTAAATTAATTTATGAAAACAGTTGTTCTGAAGCCATTAGTTGAATCTCAGCTCGATTGGAGCAAAAATTAAAAAGTGCTCAGAATGATCTGAGACTCATTTTTCTACGAGAAAACAGTTGTTCTGAAGCCATTAGTTGAATCTCAGCTCGATTGAGACAAAAAATTTAAAAAGTGCTTTAAGACTTATTGAGGTCAGATTCTCTAGATAATTTGTATGAGAAAACAGGTTGTTCTGAAGCCATTAGTTGAATTCAGCTCGATGGAGACAAAATTTAAAAAGTGCTCAGAATGATTGCTCATTTTCTACGAGAAAACAGGTTGTTCTGAAGCCATTAGTTGAATCTCAGCTCGATTGGAGACAAAAATTAAAAAGTCTTTAGAATTGATGTAGATCTCTATTATTTAGAGAAACAGGTTGTTCTGAAGCCATTAGTTGAATCTCAGCTCGATTGAGACAAAAATTAAAAGTGCTCAGAATGATCTCAGATCTTTTAGAGAAAACAGTTGTTCTGAAGCCATTAGTTGAATCTCAGCTCGATTGGAGACAAAAAATTTAAAAGTGCTTAGAATGATCTGACCTCATTTTTAGAGAAAACAGGTTGTTCTGAAGCCATTAGTTGAATCTCAGCTCGATTGGAGACAAAAATTTAAAAGTGTAGAATGATTAGATGATAATTTTATGAGAAAACAGGTTGTTCTGAAGCCATTAGTTGAATCTCAGCTCGATTGGAGACAAAAAATTTAAAAAGTGCTCAGATTCTAGATCATTTCTACGAGAAAACAGTTGTTCTGAAGCCATTAGTTGAATCTCAGCACGATTGGAGACAAAATTTAAAAAGTGCTCAGAATGATCTGAGACTCATTTTCTACGAGAAAACAGTTGTTCTGAAGCCATTATTGAATCTCAGCTCGATTGGAGACAAAAATTAAAAAGTGCTCAGAATGATCTGACACTCATTTTCTATGAGAAAACAGGTTTTCGAAGCCATTAGTTGAATCTCAGCTCGATTGGAGACAAACAAATTAAAAAGTGCTTTAAGACTTATTGAGGATCAGATTGCTTATAAATTGAATTTGTATGAGAAAACAGGTTGTTCTGAAGCCATTAGTTGAATCTCAGCTCGATTGAGACAAAAAATTAAAAAGTGCTCAGAATGATCTGAGACTCTTTTTCTACGAGAAACAGGTTGTTCTGAAACCATTAGTTTGAATCTCAGTTTGATTGGAGACAAAAAATTAAAAAGTGCTCAGAATGATCTGAGACTCATTTTCTACGAGAAAACAGTTGTTCTGAAGCCATTAGTTGAATCTCAGCTCGATTGGAGACAAAAATTTAAAAGTGCTCAGAATGATCTGAGACTCATTTTCTATGAGAAAACAGGTTGTTCTGAAGCCATAGTTGAATCTCAGCTCGATTGGAGACAAAAATTTAAAAAGTGCTTAAGACTTATTGAGTGTCAGATTCTCTAGATAATTTGTATGAGAAAACAGGTTGTTCTGAAGCCATTAGTTGAATCTCAGCTCGATTGGAGACAAAAATTTAAAAAGTGCTCAGAATGATCTCAGACTCATTTTCTACGAGAAAACAGGTTGTTCTGAAGCCATTAGTTGAATCTCAGCTCGATTGGAGACAAATAAATTTAAAAAGTCTTTAAGACTTATTGAGTGCCAGATTCCTCTGAGATAAATTTGTATGAGAAAACAGGTTGTTCTGAAGCCATTAGTTGAATCTCAGCACGATTGGAGACAAAAATTTAAAAGTGCTCAGAATGATCTGAGACTCATTTTCTACGAGAAAACAGCTTGTTCTGAAGCCATTAGTTGAATCTCAGCTCGATTGGAGAGAAACATTTAAAAAGTGCTCAGAATGATCTGAGACTCATTTTCTACGAGAAAACAGCTTGTTCTGAAGCCATTAGTTGAATCTAAGCTCGATTGGAGACAAAAAATTTAAAAAGTGCTCAGAATGATCTAGACCTCATTTTCATCGAGAAAACAGGTTGTTCTGAAGCCATTAGTTGAAATCTCAGCTCGATTGGAGACAAAAAATTTAAAAGTACTTGACATGAGTGATCTAGATTGCTCTATTATTTGCTATGAGAAAACAGGTTGTTCTGAAGCCATTAGTTGAATCTCAGCTCGATTGGAGACAAAAAATTTAAAAAGTGCTTCAAATGATTGAGACTCAGTTTCTTTACGAGAAAACAGGTTGTTCTGAAGCCATTAGTTTGAATCTCAGCTCGATTGGAGACAAAAAATTAAAAAGTGCTCAGAATGATCTGAGACTCATTTTCTACGAGAAAACAGTTGTTCTGAAGCCATTAGTTGAATCTCAGCTCGATTGGAGACAAACAAATTTAAAAAGTGCTTTAAGATTATTGAGTGTCAGATTGCTCTTAGATGAATTTGTAGAGAAAACAGGTTGTTCTGAAGCCATTAGTTGAATCTCAGCTCGATTGGAGACAAAAATTTAAAAAGTGCTCAGAATGATCTGAGACTCATTTTCTACGAGAAAACAGGTTGTTCTGAAGCCATTAGTTGAATCTCAGCTCGATTGGAGACAAAAAATTTAAAAAGTAAATAGTGCTCAGATTGATCTAGAAATTTTAGAGAAAACAGGTTGTTCTGAAGCCATTAGTTGAATCCAGCTCGATTGGAGACAAAAAATTTAAAAAGTGACTCAAATATGATCTGACGACTCATTTTTATGAGAAAACAGGTTGTTCTGAAGCCATTAGTTGAATCTCAGCTCGATTGGAGACAAAAAATTTAAAAAGTGCTAAGAATTGAGTCTGAGACTCATTTTCTACGAGAAAACAGGTTGTTCTGAAGCCATAAGTTGAATCTCAGCTCGATTGGAGACAAAAAATTAAAAAGTGCTCAGAATGATCTGAGACTCATTTCTATACGAGAAAACAGTTTGTTCTGAAGCCATTAGTTGAATCTCAGCTCGATTGGAGACAAACAAATTTTTAAAAAAACTTTTAAGACTTATTTAGTGCTCAGATTCCCAAGATAAAATTTTTATGAGAAAACAGGGTTTTTCTGAAGCCATTATTGAACTCGCCGATTGGGGACAAACATTTAAAAAGTCTCAGAATGACTGAACTCATTTTTTTACAGAAAACAGCTTTTTCTGAACCAATTTGTTGAATCTAAGCTCGATTGGAGACAAACAAATTTAAAAAGTACTTTAAACTTATTTTGTGACAATTTCTCATAGATTGAATTTTTATAGAAAAAAGGGTTTTTCTAAGCCATTTTTAATCTCAGCTCGATGGAGCAACAAATTAAAAAGTGCTCAGAAGATCTGAGACTCATTTTTTACCGGGAAAAAAAGGTTTTTTTTTTGAGCCAAAGTTGAAACCATCTCGATGGAGCAAAAATTTTAAAAAGTCCAGAATGACTGAGACTCATTTTCTACGAAAAACAGGTTTTTTCTGAAACCCTTAGTTAAACTCAGCTCGATTGGGGAAAAAAAATAAAAAAAACTTTTAAAACTTATTGGTGATCAATTGCTCTAATTAATTTTATGAGAAAACAATTTTTTTTTGAAGCCATTAGGAATCTCAGCTCGATTGGAGACAAAAAATTAAAAAGTGCTCAAAGATCTGAGACTCATTTTCTACGAAAAAAAAGGTTGTTCTGAACCATTTTTTAATCTCAGCTCGATGGAGACAAAAAATTAAAAAAATGCTCAGAAAAATCTGAGACTCATTTCTACAGAAACGGGTTTTTCTGAAACCATTAGTTTTAATCCAGGTCGATTGGAACAAA